>WOXC01000402.1:0-320473 GCA_011680675.1 Gymnobelideus leadbeateri
ATGTGGAGTTATCAAAAGGACATTTCAAACATCTTATTTGCACTACTTGCTACTTTCATGGCTAAGAGGGCAAGATGATGTGACTGAATTATTGACAGGAATTTCTTCAGTGTGCCTCATGCTATATCTATGGTGATTTCATCACATTTCTTTTCCCCTGAGGGTTTTATGATGAACTTGTGGAACAAGCAAGAACTAAGGAAGTCATTTCTTCTAATTTCCTTCTAATTTTCTGCTCCTCAATAGAAAAAGGGAATGGTTAAGAGCTATCATTCTTCACCACCCCTCCCATAGTTCTAGGAGAAATAAAATCATGACAAGGCCACAGGGGATTAGAATGTGAGGACTGAAAAATTAATGCAAATTCTACAGAGCTTAAAGTTCAAAGTGTTATTTTTAGTTCAATTGAATATTGGGACCACTGCTAAGAGGGGTGATTGATGAGGCAGGATGCTTACAGTTATAAACCATACAAGGAGCTCCATCATCCTGGTAAATGCATTTCCTCAAGTCAAGGATAACCAGGAAGCAAAATATCCTACCTCATAAACAAGAAAATAAACAGACTGATTGTAACAGGATAGAATGTACAAAGAAGAATCAATAAGTATGGGCAATTTAAGGATATTTCAAAAGACCTTATTTCATCTCTATGAATAAAAATGTTTCCAACTTTATATTACAGAAATGGAATGCTGCAAATTCAGACTCAGTTTACTTGTATGAACTGATACTGAGTGAAAATAAATACATCTAGAAAAATACTCTACATAATAATTACAGTAATTCCTTAGTACTAAAAGGAAGTTGAATTCTGAGTAACTATAATGAACAATCTTGATCCCAAAGAGCAGATAATGTAATAGATCTCCTTCTCAACAGAGGTGAGGGACGACAGGGGCTAAAAGCTAAACATAATTTTAAATGCAGCTATTGTATCATTTTTTTTCTTTTGATTTAACTATTTGTTGTTGTTGTTACAGGAAAAGTTCAACTCCAGGTAAGGAAAAGGAAGTGTATCTCCAGAAAATAACTGGATGTAAAAAAATAAAAGCCATCAATAAAGCATTGAAAATAAACCAAAAAAGTGTTCTACAACTTTTGACACAAAAAGGGAAACTGAAGTAGTTATATACATAGCTAAATGGCAATACTAGTGCTTATCTACACAAGATGTGATTTGCATGTAACTTTATATGTTCTTTGATACATGGTAATTGCTGCATATTTATGTGTCAATGATACATCTGCTTGTTAGCTATGCATAAATTTACTATTTATCTATTTGCACATATGCTATTGTTTATGCATGATCTGCTATTACATATATAAATTTATCATCATTTTGCTTTATTTCTTACATATATTTATGTGGCCTATGCATGCAATATACTCTTCATATAATTGAGACTTGCAGACCCTAGAGAATATCCACAATATGAGACTGAACAAATATGTTCAAACTTGACTTAGTTGATTTGCTGGAGATAGCAAATGTTTAACTGAGGGGAGGAGGGAAAAGAGGAAGGGAGTTGGTCTTTGAAAGTCAGGACCTAATCAGAAGGAAAAAAAAGGTATTAAAAAAAAATAACACACATTCGCATCCAGTAATCCCTTTATGAGGTAAGATCAAATATCTTGAGTGAATTAGAAAGGAAGCAATGGTCCCTGAATGAAAATAATCTGCCACATTTCCACAGTAATCTTAAAAAATAATAGCACACTAAAAAAAAAATGTCTACTACTTCATTGAGGCCAGGCAGAAGACAGATTCAAGGAAGAATGCACATCTAGATGAATCGCATTTGGAGGAATGTACGTCTCTACAGTGGCAGAGAATGAGAGACCCAAAGAAAACCACACGAAAGTATAAGAACAGAAACAGGATGGCGTCAGCTACCATGATGAGTTCAGCCAGGACCCTGGGACAGAAGCTGACTGGACATAAGGAGTGTTAGGATAGATATTATGATTCTTAAAGCCTTTCCCTGGACCCCAAGTTCATAATTATATATCTGTTTTCTCCACTTGGGTTATCTCCTGGGAGTGTGAAACCCTTCTTTAAAAAAAAAAAAAGATTTACTTTGTCTTTAAAACAGTGTTAACTAGGGCCAGCCAGGCGGGTCAGTCAATAGAGCACTGGCCCTGCAGTCAGGAGGACCTGAGTTCAAATCCAGCCACAGACACTTAACACAAAACTAGCCTTGTGACCTTGGGCAAGTCACTTAACCCCAATTGGCCTGCCTTCCCCTCTCCAAAAAGCAAAACAAACAAACAAACAAAACAGTGTTAACTACAGAGACATTTGTTAGCCTGAATATGTTTATTGAAAATGAAGTCTAGAAGTGGCAACTGAGGAAGAAATCTCTCTGGGGAAGAAAGGGAGCTAAATTTGAGTACTATCCCTCACTAGGGGCTCAGAGCTAAAAATTCAAAATATACAGAGAGCACTTTACTTCTTTCTATTATAATTTTCCAGAATTATAAAAAGAAAAAGAAATGTTATATGAGCCTTGAGAAGAAAGGGTAAGGTTAGAAAGTCACAAGAGAATTGATTATAAAAAATGTTAACATATTTCTATGGTCTTTGGCAAGAGAACCTAAAATTTTAGTCAGACCAACTTAGTAGGAACTCTCTCAATACTCTGAGAAGCAACAAGAATAATGCTTTCAGGTTATGCCAGAATAATTAGAACAGTCATTACTCTAATTTTCATTTGGGGATAGCAGACCTTCTCTTACCTAAATTTTATATCTTTCCCAGCACCTAGCATATACAGTAGGTGCTTAACAAACATTTCTTATATCGTATATAAATGGGCCAGAGTGAGTTAGATTTTCTCAGCCCTTTATCTTATTTTATTCTCTTATTTTATATTCATAGCTTTAATTTGTTTTTTTGCTACATTGGTTGTTTTTCTTCTAGAATGTAAGATCCTAAATTGCATGGAAGGAACTTGGATTTTCACCATGATCTGGAAATTCTGCAAAGTACCTGTATTGCTCTTTGGCAAGTGGGAAAACTGAACAGATGGGTGATCCTGCAGATATAGTAAAACTGTGCCATCGGGGATATGCTACATATGTCACCATGACATGATGCTGACAACCGTGATGATTACTCTTTAGCAGGAGAAGACCGACTCTCTTATTCAAAAGGGAGAAGAGGAACAAATCTTGGAATCTTAGAGCTGGAAGAACCCATAAAGGCCAAATAGTCCAAGTCACACATGACCAAGAATTCCCCTGATAAAAATCCCGGTTCTTATCCAGCTTTCATTTGAAGATCTCTAGTGAAGAGACCTAATTCCCTGCCAGGGCAATCTGTTCCCCTTTTTTCAATAACTCTAATTGTTAGGTCAGAAATG
The DNA here is from genome assembly GCA_011680675.1 of Gymnobelideus leadbeateri. Lineage (NCBI taxonomy): Eukaryota > Metazoa > Chordata > Mammalia > Diprotodontia > Petauridae > Gymnobelideus > Gymnobelideus leadbeateri. The sequence continues at coordinate 3,369 of WOXC01000402.1, forward strand.
AAAAGCTGTAAACTGTGTGAATCCTCTTCTGTATTAAAATAGTGTTGAGCTTGATATTTCAGTTCATACTGGCCTTTGAAGTAGCAAGCTCTGGTCTCACTTGTTACAAGGCTATGTTTGTGTGGTAGGAGTTAATAAATTGGCAGTGACATCTGCTATGGCAAATTTAATTTTGGAATAGTTATTCATTTCATCTTAATAGAATAATGAAATCAAATTATGCACATAGAAAGACCACAAAGAAGGAAAGTAGCCATCCCTACTGCTGCTTTTCATTTGCTTGCAGTATCTTTTCTTTTCAATTCTGTGCTGGCTAATGGGAGGTAATGAATCTCATTTGAGCATGTTAGCTCAAATTTTGAATTCTCCAGAATCAAAGAACAACTTTTGTCCGATTCCCACCTGAACAATAGCCCAGGTGGCACCCAGCTTCTGAATGAAGACCTCAAGTGAAGAGTGGCCCACTCTATTTTTAGATGCATTTGATTGTGAAGAATTTGGTACACCCCTCCTTACATAGGACCCAAATCTGCCTATCAATAATTAATTCTCTTTGGGTTTAGTTCAGCCACTGGAACACAAAAGGACACATTTAATTCCTCTTCTACATAAAAGCTTTTTAAATATATGAAGATAGCCATTATGTGCACTGCTTCCTCCCTCACCCTCCACCCAGCCTATTCTTTTCCTGGCTAACCCTCCCCAGTTCAACAAGAGATCCTCATATAGCTTTACTACCCCGTTCTGATTATCCTCTGAATGAATTAGGCCCACTGTTCTTTCTAAAGTGTGGCAGTTAGATCTGAACAGGGTATTCTCAATGTGATTTGAATAAGGCAAAGTAGAAATAAAGCCTCTCATACAAAACGCTTTGTTAACTTCAATGCTGTATAGAAGAACATTAGGGTTTTTTTTTTTCTATTTTTCAACTTGCCCTTAGCTTCTGGTCCACTCAATCCCTACCCCACCTCCCATCCCCCAGATCTTTGCCTTCCTATAGTCACAGAATCATAGAATTTTTGAATGGAAGGCACCTCAGTAGACATCTCCTCCAACCCCTAACACATCCAACAAGTGGTCATCCGGTCTCTGTTCTAATTAAGGACATAACTCCCAAGGTAATCCATTCCACTTTTGGACAGCTCTAATTATTAGGAACTTGTTTTTCTTTTCCCCTGATTCCTAGCCTAAATTCAACTCTTTGCAACTTTCTGCTCCTGGTTCTACCCTCTGGGACTAGTAATATTACAAATAACCCAGTGTTTTCTCCTCCATTCTCCAAGATCCTTCTAAGCAATTCTATCTGCCTCTCCTTTCACTATTGAATTATATGACCTGTCCTACCCTGATAACTTGAAATCACTGATGGCAACTAGGCACTTAGCACTATCTTATTTATTATGAGCTTCAGCCCACTGTTTTAATTTTTGCTCTAAGCTTCCCAAGCTCTCCATGACCCCTCACAAACCCATTCTGGAGTCAGAGAAAACTGAAGTGGGTGGGGGAATATCAAAGTATAGCTCATTCTTAATCCAAAGAGTAAGTCAATGGCATGTTAGGACATGGGGAAAAAACTGGTCCTTTAATTAAGCTTAAAAGTTGCTTTTTACATAGCATATTAGGGTTTTCAAAATATTTTATCTCATTTGATCCCAATCATAAGTATTATTATCACCATTTCCATTTGAGAGATTAGGAAATTAAGTCTCATAAAGGTTGAGTGGGGCGGCTAGGTGGTGCACTGAATAGAGCACCAGCCCTGGAGTAAGGAAGACCTGAGTTCAAATCTGACCTCAGACACTTAACACTTACTAGATGTGTGACCTTGGGCAAGTCACTCAACACCAGTTACCCTGCCCTCTGCCCTCCAAAAAGAAAAAAAAAAGGTTAAATAAATTTATCCATGCTCATAAAATTAGTGTCAGAGGTGGTACTGCTCTCTCCTGTCTATAAGTCTAATATTCCTTTTACTATCCTACTTGGCCTCCTTTGAATAGAAGACATGGGAAGAAATGTACATTTATAATATTTATAGCTTAAATGCATATAGCACTTTAGGTAGACAATATAAGTATAAAAGCTCCCATTTTACAGAGAAAAAGAGGTAATGTCACTTCTCCATAGTAGCTAATAACTGTTGAAGCAAGATCTCGACCCTTGACTTGAGGTCATATGCTTACTTCAGCACACTAACTTGTCTCAATATCTTAAAAGGAACACAACAGCCAGTGAATTTATTTCTCTATTGATTTTGTTCATAAACTTGTTGTTCTTTTTTGCCTTTCTTTTTTATGGTATCTAATTAAAGTGGAAGTTTCAGGGAGATGAATAAAAACATCAAAAGCTGTATATTTCCAGGATTCAACTGGATATTATTAAACACAGAAGCCATATCCCCTGTAGCTTATCACAAAACATTTACTGATCCAAGCCTGCCAGAGTCAAATGAATACAACATCACATCTATACCCACACACAAGCACACAAATAATGTTACATGCTCTACTAAGTGATATATGTTTTATTTATAATTATTGGACCAGGCAGAGAAGGGGATATTAAATAATTCACATTAAAGCTAGTATGCCAGCCAAGTGTCATATGGTTTATATGTTACCCTGCCACCTAGAAAAGGCAATGTGGAAAGAGAAATGATCTTTGTGGATTCAAGTCCCTGTTCTGTCCGAGTGACCTTGGGCACATCATTTAAACTCCTTAGATCTCAGTTCCCTCATCTATAAAATAAGGAGGTTAAACTAAATGGATTTTGTGAAGTCCCCTCAGGGTCAAGATTTTATAAGCCTATGAGAAGGCACTGAATATCTTTGAACCTGTAAAATGAGGGAGTTATACTCAAAGGACTCTAAATTCCCATAAATTGAATCTATTTACCCTTCTATTCATTTAGACATGGGAGAGTAAGAAGCAGTGTGCAGCATTATCTACTCAGGAGATATACTATCAGTAAGAACTCCTTGATAGTGGGAAAACAACAATAAATTTTGAGTCAGAGGAACGAGGTTAGAACCCTGACTTTGCCCATTTCTATTTTATGATAATATCAAATTCATTTAACATCCAGATCTGTTTCCTCATCTGAGGGGGGGAGGGAAGGAATAGACATTTATTAAGTGCCTACTATGTACCAGGCAGTATGCTGTGCACTTTACAAATATTGCCCCATTTGATTCTCACAACAACCCTGGGATGTAGGTGCTATTATTATCCCCATTTTATAGAAGAGGAAACTGAGGTAGACAGAGGTTGAGGAATATTCCCAGGGTCTCATAGCTAGTGTCTGAGGTCAGATTCAAACTCAGGTCTTCCTGACTCCAGGTTTAAGCATTCTATTCACTGTACCTCCTAAGTGCCATTTGTAAAGTGAGGGAATCAAACTGGAAGGTGTCTAAGGTTCTGAGTTCTTGTGGTATTGAGGCCTTTCCTTGCCATTGGCTCTAGCTGGACTTGAAGGTCAGTATGGTTTCAGCATTAATAAGCTATGCTTGAGAGAGTGGCCAAAGAGGAAAGATTAGATGTGGAACAGAGGTTTAGGTCACACCAACTCAGAAGAGGAATTGTGGTCCCTTCCCCCACAACACATCTCTCAGTCAGCCTTTAGTAGACTTATAGGGCAAATCTCATTGCTTTTTCTGGCTCCTTTTCCTTCAAGGTAACAATATCTGTTCCCAGATTTATCCCTTTGACAGGAGTGATTTTGAGAAGATATTAATACTTTTCCACAATGAGAACTAGTGGGCCTTCTTTGAAAAGTCTCTCCAATCAAGCTTTCTCGCTCTCCATTCTGACCTGAGGCAGAGTATTCATTAAACTCAATAGAAATTTAGCACTTGATGGTGACCTTCAAAAGTCATCACTTTCTGAGTTTCATCTGTCCTCATTAACATCAAGAAAGTTGTAAAGTCTGGGAAAAAGCCAAAAAGAAAATAACCAGGCAGCGTCTGGAATGTACAAAAAGCATTGCTGAAGAATTATAATGAACATGGGCTCATAATATGAGCAATTAATATTATTAACATCATCTACAAATAGTTATTGGATAGCTCCAAAGAACACAGCACAGATAGTACTATTTAAGGGTGCTTACATGTCTAATTTTTGTGTCAGAGGTTGTAATGATAGAAACAGCTTGGGTGCACTTTGGGGGACTTTCTCACTCTCCTGGGGTTATATGCCCTAACACAGGAAACCTGGGGAAATCTCTGGATAGTACCTCACATATAGTAGAGTGAGATTGACTCCCCACTTTCAAACATTTAAAGTGGGAAAATAAAAAAGAAACCTTTAAATTAGTAATGAATGCTCCCCAAGATTTTTGTAAGAAATCAGTTACTTTACTGTTCAAATTTAAGCATTGTCCCAAGATCAACAAAAGCAAACACCAACCCTCAAAGAGTAAACATTCATTCCAAGGATTTCTGATTTATATATTTATGGTTTAAAATATGGCAGCCTGGAATGAGATCACCCAGAAATCCTTTTTAGCCAACTTCTTATCTGTCAGTCATAGGAGACTAGAGTAAAAGAATATATTTCTGTCTTTATCATTATTTCTCTTTTGCTATTCCTTGCTGTTCCTCTGGCACTGTTCTATCCAGTTTTACAAAATAATTCATTCCCTCCATGAAACTTCTCAGAAACAAGGCAAAGCAAAGTTACTACGGTTGACATTTCATTGCTATGTCCCTGAAGTGAGATGTGGGGCAAAAACCTTGAAAAGTCCCCATGACTCCTGAGTGCTAATAATCTCCATGACACCAGAAGTGATAGGATCATCTTCTCCAACAATTACCAGCATCATGTTGTGGCTATCTTTTGTTTTTTTCTCATGCCCTTAGATCACTATTATTTTCCAAAATAAGGATAAGGTAGAAGGAAATACAGGCAGATCCAGGTAGGAGATTACTTGTAATTCAAGCCATAACTAGGATGAGGTCAAAAATTCCAAAGTCTGGAAAATCCTTCACATCCCTTCACTAGAGTAATAATAAATAGATAGGCTTCTCTGGCAAAATTTCTCCCTTTTCTCAGATCTATGTTAGTCATGGGTTTATAGATTTAGAGCTGGAAGGCTTTTTGGAACTCAATTCCTTCATCTTTATAGATGTGAAAACTGAGGATTAGACTTTCCCTGGGTCATGTATCTAAGGTCTAATTCAGGATTTGAACTCAGGTCTTCCTGACTCAGAGCCCAGCACTCTACCTAAAGAAACAACTACATTCTTCCTGATATTGGAAGGGAGGTAGAGGCCCATAGAGGAAGGTAAAATGACTTTTTCCCCTCACTTTACCTCTTCAAATTCCTGATATTCCTCTTCTCTATGTAACACAGGTACCCAGTGCATGAGTTTCTCAGGCTAGGCAACAGTGAGTCTCCAGAGTTCTTTAATCTTTGGGTGTCATCTCCTTGGTATCAGATGACAGCAAAATTCCCAGAGTTTTCTTCTCTCTTCATTGTTTCCCCTTTTATTTTATAGTTCTCCAGTCCTTTTAATTTTCCAATCTCTTCCAATTACTAACCCTAACCTTTGTTATGCAAACCTTCAGTCAAGAACATCATTCATTTGAGGAGGGGGAAAAATTGTGAAGGTCCCAGGCTCAGCTTCAATCTCCACCCTACCCCAGTCAAAAAAAATATGAAAACCTTGAAAATTAGACCAAAAACTACATTTAACGTGATATACAGACATTATAGGATAGATAACATAAATATATATATATGCTCATAAAATTTCCAAGTTTTTGTCAGTTATTTATCATCCTCCCTAGAATATGGTATGTTAACCTTCAGTAGGCATTAAGGTACTTTGTGGGTTACACATTCACTCTTTATCCAATGACATGTCATAGACAGTGACCATCCTAATAATCTTGGCCAGCTTTTTCTGTTGTTTCAGGATGCATTGTCTCTATTTTCTAAGGTGGAGATTTAAGGGAGTGCACTGGTAAGATGCCTAAGTTTGGACCCATGAGGGCTATCAGATCAATCTACTGTCCCCAGGTATAGTAGGAGGTGCTTTATGTGGCAATTTTCTGATTGAGACTCACAAAGGAACCTTAGCATAAAGGTAATTGGGGCAGCTATATGGAGCAGTGGATAGAATGCAGGACTGGAGGCAAGAAGTCTCATCTTCCTGAGTTCAAATCTGGCCTCAGATGTTTACTAGCTATGTGACTCTGGACAAGTCACTTAATCCTTGTTTGCCTCCATTTCCTCATCTGTAAAATGAGCTGGAGAAGGAAATGACAAGTCACTCCAGCATCTTTGACAAGAAAACCCCAAATGGGGTCATGGAGAGTCAGACAAGACTCAAAAAACACTGAACAATGACAAAAAAAGGTGAGTACATCATGAATTAGCTTTTATCTCCTACTAAGGCCTTTTGTTTCCTACAAGGTTAGATAGTGAGGGTGCCTTTCACTTTCATTCATAATATATCCAGATTCAGTCTTATCTTCACTAGAATTCTGGCCCAATACACCTTCACATTGAATTCCCTCTAAAGAAACCTGTATGGATAGAACTTTCCCTAACACCAATCCTTGCTCTGCATCCTTCTGTTCCTTTACTTTGTGATCCAATCAGTTCTACCATAGGCAGCAAGTATTTGCATGCATTGGCCTCATGGGGTTCTGACCACTCTTTATAGCCTGCCAAAAGTCCAACTCTCTATTACCTGATCTGGAATAGCTTTCCACTGTTTACGCTGTGTTTTCCAGTAGCTCCAAGATTATACAACAGGACTCTATTTCCTAGCAAGAGAAATTCAAGCATTGTGCTATTTGTTCCCAGAATTCTGTACTGAAGCAGGAGGCCTCTCTCAACATTTCTCTCAGTCTCATAACATACTGTTTAAAGACTTCTGTATCTCCTATATGGTACAATTCTCTCTGTACAGGGCAATAGGCAATTGCAACTCTTGCCCAAATATCAGCACATATGGAGTAAATCTAAGGACAATGTTCCTGTTTGCATTATAGCTCTGAGCCCCTACCCTATGAAATATTTCAGGACCCATACCCCATGTAGCCATGCAGTGATGATTCCACTGATTATTCTACTATGGTTTGTGTGTTACTAGCATTCCATTCACAGCTAATCTTAGAGTAGTCCCTGTGAAAGTCTAAAATAAAGAGCAAACCATAAAGAACTTGAAACATGGTATATTGATCCAGCTCAGTTCATTTTTTTCAGGGTTCAAGTTTCCCTAGTCTTTCATGCTACTATGAGATTATGAAAGAAAAATATTGAATAGCAGACTTTTCTCATATTCCTCTCCTTTAAGTACTTTATTTCAGAGAGGAAAAAAAATCTTCAAGATGCTTATAAGAATGGTAAGGAGTGGTAGAGGCGAACAGTGTGCATTGTTCATACCTTTCATCCCATTCATGCAGTGAAAATACTCTTATCCTAGAGTTGAGTTTCTTCTTTAGCTAATCTCACCACTTTTTGAGATGCTAGAGGGATAAGAAGATGAAGGGAGTAGGGAACCATCATTATCACTTAGGTAATTATTAATTAGACAGATTCTATGCTAAGTGCTTTACAAATATTATCTCATTTGATCCTCATGACAACCCTAGGAGGAAGGCACTTTAGAAGATCCTGGGGAGTCATGGAATTGGAAAAGACCTCAGAGGCAATCTAATTCAATGGCCTCATTTCACACATGAGGAAAGTGAGGAGCCAAGGAAGTTAAGAGGCTGGTCCAAGGTCACAAAGGGAGCATCAGAGATAGAATTTGAATCCAAGACCCTCTGATTCCACAGCCAATAATCTTTCCAACAGTCAAACCTCTCCATATCCTCCACTGATGCTGATGAGCTCATAGATCAAAACTGAGGGGTTGATTTGCATAATATCACTGCATGTCCTTCTTTCTTTTAACAAGCATATATAAATAACCTACTACATGCCAGAGGCTGTGCTCAGCGCTGGAGGTAATAAAGAAAAAGTAAAAAACAGATCTCGCTTGCTCTCAATGGGCTTATGCCCTAATGGAGGAGAAAACATATATACATAAGAAAATAAATGCAGAGTAAACAGAAGGTAACTTTGGAAGAGAGAGCATTAATAGTTGGGGAACGGGGGAGAGGATAGCTGGAAGAGGTGATACTTGGGTTTCATCTTAAAGAAATCAAATATTCCAAGAGTCAGAAGCTGAGAGGTAGCATATTTCAGGTGTGGAGAACAGGTAGTATGAAGGAATGAGGATGGGAAATGAAATATAGTATGGGATAGGGCAGTATAGGTAGATTAAAGAATTCATGAATGAGAACAGGATGTAAAAAAGATTGGAAAGGTAGGAAGAGGCCATGTTATAAAGAGCTTTAAATGCAAAGCAAAGGACTGTGCACTTGATCTTGGAGTTAATAGGCAGTCATTCGAGTTTATTGAGCAAGAGTATAATATGGGGGGGTGGCTAGGTGGTGCAGTGAGTAGAGCGCTGGCCCTGGAGTCAGAAGGACCTGAGTTCGGATCCGGCCTCAGACACTTAACACACACAAACAAAAACCTAGCCGTGTGACCTTGGGCAAGTTACTTAACCCTAACTGCCCTCAAAAAAAAAAAAAAGAGTATAATATGGTCATGGGGCAGCTAGTTTGTTCAGTAAATAGAGAAATAGGCTTGGAATCAGGAAGATTCTTCTTCCTGAGTTCAAATCCAGCCTCAGATACTCACCAGCTGTGTGACCCTGGGCAAGTCACTTAACCCTGGTTGCCTCATTTTCTCATCTGTCAAATGAACTGGAGAAGGAAATGGCAAACCACTCCAGTATCCTTGCCAAGAAAATCCCAAATGGGATCATGAAGAATCAGTCATGCCTGAAACACCTGAACAATAAGAACATGGGCAGACCTATACTTTAAGAAACAAATTAGAGGAGGTGGCTAGGTGGTGCAGTGAATAAAGCACTGGTCCTGGAGTCAGGAGGACATAAGTTCAAATCCAGCCTCAGACACTTAACACAAAACTAGCCATGTGACCCTGGTCAAGTCACTTAACCCCAATTGCCCTACCTAACCCCCTCCAAAAAGCAAAAAGAAAAATCTAAAAAAAAAAGAAACAAATTAGAAGGCTGTTTATTTATTTATTACAGAATCCTAGTCTAGCTGAGAGCTGATGATATGCTGAACTAGAGTGCGGCTGTGTGAGTGGAGAGGAGATGTGTATCAAAGATGCTGCAGTGAAAAATTACAAGATTTAGCAACTAACTGGATATGTAGAGAGAGGGACTATTCAGGTTTCAAACCTGGGAGACTGGAAACCTGGTGTCATTACCCATCACAAGTAATATAAAAGTTCAGAAGAGATAAAGTTTTGGAGGGGTGATATATAATGAGCTCTCCTTGGGACATCCAGTTAGATATGTCTAACGGCTAGTTGATGATATAGGATTGTGGATCAGGTGATATACTAGGACTGGATGGATACCAGAGAACAGAGTCATGAAAACCCAAATGGGAAGAAATAGCCAGGGAGGAAAGCTAGTCAACTGTATCAAAGACTTCAGAGAGGTCAAAAAAGAACAAGAAAGAAATCTATTAGATTTGGCAATTAAGAGATTATCAGTAATTTAGGAGGGAAGTTTTTCTTCATTACATGATAAAGGGCAGCCAGATTGAAGAATGTTCAGAAGAGAACTCGAGGAAATGAAATAAAGGGACCAATGGTAGACTGTTCCTACAATGTTCACTGGAGTCCTGGGTGATGGGAGTCCTGGATCACTGACTGTGGCCTCTAGTATGCAGGGAAGATTCCAAAATGGCTGGTTTGGCCCAATGAAAGCTGAAATTACAGGAATAATACTCCCGCCTAAGTACACCAAGGCAGTTATTTCCTCCTCTTTCCTGACATTTGTGATTTTCCTTAGAGATTCCAAATGTGTTTTGGAGTCTCTGATACAGCCTACTAAGGTATAATGTCCAGGAGAGAAAAGAAGTAATGTCAAATTACCCTGTAGGAGTTTTCTAAGACAGTGGAGAGAAATACCCTTTGTATGGGCAGGACTTTTTATTCCCCACTATGGCCGTAGAGGTATAGTCCTCTCCACAGTTATAAAGATATATTTCCTCAAGTTTTGCTCACAAAATGACCTAGCTGTAAATGCTCATCAGAGACCACTGTCAGAGCTGAACATTCCATTCCCTCAAACTTTAATCACTTCACTGTATGGTCCTAAACATCTTGAACTAATGGGTCCGAGGAGAGTCAATAGTTTAATGAGTCATTTTTTCCTGACATCATTCTCAGGTCTATACAGTTTTGGACTGTGGTAGGCTATGACCCAGTTTACATATGTTATGAGGGAGGAAACCGGTAGAAACAAGCAATTAGGATTTCAAGGGGTTTGTTCCAGGATTTCAAGGGAGAAGTACCCAGTTTTTGGAGTATATAGGATTACAAATCACTTAGGCTTGGGAGATACTGGTGGACAATAGCCCTCTGCCTCAGCAGCTAGATCATAATAGTCGTCATACCTCCTGTATGACGGTGAGGAGTGGGGAGAGAAACATTTATAGAAGCCCTACTATGTTCCAGCACATTGATAAGTCCTTTTTTTACAAATATGATGTCATTTGATCCTAACAACAACCCTGTGAGGTAGATGCTGCTACCATACACATTTTACAGATGAGGAAAGTGAGGCACATGGAGGTCAAGTGACTTATCCAGGATCACACAGTTAAGTGTCTGAGGTCACATGTGAATTCAGGTCTTCCTGACTCTATCCACTGAGTCTATCTATTGCACCAATGGATATTATGCTCTGTACATAACAGCTGACTTTGCAGTAATGTTGCATATTTGGTAATTTCAGCATATGTACAAACACCCAATACAGGGGGAACAGTGCAGTCCTGTATCTTGAGAGCCATTCACGCTATGCTGGCTATACTTGCCATGATCTGAGCATGGCCCACCTCCATGAAGAGAAAGGGAAAAAAGGGAAAGTCTTAGGGCTCAACTGAAACAGAACTATCAACATGTAACCTGGCTCTGTTCACCAAGTACATCCTTCAAAACTATGTAACCATATTCCCTTATAACTCCCCTGGCTTGTAACTGGTCAATCATTCATACTTGGACAATTCCTAGGTTAGGGTAGCTTCTCAAATCTTCCAGCATGCTAGAATCCTGAGTATTATATTCTCATTGGGTACACTCAACTCATAGGTACCCATTCTGCTCAGTCCAATAACAAAAGATTAGATGACCTACCCAAGTGGGCTCCCTTAGAAAAGGGAGGTTAAACAGTGGTTAATCAGTGGGTGTTGAGTGCAAGTCTGTTCAGAGAAACTTAACTAGCCATTTTACTTTGGGCAATTCACTTAACCTCTTTCTACCTCAATTTCCCCAACTGTAAAAAGAACACAATAACAGCACTTACCTCCCAGGGTTGCTGTGAGGATGAAATAAGGTATCATTTGTAAAGTGCCAAGCACAGTGCCCGGCACAGGGTAGGAGCAATATAAATCCTAACTCTTATCATTACTCAATTGAAATTACTTACTTAATATAAATATTGTTACCTATAAATTACTTTATAAATAAATATTATTACTTAATATAAATATTGTTATTTAACATAAATTACCTTATAAATAAATATAAAATATTGCTTAATATAAATATTATAGATAATAAATATTGTTACTTAATATAAATGCATATGGGTTGATTGACCTCTCTGAGTTTGAAACTCTCCAATTGCAGCAGGAACAGAGAGTTAAACAGTATTTTAGAATGAAGTCTTCAAAACCTTTGTTTATTTGGGGAGATTCACCTTCAATGAGCTTTTCACACAGGGACCTGTTTGGCTAATTTCCTTTTTTTTTTTCTTAGAACTTTCTTTAAACAATTTGTCTTTCTTCTTCTCTGACCAGTTTTAGAAGTTGTAAATGACTAGCAGGATTATCTCTTCCCCAGGCATCCAGAGTTATCACAATCACATTTCATTATCAAAAGTTATCCTGAGTAGGGGCAGCTAGGTGGCGCAGTGAGTAGAACACTGGCCAGGGAGTTAGGAGGACCGGAGTTCAAATCTGATCTCAGACACTTAACACTTACCGACTGTGTGACCTTGGGCAAGTCACTTAACTCCAATTGCCTTACCTTCCCCCCTCCAAAAAGACAAAAGAAAAGTTATCCTGAATACTTGAGTTAAAAAAAAAAGTTTGCTGTACTATGGTCACACCATTTCCTGAAGTACCTTTTTGAGCCCCAAATGTATCTGGAAACTCTTATAACCTCCTCTTGGGTTGTAGTTAAGAACTTGGAGTAAAGGTCTTTAGCTCCTTCTAGGAGTCTAAGGTGATTAGCCAGTGCCCTCAAGCATCCATGTAGTACACTAGGAATTTATTCCATTTTTAACATACCCACCACAAATCAGGTGCAGATTCCCCTGAGGCTTTTTAGCATTCTTCTTGCCTTTTCTGTGTCTGTCACCTGCCACTCTTACAGTATCTCAACAGCATATGCCAACCGAGGTTCAAATATCTACTTTCCTTCTAGAGCAACATTGTCTCCTGAGGATAATAACAGTATCCAATAAGAGATACCTCAGGATATGTCTATAATTAGCATCTTTCTCAGAACCTGCCCAAGCACCTTTGCCCATATTTCTGGTGACATGATCTTATTCAGGTCTGGAGGGTCTCTCTCCTGCCCACTTTCCTAGTTTGGAAGGCCAAGAATTTCAATTTCAAGAATTCAGTGTACAAAGTGGGGTGGGGAGCCAAGATTGACTTTTCCCAACCATAACCTCACTCTCCAGGTAACCCCAGAATTTACATGGGGTACTATCAGGCTCAGACACTACAAATGAAAAAGATATGTATAGAACATTAGGTGGCAAAGGGGTCTGGGCTCTTCTTTCTTTCTCTTCCAGAAGAGAGCAGACTTGAAATTCTCACAGACCACACCTGCTAGGATGACTCAGAGGCAGAATTTTCCCTTCTTATTCCTCCTACCTCCTCTCTCCCTCCAGTCAAAAGGGACAGAGTTTTGCCTCCTGAACTGGAGTTTATGCCTCCAGTAATCAAAATAATAATAATGGTAACAATAATTATGTAAATGCATATAAATAATTATGTTAATAATGATATAATACTAGACATAAAAGAATGCTGACATGGTAATTATTACTTAATAATTATATTATTATACAAATATTTAATATTAATAAATTTATCACTGTTGTTGTCATTATAGCTAGCTGATACAGTACTTCATTGATTTACAAAGCCCATTTTGTCATCACAACAATCCTGGAAGGCATGCACTATTATCATTCAGATTTTTACAGATGAGGAAACTGAGGCTAAGGAAAGTAAAGTAACTTGCCTAGGGACACATAATTAGTAAGTATTAGAGGCAAGATTTGAACTGAAGTCTTCTGACTCCAAGTCCAATGCTCTATCTATTGTGCCATCTGGCTACAGTAGAAACCACTCAAATTAGACATTTCCCTCTAAGGGAAATCTAAAGGACTTTTTATTTTTGGTCTTTTTGGAGGGGAGAAAGCTGGGCAAGCCTTGCCCAAGTTCATGCAGATAGCAAATGTTAAGTGTCTGAGGCCAAATTTGAATCCAAGTCCTACTGATTCCAGGGCTAGTACTCTCTTCACTGCACCACCTATCTGCCCCTAAGGGAAATCTAAATGAACCCTGAATTCACATTTTAAGGTTCTGATTGGCAGAGTCATAGGATCAGTCATAAAATCAAACTACAGATTAATAACCTCTAAGGAGATCATTTAACTTCTTCTACCAGAACTACAGGATCTGCAAAATACAAACCTCTCAGGGCCATTCTTTCATGATTTTTTTTTAAAATCTTGAGTAATAACACAGATTGGGAACAACTAATTTATAGGAAAGAAAAGAAAGTTATAAAATGCCATCATCAGTAGGTGGACAGAAAGAATAGTACATATACAAACATTTACAAATACTGTTTTTTATTTATACTTAAATGTTATATATATTAAGTGTACTATAAATTTCTATTATTGTACTATATAGTATATGCATTATATATATATATGTATGTATACATATATAGTACATACATCCATATACAGTGAGAGAAGAAAGGAGGAAGGGAAAGAAAGAAGGGGGAACATAGGGAAAAAAGGAGGGAAGGGGGAGAGAAAGAGAGAGAAGATATATTTTGAGCTCCACCTAAACAGTGAGAAGGAGAAGAGAGGGGAGATAAAGAAGACATCCACCAGATTTCATAGCTCCAGGGAGATGAAGGACTATGTCTCGAGTTTCCTCCTTTTCAGGTGCTTCTAATTAGATGGCTGAAATCTTGTCTGCCTGCCCTGGATGATGATGCAGGCTTCCTCGGAGGAAGCCCAGCTGCTCTGTACTCAGTCTCTGCCCTGCCTCCCCATCTCTGTAGGCCTTCCCTCCTGCTTCCCTTTTGCTCATGCTGTGTGCTCCCAGCCTATGATCCTCTGCTGCTCAAGCTCTGCTGGCAACCATATCTCATTTCCCAATCCCTAAATTCCATGCAATGTTTCCTCAGAGTGAGGAAGTAAAGAGGAAGGAAAACAATTCACAACATGCTTAGCTGTTTCCCCCACACACCCATTGACACTGCTGTCTATCTCCCTCTGACTCTCTTCTCTTTTTTCCTTCTGTATCTACTAGTTACCACCAATAACCCACAAGAAAAAGCGCTAGTTCTTTTAGGAGAAAGGAAAAAGATAAAGGACCTAGTTCTGGCCATTGACATTAAAATGTTGGAATGGATGGTTTGCAGACTTAAGTATAGAAATTACTCAAAGAACCATAGGATATCAGGGCTAGAAAAGGGAAGAGAAGGAAATGTGCCAGGCACTGTGGCACTTTACAGATAGCATCTCATTTGATTTGTACAGCACTTGAAGATAGGTACTATTAATTATTCCCATTTTACAGATGAGGAAACGGAGACAAACAGAGCTTATATGACTTGCACAGTCACATAGCTGGGAAATATCTGAGACTGATTTGAACTGATTCCAAATCCAGAGTCTTAACCACTGCACCACCTAGCTGCCCCTAGGGAAGAGATGTTAGAGACCAGAGAGAAACCTAGAGGAGACCTAGAAAGGGAAAGGTGACTGTTCAAAGCCACATGGTTAAAGTGACTGAGCCAGGATTTGAATCCAGACTTTCTGGCTTCTAGAACAATGCTCTGTCCTCTATAAATTTCTTTTAAAGGCATAGCATTTTTGGTGGGAACTCAAATGATGGGAGGAACACAATTAGGTGGAGAGTGATGTTTGTAAAATATTTCTTTCATCTTCTCAGGGGCATGGGGCAAATTGATCATCATTAATTATAAACTATATGCTTAGATTGACAAATACTCAAACTTTATTAGATTCAGATCCTTTTTCTCATTTTGAGGATCAATATTCTGGAAAATTCACTTTTAAGGTATTCAATCAAAGTCATAAAATTGATTTTATCATTAAAAGACATTGAGAATCAAAGGAAGCATTCTTGAATATTTTCTTTTAATTTAAAAGAGGTACCTCTTTTATGGTAGGCAGTTAGGTGGTAACTATTGGACTTATAGCCAGCAGGTTGTTGCTGTTCTTGTACAGTTATGTTCAGCTCCTCATGACTCCTTTCGGGATTTTCTTGGCAGAGAAGTAGAGGTATTTGCCATTTCCTTCTCCAGCTCATTTTACAGATGAAGAAACTGAGGCAAAAAGGTTTAAGTGACTTGTCCTGGATCACACAGCTAGTAAGTGTGTGAGGGTGTATTTGAACTCAGTAAGATGAGTCTCCCTGACTCAGTCCTGGTACTCTTTCCACTGTCCCACCTAACTTCCCAGAAACAGAAAGGCCTGAGTTTAAATAGAGTCTCAAAAATTTACCACTTTTCTGACCTTTGGCAAGTCATTTTCCCTTCTTTGCTTTCAATTTCTTCACCTATAAAATGGAATAATAATAGAATCTATCTCTCAGAATGTTGTGATGATAAAATAATATTTGTTAAATACTTTCCAAATGCTAAAGCACTATATAATAGCAGCTACTATGATTATACATAGTGCAATATTAGACCTAAATTTAACCTAAGTTGATTAGCATTTATGAAAAAAATTAATTCCACTTAGAGTTCAAAGATAGAAAGTCTTAGAAATTAACAAATATGTAATCAAGATGAACAGTGGGTATGGCAAGGCGGTTTCCAACTCAAAACGAAATCTGACAAGTAAGGTATTTAGAAAACGATTACAGAATCAATCTCAAGAACAAGTTTAAGGATGCTTATCCCCAGTGAGAAGTGTGCACTAAAACTGAATGCCCAAACAGGTCTCTTCTTTACTGCAATCAAACATGAAAAAGAAACTTGGGACTTTGGAAGCTCTCCAATGTGCTAGGTTTAAGATGGACTACTGCTGTTCTTGGAAATGTTTGTGTTCAGAACTCTACTCTGCAAGATCTGTAACAAATATTGTTTATCTCTCATGTTTTTCCATTGCTTTCTCTCCCACAGAAAAGGAAATAGCCTCATCCTGGATTTAAACTCTTCCTGACCATGACAATAACATGCAGGAATGATTTCCATTTCTTTTCATATTTTTGGTTCCTGCATTTCTTCTGCCCCATTCCCACTGTCTCGTGTATTGTGCTGTAGGAGACTGAATGAAATATGCTTTTCTCAGCATTATGAAAAGCCTTGTCAGGAGGCACAGCTTATACGGAGAGAGTGCAGTATGATTTCAGGAGTGTTGCCAAAATGATCACCTGTGCAAAATATTTCTCCCTCCTCTCTCAACCTTAAAGATTTAATCCTTTGACTTTAGGCAGATTTATTTTAAAATGCATCCTTGTTCTGAGAAAGTTAACAGCTTAAACCATTAGTATTTATTATGTGCTTATTAATGTTCAAAGTATTATTTTATGAAGATAGTTGGGAAACATGGGCAGCTAAGTGGCACAGTGGATAAAGCACTGGCCCTGGAGTCAAGATACCTGAGTTCAAATCCCACCTCAGACACTCACTAACTGTGTGACCCTGGGCAAGTCACTTAACCCTGTTTGCCTCAGTTCCTCGTCTGTAAAATGAGCTGGAGAAGAAAATGGCAAACTGCTCCAGTATCTTTGCCAAGAAAATCCCAAATGTGGTCACAGAGAGTTTGACGTGACTGAAATGATACAACAACAACATATTGGGGAACTCAGAAGAATTCTCTGAAGCAGGTGAGCTAACTAGAAAGTTTTCATACTACAGGGGTGGCATTTAAGTGGGTTACCTGAGAAAGGCATCCCATTAGAGAGAGACAATTGTTGTCACAGTCGAATATTAGGCTGACCACAGCTCTGTTGCCTTTCTGCAGAATTGGCTTATTAACAGAAAAGATCAGACACAAGAAGATTTCAGCATTCAGGGAAGCTACTCTCTTTTGGTTTCCTGGGAAATTACCCACTTGGTAGACATTTATCATGAACTTCACTAGTGGACTGATCTGTGGGAAGATCAAGAAAAGGCCATTTTTGGAATGTGTCATCTTCTCCTGGATTTCCCATAATTATACTTTATACTCAGGGGGAAAAAAAAGCCAATTTACTGGTAGGTCAATTGTGAGATGATACAGATTGCTCATATAATGAGACAATTGTTCTGAGATACTTCACCATCACCCTAAGGCTGTGTTTGAAAAATCCAGATGCAATATATTGTACTAGGCCTGAGAGAGATGCAATTAAAAAAATCCTCAGTCTCTGATCTCAGAAAACTACATTCTGGTAAAGCAAATAAGATATGAGAAACTATCCCGGATCAAGTGGTGACATCTGCTTGGGTATGTTTATTAGCACCTTGTTTAGTGGACTCATTCAACCCCTGATTGGTTTGCAGTTACTCAGGTTGCCTCCAAGATCATGGCTGGCAGGACACACACTTATCAGAAGAGTCATACCTGTCTGTGGTTTACAGTCTATATGATCAATTTTATAGATAAGCTTGGTCTTTTTTCCCTTTTTGTTCTCTCTTTTTCCCAAATCATAATCTAGACTAGAGGAAAATAGAATAAAATTTAAGTGGGGAACTTGAGGAAATAAAAGTCCAAGTGTTCACACAGTCTTCTCCCCACTGGGAACTGGTAATAGCTTCCTTGAGGCAGGAATGCATGATGATCACCTGTATCTATCCAAAGTTTTCTGAGCACAGGTCAGAAATTCAACTTCCTGAGAGCAGACTTTCTCAACTTAAGACATGACAGTAGCCAGAGCACTGATAGAGCTCTTGCTGAATCATATGACAGAAGCAAACATGTGCTCATTCATTTGGACCAAAAAAGTAGTTCATAGATGAAGCAGGAACATCAGACTCTTTTGTAAAGGAGGGAACATTGTAATTCTCTAGGTGCTTGATTCCAGAATCTAGCCCTTTAGCCAGAAAAAAAAAAATAGATCCCCTGAGTAGTATCAGCCTTGGGGATCGCTTTGTGAATAACTTCAAATCTGAGTCTTCCCAAATTTGAAATTAAGCACCAGTCTTTCAAGCAAAAGAAGAAAATAATCCATGTGGCCCCTGAGACTGAAGAATTAATGCCACATTAGGGGGAGTTTTAGGGTAGAGGAGAGTGAAGACGAGATAGATGAGATTTTCACACACACACACACACACACACACACACACACACACACACACACAATTACATTAAGTTATTTAGATAACACAGTTCTAATAGGAAAAGAGTCAGCAATAGTAGCACCAAAAAGGTTTCCTTTCAAGGAGAGTCCAAATCCTCATATGGTCTATGGGGTTAAATATGGACCAACTGGAATCCAGAAATTATGAGTAATTTATCTTTTTCCTATATTAGCTTATGAGTATCTGTTATTCTTCTGAGAGCCTTACATGTTTTCTCTGTGTATGAGTCATTTGCATCTTATGCATTTTCTGGAAAATACAATAAAGACTGTCTTAATTAATATACATTTATTACCTTGAGTGCTTGTATGGTAACTGAGGATCCCTTTTATCCACACTTGGGGAAAATTACATATAAGCTATACCTAAACTTTCTTTTGAAGATTTCCCTGGATTAAACTGGGTAATGGTAGTAAAATAAACCAAAGAGAGAAAATTATCCTTTGGGGCTCAGTCCCTATGGCAATTCCATGTGAGACTAGCTTTTGCTAGACCATGATGTGTTATATATGTATACAAATAACTATAATACAAAATGGAATAAGGTAAATACATTAAAAGTACAAAGTATTTTCAGAGTTTTCATTTGTAAAATAGAAAAGGAACACAGGACCTGTAAGTTTTGATGGGTTTTCAGAAGTTCCAGGAATTATCTGAAGAGATTCTGAGTTAATTCCCTTAACCTAAGAAAGGTAGGGCTGATAACTTCTGATAATCAGAGATTAATTAATGGGATGTGGAAGGGGATATACTAAGGAAAGTGAATATAATCCACATGATGGTCAAATAAAGTAAATAGGATACAAAAGTCATACAAAGTCATGCCAGAGTTAAAGGTGTAACAAATCCAAGATTTAGCTTGGAGGTAGAAAAAAGGGTTTGTAACAATTGGTTAAAGGTAGGGAAGGCAGCATGTAGGCAGAGAGAACTCAATATTTCCTTTGCCATAATGGCAATATATTACATCATTCCTCTGCCATAGACTCTATTCTTAAATGGTTCTGGCATGCTAGCTATGACCTTTCCTTGCTATTTTGTGTTAGAGTTGCCATTATCTGAGACTCTAAGTGGCCAAGGGACAAAATGATGTCAAGGCTGAAGAAAGGCAGTTTATCTTTTATCCTTACCAAAAAGGTAAGGATAAAAGACACAAAAAACCAACTATTTCACAATTTTGCCTAAAGCTTATGAAATCTTTAAGTTACAAAGAAGGAATGGGGACTCAAAATCAGCAGATTAGTTGGCTAGAGATCAGTTGCCTCATTATGCCCTTAGCTCAGAAAGGAGTAGACAGGAAATAAGCAAAAGCATGACATGTAAATTCACTATCCAGAACTCCAACTGGAGAATAGAGTCCTGCTATGAAATCTTATTGTCAATCAATCAAGTATTTATTTAGCACTTACTATGTCCCTAGTTTCATGCAAATGAAATAACCCCTACTAAAAAAAGGAGTTTACATTCTAACAGGGAAAATGATGGCATAAAAGTATATGCCGAATATATAAAAAGGAAAACTACAAAATAGTGCCATAGTGGAGGGCACCCTATCAAATTATTGAAAATCTGAGTAATCTGTCCCTACAAAACAGCTGCAGAGAACAATAAGGAACTTATAAAGACATTGCTTTTGCAATTACCTGATGCCCAGAAGGGAGTGAATCAGACCCCTTAGCAAAAGGGAGGACAGACAGAAGCCATGGAAAATTGAGGATGGAGATTCTAAGAAGACTTTAACAGTCAGTTGAAAATGGAGTGTTAGTACCATACATGGAAAATGATGGTCAAGTTCAGTTTGAAGAGCAATTTATAGTACCCACTCAGGAATTAAGGAAACCTCCCAAGGCTGCTCTGCATGCACACATGCCGATGTGAATGGATAGGTGATGGAGATGGAGGAATTCAATGGCATTTATTAAGTGGTATATACCAGATTTTGTGTTAAACTGGAAATACAAAAACAAGCAGTGGATATCCTTGAAAAGCACTATTCTAATAGAGGAAGACAGGAAGGGGAATCAGAAATGGAAAGTGAGGTGTGAGGGGTAGGAGGTTAAGACAGGAATAGCATGGTTTAAGAATAGCCAGGAAGTACACAGTAGACTGGAACCTAGGATGAGTAAAGTGAATGCTCATCTACCAGAGTTCCTGGCCTCAAGTGTAAGAGCCCATTCTCCAGTGAAAAGAGAAAGTCTGAGTACAGGTAGATGAATACAAAGTCTTCCCCTTTCATGTCTGATACTTTGGCAATATACTCCAGTCACCTACAATGCCTCATTTAACAAGGATCCGAAATATTACCATATATTCTGTGTTATCCACAGGCACCAAAAAGAGACATCAATACAGTCTCAAGGGGCAAAGAAACTGGGATGGTAGAAGTGACAATGAATCATCATATAAATGGCAAAGTTATCCTCCCACTGGCAAACCTGAAATACAATGGTCCTGTGATCATGACGGAGGAAGTTATAAATACAGGGAAATAGTGTCTATTGGAGGAATGTGATACAAGATGCACTGTATTTTACTCTGATATATACTATTATACACTATGGAGGCACATGTCATCTATATATTCAGCCTTAATAATGTGATGTTATATGTCATATGCTTTCAAGAAAACTCATGGGTATTTGGTCTAATAGACATAAAATATGAAAGTTTCATAGGCAGATATAGATATATAGCTTTATGCATATGTACTATAATATAGATATAATGCAATGTGTGTGTACATGTGTGCATGTGTATGTATATGTGTGTGTATGTGTGTGTGTGTGCAACTAGGTTAGTTATGGAAAGTGTATGAAGTTAGCCAAGGTCTGACTTGAATGGTAATGGTATGACTAGGAGCTACATGGAGAGAGATGATTTGTAAAATGAACAAATATGTAGTGAGGAGAGCAAGAAAAGTTGGTGATTCTAGATACCCAGCTAGCCCTTCACTGAAGTCTTCAGTCCTCAAACTATCCATAAGTACACTTCCTAGGCACCTTAGGAAGATTGGGAGATGTGATTTGTGAGGACCTAGGTTTGACTCTTGACCTTGATATGTACTACCTACATCACCTTGCTTGGCTTCAGTTTCCTGATACATAAAAAGGAGGGGGTTAGAATAGTTAGCCTCTTTGATCTGTCACAGCTCTAAATCTATAACTCTATGACCCATCCCTTACTTAAGCTATGAATTCTGGAGAAGGCCCATTTCCCAGACTGTCATGGGGAAAGGGGAAAGGGTATGGAATAGAAAGTCAATGTATTCATCAGGAAATGTGGGATATAATTTTCTGTTTCTTTATTATTCATTTCTGATCATATTAAATGTCTTACCATTTAAACATTGCTTCCAACTATTGCTGCTTTCTAACTTGCCTCTTATCTAGGTCTGTTAACATGGTGAACACTTAACTACCACGAATGAGAAATTTCCAGTTTTCTCTATGTTTGTGGTAAAGTAAGACAAAATAGGTAAATGATGTTTCTTCAGTTGTGGCCCAAAACCATGAAGGCCCAGAGGTAGTAGAGTCTAGAGGTGGAAGGGACCTTAAAGTTCAGTTAGTCTAATCCCCTTTTATGACAAAGGAAGGAATGGAAACCCAGAAAATGAAATGACTTGCTAAAAGTCACATATGCAACAGATCAAAGATTTAAACCTTGACCTTTGATCTCCAAAGAAAGTAAAATTTTGACTGTTCTTCTCAAAATACTACCCTTGATTTTTTGTGTGAGATTTAACAACAAAGTTTAGTCTCATCAGCCTTTAGTACCATCCAAATACCCAAGGATGGCCATTCTATGACAAGTATTACAAGTTCTACTGCTATAGAAATATAACAGAGACATATACACTCTTACCCCCCCCCCAAAAAAAAATAGTTGCCTATGACAGTAGCCCAGACCATGGAAAACCTGCCTATATTACAAGAACATAAATTTCATCACAATCATTTTCATTAGCTAGTAATGTATTTGTCAGATTCAGTTCTCTATATCACACAAAGAGCTTTTCCTGTCAAAGAAGTATTGGTAAAAGTAGTAGAAAGAACACTGGGTTTGGAATCAGAGGAACCAAATCTGAATCTCTTAGACTAGAGGTTTTCCTTCTCTCTGGGCCTCACTTTTCCTCATCTAAAAATGATAAAAGAGGAATAGATTATCTCCAAGGTGCCTTCCACCTCTCAACCCATGTTCCTATTCTCTTAAGTATTTCCACACCATTAATAACTATCTAAATGTGTTCTTATTTTTCTTGTTATCCAACTACCTATCAAACTAACTACCACTTAACCAACTCTTGCTATGTGACTTCTAGGACCAGAAAGAAAGTTCTCCCTCCACTTTCTTCTGTCTTCCGTCTTTCCTCTCTCAACACCAAAAACAGTAGATTTGCTTTTCCTCTACAGGGATGTGGTAAGTGGAGCTGTGTCTGGACAGAAGGCTGATTAAGGAAGAATTCCCAGGGCCATCCAAATTCATTTTCAAACGTGGCTGGGATACACAGTGGCCCTATGCCATATGGATAGGGGTATGAATATGACATTTCCTTTTCTTGTGTCTCTTTGCAGAAATCCAAGGAAGATAATTGGGCTCAAACAGCAAAGCATTCCACTGAGTTGTTATACCAAGTACCTGCCAGACGGTTTCTTCTCTCTAAAAGTTTACAATCGAAAACACCTGCCTTAGTCATTTCCTTTGTGCTCCAGCACAAAGAATTATAGGAAACAGAGCTGTGGAAAGAGTGTCACACCAATAAACGAAAATGATTCATGTCTGTGATTTGGAGCAGTCACCTGGGGGCATTTAAAGACACCTTTTGTCTTCTTGCAGGATTTGATATATCCTGAAGCATTTAGGCTTCATGCACTCTGGAATGTCAATGGTGCAGCTCTCAACCATTTGTCTAAAGCTAGAAGGATACAGTCAACCTGATCTCTTCTATTTTTCAACCTAAAATGCTTTCTACCTGATAACCAGATACTGTCAATTTCCTATTACCCCAAAATGGATCTTTTCTTTTCCTCCTCCAGAAGCTTTAACACAAAATTGACTCTTCTTTTTTATTGCCTTTGGGAAGTAAAAAAACAATTGCTCACCTTTATACGGTGCTTTCCTTTTTGTTTTTTTTTAAAGCTCTCTCCACAGTACAACACTGAAAGATACAGAGGCAGGCAAATGTTATTAACCCCACATTACAGAGGAGAAAACAGACTCAGAGAGGTTCCATGATTTGCCTACAGTCAAACTATTACTTATAGTCTGAATCTAAGTCTAAAATTTCAAGACCATTAGGAAACAGAATTATGGAAAAGGCATTGATACGCTCCCACTAGGCGACTGGTAGTGACTTCTGCAAATACCCAGCTAGCTCCAAAGCCAGAACTTCCAGGGCAACCCAGGAAATGATTGGTAATTTATGTTCCCAGCTAACATCCCTCATTACTTACTAGTTCAGCAAATTCTCTTGGTGTTGACAATGCCAGCAGTATAGCCTTGTCTCTTTTTAATGTGGTTTTTGGAAACTTTTGCACCATGCAAAGTACAGATTTAATTATTTGATTCTAAAGCACATTCTGTACCAAAATTTAACAGCCTTTAAATACAGTACCTCAAATCTGGGATTGTAAAAACAGTGCTGAAAACTGTCATGCTCACAGCTGGTCTAGGAAACAATCTCTGGAATGTTAAAGATGTATTGAATGTACTGGTGACTAACATTTTTGCTCATTGCATACACTAATCCAGCACTCTATCCCTTTACACCAAGCTGCCTGTCAGTTGTGACCTGTGTTCAAATCCAATCTTTGACACTCACTACTAGCTCAAGGACAAGTCATGTATTGTCCCTGGACCTTAGGTCAAATCTAAGAGTAAGTTAAGAATCATTTGTGATCTTCATAAGTGGAATAAGTTCCCACACTGGGTTTTTTCATACCAATAAATTCATCTATTAATCTGATATTTTGATATTCTTGAATATTCTGAATATAGTTGACATAATGCCTTCTACAACACTAAATCATTATAAAAAGTAGAAATTTATGAAATAGGATATTAAATTCAATGCACATCAGTATGTCAGTACAAGTGTTCCTATCTTTCAAAAAAATTCAATAAAAAACAAGGAAAACAAATATATAGGATGGTTAAGGCTTGAGCCAGATACCGATGCTACAAAAATATTCATATCACAATTTCTTTAAATAATTTGCTTTCTTTATCTACTCAAGTGATTCATGATAAAACAATTTCCCCACATTTTTTCAGAAGCATATCTATTGCATAAACTTGGGTTCATTTTTACAATACTACAACAACAAAAGTAACATCTGAATTTATCAGTATTTTATGGTTTGCAAAACATTTTCATATATATTATTTAACAACTGTGAAACTGCCTATGAGGATAATATAAATATAAAAATAAAATATAGTATAAATTATATTATGTAAATTATATAATATAATATACAATATAAATATAAAATAATGTAAATATAATACTAATATATGATAAATATAATAATAATAATATAAGTAATATAAATGTAAAGTGAGAAAATTCTTATTTTCCCTGTTATACAGATAAGAAAAACAAGGTTAAGTAACTTTTTTTCCTGAGGAGAAGAGATGACAGAGGGGACAAAAAGGACAGAGACCCACAAAGAAATTTTACTTTTGTTCCAAGTCCTTAGGTAATTATGGGACATAACAGGGAGGGAGTGATTCAAAAGAACTGGGCAGAGCAGTACTACGTAAAGCAACAAGTTTTATTTTTTTTTAATATACACAACCCCAGGGAGTGGGATGACAAAAAGTCACACTAAAAGCAGAAGTAGGGACACTGAAGAAAAGACATGAGCAGGGTAATCAACAGGATGTTTGATGTAAATGTCTTAATACCTCAAAGGAAAAGAAATGGAGTGGTTCTTCAGTAAGGAGAGTTTCAGAAATGCCTGAGTTATAATCACCTTCACACAAGGACAATTCATTGAGGCAACTAAGGGTAATGAATCATATTAGGGTAAGGGGAGAGTTCTCACTCAGACATATCTGTTATTTTCCTATCTCTGATGTCATAGCAAGGAGATGCTGGGTATTGATAGAAAAGACCAGAATGAACTAAATAGGACACTTTTATGGCACATGGAAGTTTTCAGAAATAGGCAGGAAAAGGGGATCCGCCCAATGTCTAGAATAAAATCAGTTTGCTACAGGTCTCTGACAGGCATATAAGTTAAATTGCTTGCTCATAAAGCTATGACACTTGTAATAAGAAGTGGCCAGTGAAAGTTTAATCTCTGAAGCATACACAGACATTCTCTATCTAGCTCCATTGCAAAAAGTCATGTCTAAAGGTGGGAGGAGCCTGTTTCTAGCCATGCAACTGAGGGGCTATTACCACATTTTAACAGAAAATCTGACTGAGAAGCTACAGTGATGACTGATGACCCAGGAAATGTCAAGCTAAGAACTAAAGTTACATTCAAATGGAACAGCTCATCAACTCCTCTGTCTTTTCCTTCCCAGTAGTCAGTAAAACAAGAACTATTTTAGCAGCTATTAGAGAAAAGGCCAACTACCCATTCTCACATTTAGCCACCATGTGTTCCTGAGCACATGGCTCTGATTTCTTTTGTATTTGATCTTTCTTGATCTTGGGCAATGGGGTATCCAAAGACTGAATTGATTAAGTTATGATATTGTGAATGTAGAAAGATTGAAAACATTTTCAGACATCTGCACCAGCAACCAACATATGTAGAAGAGCGCCCATTGGGGACAGTGACAGAGAAGACACCAGAAGATAGATGTAGAAAAACAGTTACTCATGACAGGATGGCAGCACATAAATGAGAATTTCATGAGGATTCTATGAAGGAAGGAAAGGATACTGAGGCCCAGGAGTTTTGAGTTATACCTATACATGTTCTCTACTCCAGTGCTATCAAACTCAAATGGAAACATGAGTCAACCATATATAAGGATCCTTGCAGTCACATATTGACTTAGAAAACCACAAATTAATATTATCTATGTTCCATTGTATTTTCATTTATATTGTTAAATATTTCACAATTACATTTTCATCTTGTTTGAGCCTATTTACTGTTATAGGTTGTGGTGAGCCAAAGAGGCCTGTCCCAGGACTCTGATAATTACCCTGATATCACTGGACCTGCATGTCAAAGATCTCTTTGAGATGTGACTTTTCACTAAGTCTGCTCCGGAGTTCTTTTGATATAGGTTGCATTTAAAAGGATGTTATTGGAGTTCTTGAGATCAACAGGATTCTGTCCCAGGCTATATCTGATTTCGCACTCTGGTATCTTTGAGCGGCCAGCTCTAAACATGATATCTGTTGAGGATTGTGCTTCAGCTTTGAGGTTTGCTCCCAATTGTATCTGTTTATGACTGCGGCTGCATTAAGAAGTACCAGAGACCCAGATGTAAGGCTCTGTCCCAAAACTTTAATTGTCCAAAACATTTGAAGGAAGTCAGTTCCTATGCAGATGTTCTTGATGATGCGGCCTTGGCCATTAGGCTTTGAGGCCAGCTCTCAAGAGCATCCTTTGAGATGTAACTGACTACATGTGATAAGAGATAACTGACTTTTCCTAAGACTTTATGGCACCTAGGGATCAATAGGCCTTACTGCCATGCTACTTTCAGGATACAACAGACTAAGATAATGATTTCTCTTCCTTTCCGTCCTTTGTCTCTTTGCTCTATAAAAACCTTTCCCTGAGTATCAATAAATGGAGTTCATGGTTCTTCCTTGAGCTACCCACATGGCCTGGTCATTTCTTATTCACGTCTCCAGATCATGCTAAGTGCTGGACACTGAGCAGCCCACGGCAATAGGTCCACCTGTTTGACATCAGCACTCTACACATATTCCTAACTACCTTTGAATTTTAAATTTGAGACCAGTATTTGCAGGGATTTTGTATGTACAAATGGAGAAGAATGTGTCCCTAGTTTCAGAGATTTTTTTTAACTACACTTCTTATTATACTTTACCAACAAATCTCTTTTCTAAAAACTAACTAAATTCAACTAATTTTGATTGATAATGGATAGCATATTTTGACAGCTCATAAACAATATTAGAAATTCCAACCCCTCAGGGATATTCCAAGGACCCTGAGGAGGGGAAATCAACCATCTTCTGACAACCCAGTCTTTGAATGAAAGTAACTAGTAAGGGGTAAATCCTGAGGGTAGGGAAGAGGGCACTACATATTGCCTTTCCAGTAATTTCTTTCCTAGAAAAAATAATGACTACTGGAATGACAGTTTGCTAGAAGATGTTGGGGGTGGGAGTAGGAAATTTGGTTAATGGTAGTAGTGATGACATGAATATAATTGTTTGTTACATGAAACACCTGTCTTTCCACCTCTATCTTTTCTCAGAAATTCAATGCAAAATAATAGAAATTGCTGGATGAAAAGCAATTTGGTGAAACATAATTTGGTCTAATCTAAGAAGGCCAGCCCAAATTAGTACAAAATTCAATTATAGATTTTCAAACTCAAATTAATAACAAGAACCTATGAAGATGTTATCTGCATCCAGAGAAAGAACTGATAAACTGAAGTATGTATAGTATGGTTTTACACATTTATACACCTTTGTGTCTAATGGCAACCATCTTTAGGGTGGTAGAGGTAAGGGAAGGGAAAAAAAGAAAGTTACATGATAACTTTATTATATATTTAAGAGGAAAAGCAAGCTGTGCACAATAGATTTGCAGTTTCATGTACAATCCTCTGTTTGTCTATTCTATCTTATTATGGGAATGTTTGGGTTTTTCTTAAGTTCAGTAAAAAAAATAGATAAAACAGAAAATAAATAAATGGAGCCCAAACCTGTTTGATTGTATAAAATAATTCAAATGAAACCAAGAACAAGTTGTTTTGTTCTTAGGGGACTTTCTTTACTGAGTAGATTAGAATGATTTGTAATTAAAATCACAGAATCAGGTGGAGGGGGAGCCAAGATGGCGGAGTAGAAACAGCTCATCCAAGCCACTCTGCCCCCAGATTTCCCCCAAACTATGTAAAAGGGGAGTCTGAACAACTTCTGGAGCCCCAGAACCCACAGAACGACACAGAGAAGCCAACCTCCCGCTGAGGACAGCCCAGCAGCCCTGCAGGAAGGACCACCACAGTGGTCTGGGAGCTGGCAGCTTGCACCGTGCAGAGCATGGGAAGCCAAGCCGTGACTGAGCTGAGGTCCCCATGAGCCGAGGTTTTAGCCCCAGGGTGGCAGGGCCAACAGCCGGCTGGAGGAACCCCAGAACACCAGCAGCTGTGGTGACTCCAGAATGATCAACACAGACATGCCTAGGACAAAGTAAGAGGTTAGTGTCCTATGGACTTTGGGACCAGTATTTGGGGAATGCATCAGCTCCCTACCCTGGGGGCTAGAAGCTGCTGAGGAGACACACCATTTTGTAGTTTTCAGAGGCAGCTCCAGCTCCTGGCCTGCATGCTAACTGTAGGGAGATTCAGTGATCAGTCTTGGGGGGTAATCGCTCTTGCTTTAACCTCCCTGGATCTGGATTGTGATCTAGGGTGGAAGTCGTGGGTGGGTTTACAGCTTGCCAGAAACGGAAGTTGCCCCCCACACATTCAGGACGAATATTCCTCTAGCTGGCCTTAAAGCCATAGTGTGGCAACAAGCCCAAAAGTCAAGTAATTAAGTGGCAACATGCCAAGGCAAAGGAAACAGAAAAATGCAACCCTAGACTCCTATTTTGGGGGCATAGAGCAGGAAAAGGACTGTGAGGTCAGAAGTCCTGCTCCAAAAGCCCCAGGGGAAAACATGAATGGGTTGCAGGCCATAGAGGACCTTAAGAAGGACTTTAAAAATCAAATAAGAGAAGTGGAGGAAAAATTGGAAAGAGAAATGAGAAGGATGCAGGAAAAGTATGAAATGAGGGTCAACAGCCTGACTGAGGAAAACAACACCTTAAAAAATAGACTAACTCAAATGGCAAAGGAGGCCCAAAAGGGCAATGAGGAGAAGAATGCCTTAAAAAGTCGAATTTGCCAGATGGAAAAAGAATCTCAAAAGTTCACTGAGGAGATTCATTCCTTCAGAGTTAGACTGGAGCAAATGGAAGCTAATGACTTTATGAGAAATCAAGATGCTGTTAAGCAGATCCAAACAAACGAAAGATTAGAAGGCAATGTGAAATATCTCATGGGAAAAACCACTGACCTGGAAAATAGATCCAGGAGAGACAATTTTAAAATTATTGGTCTACCTGAAAGCCATGATCAAAGAAAGAACCTAGAAATCACCATTCAAGAAATTCTCAAGGAAAACTGCCCTGATGTTTTAGATCCAGAGGGCAAAATAGATGTTGAAAGAATCCAGTGATCACCTCCTGAAAAAGATCCCAAAAAGAAAACTCCCAGGAATATTATAGCCAGGTTCCAGAATCCCCAGATCAAGGAGAAAATACTCCAAGCAGCCAGGAAGAAACAATTTCAATATTGTGGAAACACAATCAGAATAGCCCAGGACCTGGCAGCTTCTACACTGAGGGATCGAAGGGCATGGAATATGATATTCCAGAGGGCAAAAGAACTGGGAATGAACCCAAGGGTCACCTACCCAGCAAAACTGAGTATTTTGTTTCAGGGGAAAATATGGTCATTCAGTGGAATAGAGGACTTTCAAGCATTCTTGAGGAAAAAACCAGAATTGAATAGAAAATTTGACATCCAGACACAAGAAAGAAGAGATGCCTGAGAAGGTAATCAGGGAAAAGAAATCAAAGGGAACTTATCAAAGTTGAACTATTTACATTCCTATATGGAAAAGCAATAACTGGGACTGATGATATCTTTCTCACTATGAAAATCATGGAAGAAGGGGGTGTGGTCATATGAATACATATGTGAATGTGTGTGTATATGGTTACAGTTATATATGGATAGAGGGCATAGGTTGAATTTGTTGGGAAGGGAGAATATTCAAGGGATGAAATTATGAGGTGAGAGAGGAAAGTGGCAAGAGGAGATGGGGAGAGACAGGGTAGGGTAAACTATCTCATGTAGAAGAAGCAAGGGGAAGTGGTTGCAAGGGAGGAGGAGAATAGGAAGGCAAAAAAGGCAAAACCACATTCTCATTGAATTTGTTTCAGGGAGAGAATGACATACATACTAAATGGGATATCTCAAACTGCAGCAGAATAGGGGGAAGGGGGATGAGAGGAGGGAAGATGGATGGGAGGGCATCCTTGGGGGTAGGGGTGGTTTGAAGTACCCACTATAGAAGAGGGACAGGATCATGTAGGGAATGGACCAGGTGGGGGGGGTGGGATGAGTGGGAGGGAATTATAAGCAGCCTTGTACAATATATCTACTATGATAATGTTTTGCACAGCTAGACATGTACAACATGTACTGAATTACTTATCTCCCCAGAGGGAATGGGTGACAAGGGAGGAAGGAAATGGATCTGAAATTCGAGGTCTTAACATTAAATGTTTCAAATATATATATAAAAAAAAAAAACAAAAAAAATCACAGAATCATAGAAGAAGTGATTTCATAAATTGCCTAGTCAAATGATGAAATCCATCATTTGTTTCAGTTTGAAAAGTTTGTTTCATCAGTATTACTAAGGAATATTGAAAGATGGAAAGCCTAATAAAAGTGATACAGAGCACAGGAAGCAGAACCAGGAAAACACGATATACAATAATAACAACATAAGTGAAAAGAACAAATTTTTAAAATACTATATAAATATAATGACCAACCTTGACCATAGTGTATAGTTGAGTAAGCATGCTACCCTCTCTTTGCTGCTGAATGTTTGTTAGTTTTACTGAATTGTTTAGTGGTTTTTTTAAAGAATCTTTGTTACAAGATACAGCTTTGTTGGTAAGAGAGAAATAAATGCAACAAAACAAAAAAAAATCAGTAAAGTTTTAAAGCAATAATTCTCTCTACAACTTAATTTGTATTATAAATTATTAATAAATAAAGACTTTTCTAAGCAAAGGTAAATTTTAATTCGTCTCCTCTACTGAATTGTGAAAAAATTCTTAATTGTTGGAGTCCAAATCAATGAGGTTTCACTAAACTACTTCCTGAATACTGGGTAGGGGGTATTAAGCAAAGAGAACATTGCAGCTGCTATAATTTGTTTTTAATCTGTGGCTCCATGGAGATTCGTTTGTGATTTAATTTGATTCTTAATTTTAATGGGACTGTGAATATTCATTTGACTGCTCTATGCTATAGGGAGAGGCCGAAGTGAATTAACAAGAATGAGGCTGTAGGAAAGCAAGATCGTCACCTGCCCAGCAATCACTCAGCGAGTTTGCAAATCAAGAAAAAGGCAAATAAATAAATAAATGAACAAATAATAAATAGACAATAATAAAAAGTAGCTAATCAAGTAAAATGAAGATATCTATACAAAATATGAACATGGCAGAGTAAATACCATAATGTTGTTATTGAAGTCAGAAAGAATTGGATTCAAATCTGGTCTCAGACACTACCTGTCTGAACTTGCTTAAGTCAATTAACTGTCCTGTGTTTCACTTTCCTAACATTTAAAAAAAATGAGAGGATTGGATTCCATGACCTCCTATAGTCCCTTAATACTTTAACTCTATGATGCTATGATGGATAGCAATCTCTGCTTCAGTCAATACAGAGGATGTTGAAATTTGGCCTAATATTATTTATAAATCCTTTCTCAAACTTATGCAATGCAAATGTCATGGAAAAAATATCTGGCATTTTCTTCAAGGAAAGGTAAGCTACCCAGTTCATTGAAGAATTCTTTGGCATTTATGGAGCCTCTTAAATTTCCAAGTATAAAATAAGATCCTCTTAGTCTCAGTGCTACTGTTTATCTTAAGTCCTGTCTTGGCTTCATTTTTCTCATTTGTAAAATAAGAGAATTGGTCTATTTTAAATCTTCACATGAGGGGCAGTTGGTGGATAGTCAGTCAATAAGTATTTATTAAACGCCTACTGTATACAGGATACAGCACTTGAGTTGAAGCAAATCATGCCTCAGACGTTTAATAGCAATGGCACATTTAGTGAATCACTTAATCACTTTAAGTTTTAGCCTCCTTATCTATAAAATGGGGATAATAATAGCACCTACCTCACAGGGTTGTCATAAGATAATGTATGTAAAGCATTTTACTAACATTAAAGAGCTACATAAATACTAGATGTTATTTTTAGCTATTGATACAGAAGAATTCTTAATCAGTTACAGGTTGAATAAGCTAGCCTCCAAGGCCCCTTCCAGTTCTGAGATTCTGTTATCCTATCATCCTTTCCTGAAATGATCCCTCAAAGTAGTAAACTTCACCAAAGCTGTGGACCAGAATTCACTTCAACTCT
The DNA here is from genome assembly GCA_011680675.1 of Gymnobelideus leadbeateri. NCBI lineage: Eukaryota > Metazoa > Chordata > Mammalia > Diprotodontia > Petauridae > Gymnobelideus > Gymnobelideus leadbeateri. The sequence goes on from WOXC01000402.1 coordinate 36,454, forward strand.
ACAATTAAATAATCGATTCTAAATCTACAAGCCTAAGGCAGGGCTGTCTCCAGTCACCCCGATCTATATCTGGCCACTGGATCCAGATGGCTCTGGAGGAGAAAGTGAGCCTGGTGACTTGGCACAGCCCTCCTTCACTTAAATTCAATTCACTTGCAAGTCATGGCATCACCTTCCTGATGTCATGGTCCTCGTCAAGAAGGAAGGACCAACAACAGCAGCAACAGCCAGGCTAAAAGACACTGTGAACTTGTGCCTATGGACCCACATTGAGTAGGCCTCAGAGTCACCCCTTGAACTAAAGTTTTCTGCTGCTTTAATCATTCTTATTTAACCTGACCTTGAAGTAGAAACCTAGGGAAGGTTGCCAACTCTTCTTCCTTCTCTGTAGGAAGGAAAGGAAACCTAGTGTATAGCCTTCCCTGAACAATTTGGACTGGCTGGTAATTCATTGCCATATTCCTGAAATACTGTCTATTGCTGATACAGCATAGGACAGGGGCAGCTAGGTGGTAGAGCACTGGTGGAATCAGGAAGACATTTTCATGAGTCCAAATTTGGCCTCAGACACTTATTAGCTGTGAGTGTGACCCTGGGCAACTCATTTAACCTGGTTTGCCTCAGTTTCTTCATCTATAAAATGAACTTGGAGGAGGAAATGGCAAGCCACTACAGTATCTTTGTCAAGAAAATCCCAAATGCGGTCATAAAGAGTCAGACATAATTGAACAACAGTAACAAAAACAGCACAGGACAACATAGAAAAGCTCAGCTTTACTGGTTGAGCAATAGCATGGTTTCCACACTTCTGTGAGTATATCCCTTTCAGTAAAACAGTTTAGATCACATATACCCAATATATGTGCATTATGTACACTTACATACATATACATTACAAAATACATATAAAAACATACATTTTAAAAGGAGAGAAAAATGAATAAACAATATTTAAATCTTTATGTCTGATTAAAAAACAGATTTTGCTATTAAGAGCGATGCCATTGAATAGGCTCATTATTTTTTTGAAAAATCTCTGTGCATATCCTGAGGGGTATAGTAGATATAAATAGTAATGATTTGTTAGCAATTAATTATTCATGGAATTTGATTAGTGTAGTTAGCCAAGCAGATAAATTTCATTTTTAAATCTTTTTTTTTTTAATTGAAGGCTGTGTAATGCAACAATCAAGACCTTAAGAGTAAGGAAATATAGCAGTTTTTCATCGAGTCATGTTCTTCTCTATGTGTACATATATACATAAATAGATCGATATAGATAGATAATTTGTCGCTGTTGGTTCAGTTGTGTTCAATTCTTTATGACCTTATTGGATTTGCCCATGGAGTTTTTGTGGTAGACACTGGAGTGGTTTACCATTTCCTTCTCTAGTGTGTCCTCATTTTACCAATGATGAAACAGGCAAATATGGGCTAAGTGACTTGCCCAGGGTCACACAACTAGTAAGGCTTTGAATCGAATTCAAATCTTCCTGATCCCAGATCTAGCACTCTATACACTCCAACACCTAGCTGCCCCATAGACTGATATATACTCACACTATTCACAATGCAAAATGTGGGCTTTTTAAAGTGAGGTGTCTGATCTAAACACTGAAGAAAGTTTCCTTTTCTTAAAAAAAATATTTTCCCAATTACATGCTCAAGCAATCTTTAACATTTTTTTTAAGTTTTGAGTTCCAAATTCTATCTGTCCCTCCCTCCCCTCTACTCTCTCTCAGATGGTAAATATAAATCCATTTCTCTTTCTTTTCATGGTTTTGCTTAATGGACAGTATCATACCTTAATTTTGTATTCATGTTCTATTTGTTGTGTTTTTATAAGAGTATGTAAAGAACAGCAAGAAGACCGGTTCATCTGAACCATATAGTTATGTGTGTACATATGTATATGTGTATGCATGGCTCATATATTGGCATATATTTGTATATATAAGAATTTATATATTCACACACACACACACACACACACACACACACACACACACTCACACACCTAGAAGGGTGGGTTGAAATAGACTTGTGAAAGCTTAAACGCCAAACAGAGGAGTTGATATTGATCTTGGAAGCAATAGGGAGCTAGAGATTACTGTATAGTCAGGTGACATGGTCACACTTGCACTTTAGGAAAATAACTGGATATATTGGAGTAGGATGTTTGATCAACCCATCAAACAGTGAGAAGATGTTTGCATACCATCCTTCTTGTTATGGAGACCCAGTAGAGTTGTTGTAAGAAGGCTAAGCTAGGAACTACTAGTTCTAGCTCTTTCTCTAAATTTCTGTATGACCTTAAACAAGTCACTTCACTCTCTGGGCATTTTCCTCATATATTAAATAAATTTGTTATGCTAGATGACCTCTGCAATCCCTTTCAACCCTAGATCCCAGGATGTTGTTATTGTTGTTGTTATTGTTGCTGAGTTGTGTCTGACCCTTTGTGACTCCATTTGGTATTTTCTTGGAAGATATTAGACTGGTTAGACATTCCTTCTCCAGCTCATTTTACAGATGCGGAAATTGAAGCAAATATGGTTGAGTGAATTGCCTAGGGTCACACAGCTAGTAAGAGTCTGAGGCTGGATTTGAACTTAGGTCCTTTCTGACTCCAAGACCAGTACTTTATCCATTATCTTGCTTTCTCCAGAGCCCAGGAGGAGGATTTAAATGCCCTTCTAGCCTTCCAAAACACAATGAATGCTATTCTCCAAGTGTTTTTCTAATTTACTCCTGCTTCCAAGGTGAACCACAAGCTTTGTTCTCATCCCAGAAATTCCTTTGCATTTACTTTGTATAAATTTAATATTTATTTACTTTTATGTATCTTGCATTCCCCAATTAGAATAGAAGCTCCTTGAGGACAGGATCTTTCCATTTTATCTTTGTATCATCAGCATATGATGATACAAACTAATATAGCATAACAGAAATGACAATAGATAGGAATCAGGAGACCCAGGTTCCTGACTGTCCTAGTTGTGTCACCAACTCACTACATTAACTTAGGTAAAGCCTTTCTGGATCCTAATCCCTCATTCATTTAACTAAGGGTATCAAACTAAATAATCAAAACTAATTTTCAATGTTATTCCATTAACTGTTCACCCCCAGAGTCTAGGAACACAACAGTGAATGTCAATTAATCACCAAGTATTTATTAAACATCTAATACCTACTATCTTGTTAGGCACAGAGCTACGTGTTTCAAAATACAAAGACTAAAGTGTCACAGTCCCTGCCCTCAAGAGGCTTACATTCTAGTACTGCAGATGCCCAGCTTGCACAAGATTGCTCTGGAAACTCAGGCTCACCATGATTGTCAAGTTTCTATGGATGAACCGTGGGCAGTTGGCAATTTTAGTTTCCCTTTAATGAGACTTCTATCATTTCACTTCAAAGAACTTTCCTTAGCACATTATAAGGATAAACTTGCCCATTTAAAAGCAAACCATTAACACTCAAGACAAGTCAGAATCTAACCAATGCCATGCATTAAAAGGTAATTATAAGAAAATTTGATTTTCAAATGACTTCTGTGATTAAACACTGCCCTTATCCTGACAATATTCTCCGTGAACTTTTCAAAAGATGATTGGCTTAGCTGGTAATATTCAGTTCACATATTCAGCATGTCGGAGCTCCACAGAGCACTTCTGAAACTTTCTTCCTGGAATGCTTTACATTTAATCAATATGAAACACTGTGCTCAAATTTTCTAATAGGTCATGGATATGGCTGATGCTATATAAAACTTCTTCACTGATGCCAGAAAGCTAAAGAGCATTGGGGAATTGCAGACCTGACTAAGATATGACCAGAGTCAGTAAGACATTTGGAACATCATCTTTTTCAAGACCAAAGTATGGCTATTTATTCTTTTATTATATATTCTTATAATTATAAAGTTATTTATATATGCACACCATAGGATCATAGGTTTAGAGTTGAAAGAGACCACAGAGTCATCTAGTCCATTGTCTTCATATAGATGAGGAAGCTGAGACTCAGGAGGTTAAAAGACTTTAACATGATCCAGTAAGAGGTAATAAATAGAACTGCAATTGAAAGTTAGTTCCACTACTCCAAAATCCAGTGTTCTTTTCAGAAGACCACATGGCTTGAGATTGTAGACAGAAAAAAATATTGAACTGAGAGTTAGGAGAACTGGCTTTTACTTTCAGCTACACTCAGCTCTGTTACATTGAGCAAGTCACAATCTCTCTGGTTCTCACTTTCCTCAAATGTCAAAGGAGGTGGTTGGATCAGATAATGTCTAAAATCCTTTCCAGCTCTTTAAATTTATGGCCATTCTGTGGACGTCTTCATTCTGTGGACCCCAGGTAGCCCCATAGATAGTGAAACAGCTTCTCAGTTAGGTAACAACACTACTAATAAACTGGATTATCTGTTAAACACTAGAAAATGGTGCAGTGGAAAGAAAAGTGGATTTAGAGTCAGAACAATTGGGCTTAAAACCTATTTATGCTACTTAATGTTATATGATCTTAAGCAAATCATTAACTTCCTTGGGACTCAGTTTTCATATCTGCTGCAAGAGGGGAAGACAGGTAGGTGGCACAATAGATGGAGTGTGAGGCTTGAAGTCAGGAATATTTAAGTTCAAATCTGGCCTCAGATACTTACTGGCTGTGTGACCTTGGGCAAGTCACCTGATCCTGTTTGACTCAGTTTCTCCTTTGTAAAAAGAGCCAGAGAAGGAAATGACAGATCACTGTAGTATTGTTGCCAAGAAAATTCCAAATATGGTCACAAAGAATCAGACACAACTGAAATAACAAAACAACAACAAATGAGAGGGGATCAGAATGAAGGGACTCTAAAGTTCCTTCTAGCGCCTAATCCTATGAAATGTCCTATATCCAAGTCCTGACTTCTTTTAACAGTAGCTTTAGGTGAAATCCATAAAGTCAGATCAGTAAGTCAAAGGGAGGGACCCCTAATAAGTACCCTATGTACACAATGAAACATATATGGGGTAAAACGGGGAGTCTGGGGATACTTCAAAAGATATTGAGTGAACACATCCTCTTGCTTCAGTACCACTGCCCCTCCCACTACACACACACACACACACACACACACATACACACACACATACACACATGCACATACACACATGCACACATGCATGCACACATGCACATGTATACAGCTCTCCTAACCCCTTATACTATCCCTACCCCACTGTCAGGATATTGTTCTGCAAGCATTCTATGCTTGCTTCTGCTTTCCAGAACTAACGCCCAGCAAGCAAGTTGTGCTCTAAGCTTGGCATAACTACAATGCTTTGCACTCACCCTCTGAATGATCTCACCCTCTGGAAAAATCTACATTATTACTGTATTGCTTTGACCAGCATCAGGTGTTCTCTAAGTTCACATAAGTAGATAAGTTCTGGGCAGGAAGCCCTGCTATGAATCAAACTTGTCCCAGCATTGCTTTTACCCCTCATTGTCAGGGCTACAGTTCACTGTGTAGCTATTAGGGGCTACACAGGGGCAGGACCCTGCCATACAAGTGTAATCTGCCTCCTTGCTTGTAAGTCATTTCCCTCACTTTGAAATTGAACTTCTGTTTCCTGTCTCCAGTATGCTTTGTTTGGCTCTGGCCGTCCACAGGTTAAAGATTGGTTTAGTCCAGTTGACATTAGTTGGTGTTAGAAGTGGGATTGGCCACAAAACTGAACCACTGCATTCTACAGTACTGATGGGAATGGACTAGGCACCACCAGAGATTTATTTCTCCAAAGTCCAAACTCTCCATCACCACAACCACCCCACTCCATGAGTCCTCCACCCTTCTCTATGTTCCAATGACTGAACTCTTGGCTTAGTCAAACTCACTATTCTTTGTGAGGAAAACTCCAGAGCCCCTCTATTCATCTTGAATCACTCTGCACACCTCTGTTAATGGCCTCTCTACATGTTTCTGCTGTTTTTAAGCTACAGACTTTGGTAACTGTGTGCCTCTGTTAAAAACCAGTAAAGTTAGGACTTTCAACTGTGTGCTTTCTTATCTGTTATCTGTTATAACTTATATCTATCTTGTTATAACTTGTTTCTATCTTGTCATTTTGCCTGTGCTTGTGTCTTAATAAAATGTAAAATGTCTGTGTACCTTTGTGTTGTAAGCTGGATTCTGTTATTTTGAAAGATTTAAAATATAGCCAAGCCAGAAAAACTTTTAAGGGCTGTAGTTAAAGAGTTTTTAGAACACTGGGAAAGATTAATAAACTCTCCTACTTGAAGCAATTGTCCCAGTAAGCAAAACTAACACCCACTTTTTAGGTTTACCTCAGGAAATTAGGTAATAAGAAAAAAAATCCACATAATCAAAGTTTGTATAACTGCTAAAAACACTTTGCATATTTTGAAGATTTGAAGACTTGTATCATTTTAAGATTTGGCGGGGAGAATTCCTGGGATTTGAGTTAATTCCAGGAATTCACTTCTTTCTGAAATATCTTAGTAAGCTTTGAGGTATTGCTCTGTAGAAATTGTTTTAAGAAAAAATAAAGATTAAATTTTATAAAAGTTAAAAGTGGATGGCATTTTCTCTTGAAGACTGAGGAAAGAAAAAAATAGGCTAAAAATGTGTACCTTAAAGCAATCTCTTTTTAACCCTCCTTTGATCAATTCAGATCATGTCCCCCCCCAAAAAATGTTGAATAAATGCTGGAAAAAATGCAGGGAAACTTGAATTACATTCCATTTGCAGAAATTTATTACCTGTATGATCTTAAGCAAGTTATCTTATCACTGTTTACTCTGGTTTCTTCATTTGTAAAGAGAAAAATAATAGTGGTACTCACCTCCTGGGCTTGTTGTGGAAAATCAAAAATAATATGATGATTTTAAAGTGCTTAACACAGTGACTGGAATATGCTAGGCAATGTATTATCATTATTTCTTTAATTGAATATAATTGTTCTGTACCAATGTCAAAGGTAATAAGATTAATGAATTTTATGTTGAATAATTTGAAATGCAATTGATGTCATCTGAAGTTTTATTTAATTTTAAAATATATGATACTGTTTATCTTATTACTATATTTCTAAATTTTCTTATATTATGAAATTTAAGAGACCATTATAACACTGTAACATTGTTAAACAAAACATCCATGTTATGGATGTTGTTACACATGAATTGGGCTTTTGAAAAACTTTTCAAGGGATGTGATAAAAAATAGGTATTTGAAAACTGTTTTAAAATTTTTAAATATTGGATCCCATCTGCAAAATGAAAGTTGTAAGTTCTCTTCTGACTGTGAGCACAATCAAGGATAGAGAGAATTGAGGATTAGAATGTCAAGTGGACTGAATTCCCAAAGGTTTCAACTCAAGCAAACTTCTTATACAACTATAACAACATATCCTTCTGGAATCAGGGTTGGGGTTGTCATCTCCTACTAAGGGGATGCTAGCTCCCCCAGCTCTAGGCTCACACAGGTACCAGGCTCAGTCCTACAGATGATCTTTCCCCTTGTCTCTGTTTCTGTATACCTCTGCCCCTAAGGTGGGGGAGGGGAGAGGAGTGATAAATTAATTTAATTTTAATGAGGCATGTTTTGTTATAAAGCAGATAATAATATAAAATAAATTTTATTTGAAAATCTTGGCTATTATGAAAGTGTATAGGGTGGTTTAAAGATATAACTTCAACCTATTAATGATGAGACAACTATCAGGTGTTTGCTCTATATCTGAAGCCCTAGAATGTGGTTAGTTTTAATTTATAAGTAAATGTTAGCGAAATTTTGCTATTTAAGATAAAAACTTCTTGGTACTATAATTTACTACTGTTTTGAGCTTTGATCATAAGGATAGTTACCTGAATTGTCATGAAGTCAATAGTAGAAAATGGCACGTGCTGCAATCTAGTAACTACTAAAGGTGAATATCTATACCTGGGAAAAGTTTAGGGGACAACTTTGGTGCAGCCCAAGGTAAGATCCACCTCACTCTATTTCCCCATTGTACCGTTTCCTTTCTGAAAAGGAAATTTGCCCACCTAGTTAATCCTGAGCCTTGCTCTTAACACCCTGTGACTACATTATTGGTTATTAGATATAACTCATGCCTAGAATCAAACAGAACTAAAGGAGATTTTCCTCTTCTTATGATATATGACACTGATAACTGTGTCCTTCTTTTTCCTTTTATAGCATATTTCTATAATCTAGGAGTTTTATATGTCCCTCTTTTTTCCTTTTATACCAAATTTCTATAATCTAGAAGTTTTGTAAGTACTGTACAAACTATGCCAAATAATAGATTGATACTGGAATATTTCTGAATTGCCAAACAAGATGAAAGTATGAACAATTTACAATTTTAACCTATATTTGTGATTAAATTATAATATAGGGATGATATTCTTCTGACAGAGAAATGATTAGACAAAGTAGTAAGACAAGGATGTAATGTAAAAAGTTTTCTAAATAAACAGAACAGTAAATTTTGAGAAAGCAACAGGATTTAACTTTTTTTTCTCTAAGAACCATATACATATATATGACTAGCTTTCAAATTTATCTATTATAGAAATTCAGGCTTTGAGTCTGCTTCAGTAATAAGTTCTCAAAATTGGATTAAGAATTTATTAACCAAGGATTAATTGGACTTTACATATAAATTGTATTGATAATGGTAAAGAAAGTTAAATTATTTTTCCACTTTTATAGTATCTGTCTGATAATATTAAAGGGTAGAAGAGTTCATTTTACAGTTGGACCCTCATCAATTTTTTAAAGCAATTGGGGTTAAGTAACTTGCCCACGGTTGCATGGCTAGTTGTTTGTGTGTGGGTGTTAAGTATCTGAGGCCAGAACCGATCCTGGGTCCTCTCAACACCAAGGCTAGCAGTCTTACTCACTGTGCCACCTAGCTGCCCCATTCTCATGAATTTTTAAGGAAATTAGAGAAACAGAAACCCCTTTAGAACCTATTATCCAAGAAAAAGATATCTTAGGGACCAGATAACCACATGAGACATCTGGGACTCAAAATATGCTGGTTAAATGGATATTGAAAATGGGTTACTAGGATACAAGGCGATTTAATATTAATTAATTTTGGTGATAACTATAATATTGCTTTGGTCTTTTGTTTCAAGATGTTTATGTTTAAGTTGTCTTGGTAACCTTGATGACATGTAAATCTCCCTTCTCAACACTAGACCATTGTGAGCCCTCTAAATAGTTTGATCTGTAATGTGACATTAATGTGAACTGACAATGTAATTATGACTACGAATTTATGAAAAATGTTATTGCATTGTTTGAACATACCCCTGTATGTATGGGAAACTGGATCTATATGTGTTGTTTAGTGATCCTTAACAAAGGATCTATATATGCTATGCTGGCCAGAAACTCAGATCCAAAGATTGAAATAAGGAGTTTCCTCACAATTGTAAACTTATATATATATATATATATATATATATATATATATATATATATATATATATATATATATTTTTTAAGGGCTCCTACCAGGTCCTCTCACTACTCTCACAACTGCCAACTTATAGGTGTATACTACTGGATCATCTAAAGAAAACCCCCACTCCTAAGTGAATGGCAGAAGCTTTTGGGGCCTCAAGGTTTGTCTCGTATGGACCCAGAAACAACTGACATCCAGATGAGACAACTATCCTAAGATTCTGATCAAGGGCTGAGTATACTATCCTAGGTTTTATTCCTCATACCCTTTGTTATATCTCCAACCACAAAGGCCCTGCTTCAAGAATATGTTGGCATTTTCTCTCTACATTCTTGGCCCTCCTCTCTTTTCTGCTTGAAAGAAAAAATGACTAGCAATGATACCTGGGACATATTTCCCCAATAGTTCCCCTCAAAGAACTAACTCCCAGGGCAATATCTCATGCTAGCCCACCTGGCTTCTCATGGCATCTTGGCTTATACTTGCTTCTCCTTTTTGGCCATGAGGGTAGGGGTTCTTTCATATGGCCCCTCTTTGGCCAAAAGGGGTAAATGTCAAGATATTAGGAGATACCATGTTTACCAGAGCTAAGACCCAGCAAGGAAGCTGTGCCCTGAGCTTGGCATAACAACAATCCTTTACACTCACTCTCTGGATGATTTCACCCTCTGACAAAATCAATAATTATTGCATTGCTTCAACCAGCACCAGGTGATGTCTGATCTCAGACAAGCACCAGAGAAGCTTGGAGAAATTCTGGTTGTGAATCAAATTTGTCACATTGTTGCTCTTACCCTTCCTTCATCGTCAGGGCTACAATTCACTGTGTGGTTACTAGTATAAGTAATGACATCTGCTTACTCTAAAGTGGGCCCCCCATGAGGGGTAGGGTTCTGGCACACATGTCTAATATGCCTCCTTGCTTACAAGTCATTTCCCTCACTTCAAAATTAAATTTCTGTTTGATTCCTGATTCTCCTTTCTCTAGCCTCCTTTGTTCAGCTCCAGTCATCCACAAGTTAGAGGCCAGTTTGGTCCAGTTAACATTTCCCTTAAAGTAAATATTGCTCATTTTTTGTGTTAGCTCACACATTCCCTCTCTCTTGTGCTTAAAGGGGAGAACAATATAATATGCAAGTCACGGTAAAGAACATTAAATCAAGCACTTTTCCTGTCAGGAGCTGATAATCTAAATGACTTTACCCCATTAAAGTCTTTTATATGAAGATTTCAAAGGACTTTACAAGTAAGAATTATTATCCATAGTTTAAAGACAGGGCAGTTGAGGGATAAAGAGACTGAGGAAATTTGTGGACCTGCTTGGGATGTTGTGAAAACCAGGCTTCCGAACTCCCCAGTTCTGTGCTCAGGCCAGGTCACTTAAGTTGTTTTGGGGATTTGCCTCAATGTGGGTCACAAAGAAAGTGTGTCCTTATCTTTCCATAACTCTGCAGTAGCTTGCTAGTACAAGTCCTAAGGAGTAAATAAGTACATGGTGTAATATAGCCTGGAATGGCAGTCGAAAGGACCTAGGCTCAGATCTCTGGCTCTCCCACATGCTTCCTGAGACAACCCTTTCACCTCTCTGGACCTCAGTTTCATCATCAGAAAAATGAGAGTTCTAAGTTCTCTTCTGACTGCTGTGAACATATATTTGAGGATAGAGAGAACCGGGGACTAGAATGGTAAGTGGACTGAATTCCCGAAGGTTTCATCTCTAGAAATATAATAACATATCCTTCTGGGATCAGGGTTGGGGTTGTCATCTCCTACTAAGGGGCCCCCAGCTCTACGCTCATGCAAATACCAGGTTCAGTCCTACAGATGATCTTTTCTCTTGTCTCTGCTTCTTCATACCTCTGCCCCTAAGGCCAGGGGAGAAAAAAATCACTGAGGGCTCAGAATGGCTCCTATGTAGGGCCTCCCTGACAGAGATTAGCAGGGCTTCTAATTAAAAGGAACTCAAGATGCAATGTATACCAAGTATAGAACAGGTATTTCTTTTCCCCATGCAAAATAAATACTAAAAACATAAAAGACTCATAAAGCTGCATTGACAAAAACATAAAACATGAAAGTTAACTCCCATTTTACTCGATGCAGAGGTTGCTACTTGAAACATTAAAACATGAAACAGCATGACTTCTGAATAGCCATTTCACCTTAGTCTGGGCTCTGCATTGTCTAAACAGCTTCCTGAAGGTCCATGCCCTCTAACAAATCAAGCTAGGCCAAGCCTTGAGTTCATTCTCCTAGCAGTGGTCATATTCTGAAAAAGGGTTAAGTTACACAATACTCCTAGTTTCAGTCATTTTCAACAGAGTAACCTAGGAATTCTGAAACTAGCCACTCCCCAAAAATCCTTCTTTCAGGATCTCTGTTCAGACACCTGTTTTCAGGAAAACTAACAAAAGCAAATGAGCTAGCTGGAAGGCAGAGAGGCAGACTCAACTGGCTCCCCTAGGCAGCATAAGTGGCCACTACTATTTGCAAGGAGACACGATGAGGGGTAGGGTCAAGGGGCTTCTCCCTCACTGAAAGTACAAGAAGGAGACACAGGCTCAGTTGAGCAGGTGGGAATCTGGAATTCAAGAGGGAAGAATTGCTCCTTTTAAGGGCTGTTGAGTAGATGTTCTTCCTAGCTCATTGATTCTTTGATGTATCACGTCTGTGGGGGTACAGGGAGGGAGAGAGTGACTGTACCAGAAGCTTCTGATTGAGCAAGAGGATGAAATGTCTGTCCCTTCTCCCATGGGGCTGAACATATGCTTTAATGAGATGCTTTTAAAATAAGCATCACTTTTTAGTTAATTCTGTACTTGGCTTTTCTTTGGATGCTCATAATCTCAGCCCTTTGCAACTGTGCACACAGTGATTTGTACTAGGCAAAAAATGCTATGATGGGGTCACCAAAAGTTAGACATGACTGAACAACAAACTATGATATGTGAAAAGCTGGAGGATTCATTTTTTTCTAAATCTAGACATTCTGGATGACTAAGAGAGCAAAGAAGTACCCAAAAGTCTTCTTACCTCTCTTTTGTTGCTCAGTCATGTCTGATTCTTCGTGACCCCATTTGGGGTTTTCTTGGCAAACATGCTGGAATACTTTGCCATTTCTTTCTCCAGCTCATTTTGCAGATAAGGAAACTGAGGCAAACATAGTTGAGTGGCTTGCCCAGGGTCACACAGCTAGTAAGTTTCTGAGGTCAGATTTCAACTCAGATCTTCCTGATCCAACCCCAAACTCCAAATCTAATGCATCACTTATCTCTAGCTATCTCTTTTTTGCAACATCAAAGTGGAGCAGTGCATAGGACTTTAGACTCAGAAGCAGAAGACCTAGTTTAGACTGTACTTACTAGCTGTGAAACTTTGGACAAGTCACTTAATCTAAGACTCAGTTTCCTCATCTATAAAATGCTCATGACTATCCTTACCCTGTCTATCCCAATGGGTTATTTAAGAACCAAATGAGATAACTGAGGTAGAACACAAATGTAAACTGAGTCCCAAAGCCCAGCAGTGTGGAATTTTCTCCTTTCTGGTAGAGATCAATACCCTGTATTTGTATGGAGTGTGGGATAGAGTTGGCAGGAATGGAAGAGAGAAGAGCACTAATCTCCTAAGCGTCTTTGTCTCTTGGAGTCTTCAGTTTTGTTCAGGATCTTCAATCTCCATGTTCTGCAGTAACTTCCAGTGCTTTTAGCTTTGAGATTCAAGAAAGAAGATGAAATCCCTGCCCACTTTAGTTTGCAGAAAGGAAAATAGACTCTAAAGAAGCTGACATGAAAGGAGCTAGCAGTCTCCATCATGTCTCTGTCCCCCAGCTTGCTACACTAGAGACTATGGGAAATTTTCCCTTGGGTGAGATCTGGGACTCCTTTTCTTGATTGAGCTGAGTTACCTTGCTCCCAATGGGACATTTCATTCTCTCTGCATTGTCTGGTATATATTCTCCCGTGTATACTTTCTCTGATTTCTGTTTTGCTTTTGACTCAGATGAAAGAATTTCTTTACTATTTACCACCAATGTTCATTGTGAAATTGGAATTTGTTGGGAAGGGAGTCAGGCCGTGAATATAAGATTTGGATACTTCTTTCTCCATTAATAAGCAGACATCAGAAGTTCAGCTTGAATCTGAAATCCACATCCCCTAGACCAGCACTTCTTAAACTGCAGGTCCCTACACCATATGGGGTTGTGAAAAATTTGGCAACAGTAAAAGGTTTCTGAATATGCAATGGCCAAAAATTAATTAAAAATCAAACGTATAATGAATCCAAGGTGTTTCTGGCAGTGCTTGCCCATCTTGCATTGTGCAACTTCACTGCAGCCTTGATTCTGAACACAAAGCATGCACACTTTGCACTGTGCATGGTCTCAGGTGTAATGGAAATGGGAATTTGAAGATCTTTTCTGCCCCTTAATAGGCTGAATGTAGTCACATGGAGCCTGTGGTGGGAGGAGTTTGCTGAAGGGTAGAGCAGAGCGCACCGGAAGCTAAGAGTCAGAGTTAGAGAGATGGCGGGAGAGAGAGGACACTCAGGCAAGGAGTTAGTCAGGTTTGTGAGTAAATATTGATTTTATCTTGGTTTCTGGGAAGGTTAAAGGATGGCATGGCTCTCTGCTACATTGTGGTACATTAACTTTTATGGTGCTTTGATGGATTTGGTTTCCTGGTGTTGGGATTTAGTTTTCTGGTGTCTAAATAAATGTTCTGATTCTGTTCTCTATATGGAGAATCTGTTATATTTTTCTTTTCTTTTCTTTTCTTTTTTTTTTTACTTTTTGCTTTTTGGAGGGGCAATTGGGGCTAAGTAACTTGCCCAAGGTTACATGACTAGGTTTTTGTTTGTGTGCATTGAGAGTCTGAGGCCGGCTCCGAACTCAGGTCCTTCTGACTCCAGCCCCAGCGCTCTATTCACTGCACCACCTAGCCGCCCCCTGTTATATTTTTCAATCAAGAACTATACAGGAATATTTAAAGTCATGGTCAGTGCTGTAAATATTGCACTGATACTACATCAGGTCACATGATAAGCTGCCCAGATCTGAAAAGGGGTCAGCAGTGGAAAAAGTTTCAGAAGCCCTGCTCTAGACTAACAATATTTAAGGCAGCAGGCAACTATAATGATAGCCCAGTACCCCCTCTTTCTAAGAAGAGGTGAGAGGCCAAGCTTCTGGCCTCCAACTTCCAGCTTCCCCTTGCTGCATAAAATAAAATCTCCCTTGGGAAAGGGTGAGGAGAGAAGAGGCTCTTCTGTCTCCCTTCAACTCACACATGACACCCCTTGTAACACATGAGGGACAAACCTCCTTATACTTAGGGAGAACTCTAGACTTCAGATTCAAAGTTCATCTGTAAAATTTACTAGCTATGTGACCTTTGGTGCTTAACTTTTCAGAGTCTCAGTTTCCTCATCTGTAAAATAGGAATAATCCTTTTTGCACTACCTTTCTTACAGTAGTTGTTAAAAAAAGAATCCTTGTGAGTCTAAGAGTACAAAATAACTGGGATCTGATGAAAAGCAAAGAAGCTTCAAATGGTATAAAAACAGGAGCTATTATTAAAGATCTGTATAATCTAAGCTAGTTCCACTGGGCCTGCATTAGAAGCCAGTAGAAGGAGCTAGAGATGATGGAGAAGACAGGAGAGGAAGAAGCAGCAGGATTCCATGTAGAGCTACCCTTACAGACAACTACAGTTGCAGGGGTGCTGAGGTGAGCAGGGACAGTCTGTACCCTCAGCCTGGCTGGCACCAAATATACACATGCACAGACTCAGGCTCTGGACTGATTTGCTTACTAATGCAATTTGCAAATTTATTTTGGCAAAAAAAAAAGACAACTGAAAAATTGGATAAATGTTATTTATATGCAGCACCGTTTCCTGAGTGATAGCCTGGTTCTCTCTATCACTAATTCAACAAAAATATATTGAGTGCACATGATGGACAGAGCACTGCAGGGGATGGAAAGATGAAGAAAAGATAGCAGGGCACGGAAAACAGTATCTGAGTCAGGAAGGATACAAATTCTGCCTGTCCTGGCAGCATAACCCTGGGCCAGTCCCTCAATCTCTTCGTGATCCAGGTTAACTCTCCAGCCCTGAATAGCTGCTGAGATGTATTACTAGAAAGCATTTCTTCTCAGGTTTCCCTAAACCCATGAAATCACAGGTCAAGGTCCAAAACAAAGAGTTAATTCTCAGCTATTAGAGCTGAGGGAAGCTGTAGGGAAGATAAGACTTTTAGGCAAAAGATTATAATTCAGGGGGAAAATGAGATAAGGCTTTGTAGGAGGGGCCAGGAAGAGGTTCAGTGGCAAGGTAAGTCTTAATTAATATTAAGAACTTTATTTTTTTGCTTTTTGGAGGGGGGAAGGCAGGGCAATTTGGGTTAATTGACTTGCCCAAGGTCACATGGTGTAATGGAAATGCAGATTTGAAGATCTTCCCTGCCCCTAGGCCCTTTGATTGGCTTAAGAGACTTTAATTACCTTAAGTGACTCCAAGAACCTTCCTTGATTTGAAAATATACTCTGCCCCCCCTAATAGGCTGAATGTGGTCACATGGAGCCTGTGGTAGGAGTCTTGGTTTTCAGGAATGACCACACCTTGATGCTGTGTGATTGGGCAGTGGGTCAAGAGGGTGGTTACATTCTCTGAGCCAGGAGAAGACTATATAATCCCTGATTTGAGGCTTTGCTTTGGGGCTCACTTTGAGAAGTGTTGTGTGATTTGACCAGATGAGACTCTGGGAAGCCATTGTCGAGAGCCCCCCTGGCTTTAAAAACCCAGATGTTGATGCTTCCCTCTCTGGTAACTGTGATTTGGTATTGATATAATGGTGGGACAGTTTGGAAGCCTATTTGATCTGTCTGTATACTCTGAAGTTTGGGGTGCTGACCTTTTCCCCCTGAACTAAGTAATATATGTTTGTTTGATTAAAGTAATCTTGTTAACCCATTTTGAGTTGCTTTCCTTTTGAAAAGCAGATCTAAGAACCTGTATTGGCAGCTACCCTGGGGATGTTGGGGTGCTTGCTGCTACACATGGCTAGCAAGTATTAAGTATCTGAGGTCAGAGTTGAACTCAGATCCTCTTGACTCCAGGGCCAGTGCTTTGTTCACTATGCCTTCTAGAGGCCCCATAAGAACTAACATTTACACAGCTCTTACTATGTGGTAGGCACTGTGCTACACACTTTCCAATTATCTCATTTGATCCTCCCAACAAACATAGATTCAGGTCACTATTAGCCCAGAGGCATATTTGTACTGGGAATAGCCCAGGTGAATACAGTCAGGTACCAAGATCTAGTTTTCCCCAGAATACCAGTAATATCTTAAGGGCTCCAGAGGGCCTCAAGCTAAGCCAGAACCCAACTTCCACAGTGGTTAATTCTCTAGGTTGCCTAATCTTTAAGTTATCTTATTTTCCAAAAAGTTCCTAAATCAATATTGCCTTTTCCTGCCAGCTTGCTCAAAGTCAGAGAAGTCCTTAACTTGTCTGTGTCTTCCTTACTTACCTCAGCAGCCAGTGAAGCACTTTAAAAGAGGAAGTGTTTACTTAACTTTTCTGGAATAAATGAAGAGGTGTACAAACTGATTTTCTCAACTGTTCTCACAACATACCTGTTTACCCATACCTGCTTATGATCAGACTTCTCTTAAAGGCCTCCTGGGTTTTCCCCAGGTCAGATTTTTGTCCCTAGGGCTTTGGTAGCTCTTTCTAGACCCACCCCTAGCAATATTAGCATAGGCCTTGAAAGTATGGGGGACAGAGTGAAGAACCTTTATTAAATACCTACTATATGAAAAAGATGTAGCCCCTGTCCTCACTAGAAAGAGATGTATTATTTCACATCATACATACTCATAACCTCTGCCTTTTCAAAATGGTGGCATTCTATGGTATAGGAGAAACTGGCCTTCAAGTAAAAAAGACATGTTTTCAAATCCTGCCTCAAAAATTTGCTGTGTGACCCTAAATGTCTCCACACATCTGTGTCTTAGTTTCCTCATTTGTAAAATAAGGGAATTGGACACCAATGACCTCTAAAGTCTCTCCTACTGTGATCCAATGATGTTAGGATCTTTGAACACAAGGTAAGAACCTAGAAGAGCTATAAGAGAAAGTATTCTGTCCTGTCTGAGGCAGAATGGGTCATCATGCATAGTGGAACAGGAAAGACTCTTTGGAGGAAGTAGCATTTGACCTGAATGGAAATTTGAGATATGGAGAAGAAAGAGGAGGGTGGTCTGGGTTTGAGGAACAGAGTAAAGAAAACCTAGAAACCAGAAAATCCAGGGAACCTATGGGAGAAAGCAAGCAGTCTGTGTTGACCAGAGTCCAGATTATACAAATGGGAAGAATAAAAGATAAGGTTGAAAGAGCTTAGACAGACAGGCAGCAATCATAGGCAGCACATCAGGCACAGGATGCCTGGAACATCCATTTCAGAATTCTGACAAACAGTCCTCTAAACCATCAAGGCCTTCTCCATTTATGCCTAAAAATGTTCTCTGAATATCCACAGGCTTTTTAAGCCAGCAACAGAGCTAGGAGATACATGGATGGTCTCTACTGTTAGTTTTTTTGTAAAAAAGATCACCCAAGGATCAACATAACCAAATGATAATAACCAGAGTGATTACCTAAACCAAGAATAATGAAAATAGGAGGAAAATATTCATGTATTTCCTTTTGAATTAAGCACAAGAGACTTTAGATATTAAGAAATTCTTTAAAGCTCAGAGATTGTTTATACAACATTACTACTGCAAAATAAAACTTTATTGGAAAATATAAAAAAAAAGTTTCTACCAGAATCATCGCATCTACTGTGAGCTTGACTCAAAACTATTAGTGCCACATAAAATATTGACCCTTCCCAGATTTTTGTCTTGATTTATTTCATCCCATAAAACATTCTAGTCTTCAAGGCTCTGGCTCTGGGTACATATAATTTTCCAAAAAAAAAAAAAAATAGTGAGGCTAGCTTCAAGTTACACATACACATATGTATGCATATATATGTATATATTACCTATGGCCTCATACCCTCAAGAAGTTCTGAATTTATATGAATCAGAACTGATGTTAAGGGATGACCCACAAGCCAATATATCTTTGGTTCATTACGCTCACTCTCAGAACTAATTCTGGGAAGTTTATTTTTTTAGTAAATTTTTGTATATGTCTTTGCAGCTGTGAATGGAAAGGTTCCTGTGATCACACAGAAGTATACAAGTCAGACATATATTGGATGCAAGACAATCTTTAACCTAAAGAAATGCCATGTTCTCAGACCATATAAAAATACAGAAATCACACCAAAGATTCAGAGTAGCCCCCAAATAGTGAACATAATTCTCCTATATTTCTAATGGTCCCCTGTTTCCACAAGATCCTAAAGTCCTCCAGATTTCAACTGTCCTGTACTTTGGATTCCCCTCAGGAGGCAAACATACTTCATTCCACTCTCTCGGGACTTTTTCATAAAAAAGGCAAAAACAAAGGTGAGGAAATAAAGAACCTATGCTTTCCTTTTTATAGGTCAACATAAAGGAGCAGTACCTCCTCTGAAAATAATCCATTTCAGAACAACAGGAGCAAGTCAGTTCATCTTGGGGTAGTAGAAAGGTCCTGTTGACAAAAACCATCTTTTAAGAGACGTCAAAAGACACATCCACACACTACAAAATGGAAATAAAAATTTAAAAAAAGGCTTATCACCTTTTAAGTTCACCAAATTTTTTAGGTAACTCCCCTCATTATTCCCTCACTTTAAGAAAAATTTGAGGGGGCACAGCATGATGATATAAAACAAACTCAAAATTTGGTGATCCTGGTTCATTTATGATACTTACTACTCATATACCTTCAGTAAATTACTACATTCTTCTGGACCGAAGTTTCTTCATCTATCAAATAAAAGTTGATAGACTAGAAATTCTATCAGAAATATTCTATTGGCTTAAAAGGTCAAATTTATATCTTCTTCTAAATACTTACTGGGCTCCTAGAATTAAATACACACTCACCGTCCTATAATGAATTAATCCTTGCTTCTGCACCTATTAGCTGTGTGACTATGAACAAGTCATTTCGTTGTCCTCTTCTAAAAAGTGAGAAAGGTAAACTAGATAATTCCTAAGGTCTCTCCAAACTAAAAGTCTTATGAGTCTCTGAAAATACTGACCATTCATAAGGCAGTGGAGAATGGTTGCTGAAAAAATGGTTGCCCATGTCTACATATTCAGAATGACCTTGCAAACAATGCCAATGTCATCACAATAATTTCTGTAGACTGCCGTGTTGGCAACCCAGTGGTGATATCCAGATGCTGTAAATAGCTGATTGGAAGAACTATATCCCAACTGGTCTACCACACAGACCTTTCCCCTATTTCTTTCCATCCTTCTCCACAGATATATGCACATATTCAGTCCATCTAGGAACTCAAATCGACTTTCTCTGATGAAGGTACCTGCTGTCAGATTGGCCTGAAGTTTTCCTGAATAACTACAAACAGGCTGCTTTAAACAATGTAAGCCCCTCTCTATCCATCCATTTGGGCAGTTTCTGCAGATTCACATTTCAACAGAAAATCAATACCTGGAAAGCACTTCACTCCTCAGCAGAATCAGCAGTGCATAAATGCAGAGACAAGGAAGCTTTTTTTTTTTTTTTACTATTTTGAGAAAAGTATTAGTTATGACAATTTTTTGCCTCCACCTCTATAGAAGGAAATATTCCCACATACTGTATATCTTCTTGCTGGTGGATTATAGATTTATTTGTTTTTAATGGCTTTCTTAGAGCTGTTTCCATCTATTATGTGCATATATCAGGTTTACTTACTAAGAAAGCTCAACTATCATTTTCTTGGGAAGAGAATAGAGCTCCCTAAACAAAACAAGCAAACAAAAAAGGGGGGATTGGAGGAGGAAGAGAAGCATAAGAAACTTAATTCTAAACTAAAGTAATTAATGTTCTTCAGTTTAGTTTGGGTTTTTTTTTTCTGCATTTCCCCAAGCAATTACACATTTTTCAAACACTTGCCTGTGCAATTTTAATCCAGAGTGACAAGAGTACTATTGAATTCCAAGTGGATAGAAATTCTAGTTCCCTGACCATTTCTTTGGGTGTGCTACTCATTAAAATCTAAAATATTCATTTCATTTTTTTCACATTGTATAAGAATATAACACCTTTCAAATCTCCATGCACATAATAGGTCATAAAATTTTGAGCTACATGAGACCTTAACAATGATCTAGTCTGTCTCATTTTACAGATCAAGAAACTTAAGTCTAGAGAGGTCAAAAGATGAACTCAAAGTCAAACAAATAATAAGTAGCAAAGCTCAAATCTGAAACCAAGGTCTCTGATTTGAAATCCTGTGTTATATCTATTACATTGTGCTAGAGCATCTGAAATTTTAATCCAGTGTGTAGAAGCAAGATAGCAGAGTAGAAGGAAGCAATGCAGCCCATCTTCAATTCACAACTTCTACAAACAGATCTAGAAAATGCACTACACTGATCTTAGTGGGTCTGGAGAAATCTAGAAAAGGTCATAGTGAGTCCTTTGTCTGGCTCAAGAAACAGACAGAGAGGTTTGCTGACATTGAGGATGAAATCAGGGCAGAAACACATAACAAATGCTCTAGCACCCAGGTAGAGGCACAAACACAAAAGGAGGTCCCAGAAGTATATTGGGGTCCCTTCAGATCCATATCAGGACACTATGATAAGGATGAGTGCCAGATAGCAGCTTTGAAGTCCACTAACCTATCCTAGGTCACAGATCCAGGAGCACTGCAGTGAGGTGGAACTGCCTCTGCAAGCTAGGAAGGCCCTAGGCTGTATACCTGAAAATGAGGAAGTTAGAAGCCTGCTGCCACAAGTGGGGTAGCTCAGACCCCAAGCTCAACAGCAGGGTCTCACTTCCAACATCAAGCCCAGCCTGTAGAGGAACCACTGTGGCAGGTAACCCAGACCAAAATGGGTAGTTGAGGATGCTACAATTATTTTCCATTTTGAACCAATTGAGTTTTTTAGTTGATACAGATGGAGCCTATCAGAACTCTATTCTTGAACAGACCCAAACACAGGTCAGAAAGTTGCAGAGCTCAAACAAGGAAGAGAAGAAATTCGATTTTGCTCTAGATCAGACACATTTGGGAACACTGTGAGTTAGCAGGTCCCTAGCTTGTCCTAGAGATCCTGGAATAACCTAACACTAAGTAATACCAAAAAACAAAAAACAAAAAAAACAGCAAAAGAACTAGTTCAGGTGCTGAAGACAAAAGCTCAGAAGAGAATGACTACAAAACATCTACAAGCAAAGCCTCAGAGAAAATTATAACTTGGACATGAATTCAACAAGAATTCTTGGAAGAGATAAAGCAAAAGTTAAAAAAAAAGTTAATCAAAGAATATGAACAGGCAGTTTTCAGATGAAGAAATCAAAGCTATCTGTAGTCATATGACAAAAAAATGCTATAAATCACTATTGATTAGAAAATGCAAATTATAACAACTCTGAGATACCATGTCACACCTATCAGACTGGCTAAATGTTGGAGGGGATGTTGGAAAACTGGGACACTAATTACCACTGATGGAATTGTGAACTGATTCAACCATTCTGGAGAGCAATTTGGAACTATGTCCAAAGGGCTATAAAACTATGCATTCCCTTTGGTCTATCAATACCTCTACTAAGTCTGCATCCCAAAGATATTAAAAAAAATAAAAAGGAAAAGGAAGAGGACCTATATGTACAACACTACTTATAGCATTTCTTTTTGGGGTGGCAAAGAATTGGAAATTGATGGGATGCCTTCAGTTGGGGAATGGCTGACCAGGTTGTGATATATGATTGTAATGGAATACTGTTGTGCTACAAAAAATAATGGGCAGCATGCTTTCAGAAAAACCTGGAAAGATTTACATGAACTGATGCAAAGTGAACTGAGCAGAACCAGGAGAACACGGTACATTAGAACGGCAATATTATACAGTGATCAACTGTGAATGACTTAGCTATTCTCAGCAATACAAAGATCTAAGATAATCCCACAGGTCCTATGAGGGAAAATGTCATCCAACATCAGAAAAATAACTGATGGAGTCTGAATGCAGAAAAATGCATACTAATTTGTACTTTATTCTGTGTGTGTTTGTGTTTTCTTTTACAACATGACTAATATGGAAACATGTATAACATGTATACATATGTATAACACATGTATAACATATCAAATTCCTTACCATCTCAGAAAGGGTAGGAGGGGGCACTGGAGAGAAAGACAGAATTTGGAATTCAAAAAAATTTAAAACAAATGGTTAAAATTGTTTTTACATGTAACTGGAGAAAGTAAAATATAAAAAATGAAAACATATAATTTTTTTTTAAGTTAAAAGGTTTTTTTCTTAAATAAATGGAATGAGAATGCTCAGGAAGAAAAATTAGAAAATAAATGTACCCATGGAAGGAAGAACTGGAGAGGGAATTAAGACCTTAGTATAAGAACTAGGAGACCTTGCCCTAGTTACAAACTTCATGAAAATTTGAATAGATCAAACAGAACCCAATGATTTCATGAGGCAGCAAGAAATATTATGGCAAAGTCAAAAGGCAAAAAAAAGAACATACAAAATATATTGTAAAAAATTATGACCTGGAAAACAGATTAAGAAGGGAAAAACAACCTTAAATTCACAGCATTATTTATGATGACAAAAAAGCCTAGACATTCTGCTTCAAGAAGTTTGAAAAGATAACTAACCAGATTTCCCAAATCAGAAGACAAAGTGGAAACAGAAAGGATCCACTGCTCACCTCTAGAAAGAAATCCCAAAATAAAAACTCCAAGAAACATCATAGTCAAAATTCACAGCTTCCAAGTCAAAATACTGCAAAGAAAGAATTCATATACTAAGGAGACCAAGTCATGATCACACAAGTTATCTAGTAGCTATCAATATACAGGAGTTAACAATTTGAAATATGATATTATAGAAGACAAAAGTTTTGGCTAACAGACAAGAATAACTTACCCAGCAAAACTGAGTATAATACTACAGGGGGAAAAATGTATCTTTAATGAAAGAGAGGATTTCCAAGCATTCCTGATGAAAAGAAGAGAGCTGTGAAGAAACTTTGAAGTTCAAACACAGGAATGAAGAGCAAGATAAAAAGAAAACATGAATGAACAATGATAAAGATCTAAACAAGGATAAACTGCATACATTTAAATATGGGGAGATGATATATGTGTCCCCTCTGAGCCCTTTATCATCAGGGTTCATAGAGGGAGTCCAATTAGATAAGGTCTGGGAAGAAAGGGAAGAGAAATATACAAGGAAGGAAAAGGAAGGTTGGGGAAAATCATCTCATATAATTAGAATGGATGAGTAGATATCTCTACAAATGAGGAGGGTGTAGAGAAATAGCTGACACTTAAAGCTCACTCTCAACTGGTAAAAAGAAGGAAGGATAGAAGCATGCATACACATGCATACTTGAGCATAAAAATTCCATTATTTCACTCAACAGGAAAATAGAAGGGAAAGGGTAAATGGGAAGGGAGGATTACAGAAAGGATACATTAAGGGGACAATGAGTCCTGAGCAAAACAAACTCTAAGGAGGTAGAAAAATAGGCTTTTTTTGAGGTGGCAAAGGATGAGAGTCTAGGAGAGTGCCCATAAATTAAAAAGGAATGAAGAAGCTTTGGTATATAACTGTAATGGAATACTATCATGATGAACTTTTATCAGCATAATGACCAAGAAAAATTCCAGAGGATTAATAATAAAACGTACTACCCACTTCTTGATAGAGAAGTGAAGGACTAAGAAAGTAGAATGGGAAATTTGGAGAGGCATGGCAGATGTGAAATTTTATTTTGGTTGACTATATGTTATAAATATGCTCTGTCTAGGGAATAAACCATA
Source organism: Gymnobelideus leadbeateri (assembly GCA_011680675.1). Taxonomy (NCBI): domain Eukaryota; kingdom Metazoa; phylum Chordata; class Mammalia; order Diprotodontia; family Petauridae; genus Gymnobelideus; species Gymnobelideus leadbeateri. The sequence goes on from WOXC01000402.1 coordinate 60,923, forward strand.
CTTGTTGAGGATCCAGGAAGTTTCATGATCTTTATTTTACATTTATTCTGTAATGAATAAATGGGTAGCCTCCTGGAAAAGACTACAAAGGATCAGACAAAGGCAAGCCCTTTTTATGTTGTTTCATTTAACTTTCGAACCATTCCTTCCTTCAAAGCTAGGATTGGCTCCAGCTCTTCTAGGTCACAACTCTCCCAACCTGCCCATTAAGCATGTGAGTTAATGAAAAGTCAGTGACCATCCCCCAACTGATCTGAGCCAGCCTAGCTCAGGCCCCTCTTTACAGATTTTATGCTTTCTTGCATGTAAACACCCATTGTTCCTATAGAATCTGTGGAAACCAAACTGCCAGCATTTCTCACATATACATGTTTGAAATAAGTCTTGGTTTTTCTCATGTTCTCAATTGGGGTTTGGGTGGGAGGGTTAGATGGTAGATCCTAATTAAAATAAATAATTTTTTAATTAATCTATATTCCTAAATTATTCCTACATAAAAAAATGCTTGAAGATCCATGTAGGAGGGTGCCCTGAATTACCCGAGCTATGATTACAAATGCCATTAGTGTTACTATACCTAATGATTATAACTTTCTAAGAAATCTAAAAAAAATTCCAGCACATAAGAAAGGAATTTCTCAGATAAATATTACATCCAAATGCCTTTGTTTTTTTTTCTTTAGGTTAATTTTTGAAACAAGAATGTGTAATACTAAGATCTATCATTCTGGTTACAGCAATTCTCATTATATAGCATAGCAATTTGGTCATAGAGCAATAAAGTACAGAACACCATGGGGCCCATTTTCAGCACAGTGAACAGTTTTAAGGCTAGGCCATGCAACTTGCCATGGACATTACTGTTCAGTGAATAATACATTTTCAACTACTAACCTTGAATTGATTCTAGTAGGGCTGAACTAAAGGATACAGTTTCAGTGGAAGAAGTCAGTGAGTCAATGATTATCTACAAATCCCAGAATAAGGTAGAAATCTGACAATTGCCTGGTTAATTTAGTCAATGTGAGTGAAGCAAATAAAACTGCTTAAATTCCAAACTGGATTGGGGAACTTTGGGGGGTGGGAGTCACAAATTATTTGGTTCAATTGTTCTCATTGATAAAAATGTTATGTTAATTACCAGATCCCTGCATTGCCTTGTATTGCATAGAATAAGACTATGGCCAGGTCAATGTATTCAATACAATTATGTCACCAAAATATTTCATTCTCATATATTACTATAGCTTACAATATGGCCTGTAGTTGATAAATCTGGTCTATTTTCAAGCCTTCTGAAAATAACAGGGTCAGATGAGATTTAGGTGAGATACTGTAACCTGGAATGATCAAAACTTTAAATCACATCTGATCCTTTTAAGTCTAGACATACCTATGCAACTGCCAGTTTTGTTTTTAGCATGTCTAAAATAAGGAAGAAAAAATTATTATTAGCAATGGCTTCAGAGCAGGTGCCTGTATATTTATTATGAGTTGAGGATGTCCAGAAGCTTCACATTCTGACTTCAACCTATCTTTCCCTTTCATATTATTACACATATACCTACCCTATACAAAATTCACCTTTGCATCTTTATATAGGCTTTCTTCCATGTAGAAAGTGTTCTTCCTCCTCTTCTCTGCTTCCTAAAATCTCTAGCTTTCTTCAAAGTATATCATAGAGCCCCTTCCTAGACTAGACCTGCCCTCATACTGCCAGTTATTGGTATTCCCCTCCTTACTCCCCCAAATTATTCTGTATACACCCTAAAAATTCATCAATACACCTGTAACTTCATCCTAGTAGAATTCAAGTTTCTTGAGGATAGGGATTGCTTTTTTTTTCTTTTGTATTTATAACACCTCACATATTGTTTGGCATTATGATAGGTACTAAAGCACTTTGAATCAGAAACTAAATTGAAACTGTTCACATCTTTTGATTACATATCTGTAATGGCAAGCACAGAAGTAGTTCGCACTTGTTTCAGCTATTGAATTAATACCTTGTTTCAGTTTTTGAGCTTTGTATCAAGTCTGTTAAGAAACAGAACATATGAACCCCACAACTTGTACACCCTAGAACTCATGAACTCCTGCAACAGGAAGGGGAGGAGCTAATGACCATATATAAGGAGAATTTCCAGGCTAGAGATGGCATAACTGAGAAGAGGACTCTTGTGGTGGCAGAGTCAAGAAGGAGAAAACTTGTGGTATCCCAGCACTCTGTTTGTCTGCTCTGTCTGTGTTGATGTTTGTTTGTGATACTTTGTACAGAAGCCCTGGGACCTTGCTGGAAGTTTTCGGGTTGTATGTTTACAGCAGTCCTGGAGGAGGGTTTTGGAGGTCCTGGGACTTAACTGATAATTTGTGCTGACCTCTTCGACCTTGTTTGTGGGTCTGTGTTGATTTCTATGTTGATCTGTGTTGAGTTCTCAGACCTTGTCGGCGGGTCTGAGTTGATTTCACAGACAGATAGATAGTGAATTGATTATGGTGCCGGCAACGTGCATGAATATTATTGTGGCTCTGTCAAGCTTTGTCTTTCCAGAAAAAGAAACTGTGAAGGACTTGAGATGGACTGGACTCTGTGAACTTCAATATGAAATGGGAACTGGATGAAGAATTGGACAAGGAGCTGGACAAGGAACTGGGTGCTGCCTGCCTTTGAACCCAGGTGACCATGGCAGAGGAGCCATGGAAGCTGAGAGCCAGCCTTGAGTCAAGCTGAAAGAAGACTTTACTTGGATACTGTGTACTGACTGAGAAGATTATGATTTACTGTGACCTAGGAGTGGAGAACTTTCACTTTTGTACTTTGTGATTGAATTGAGGATTTTGTGATTGACTAAATGAATGTTGAGTTGTGACATGGTGAATGCTGTATTTTGATTTTCTGTGATAAGGTGTAACATTGTGAATGCTGTATTTTGATTTTCTGTGAATGGTTTGCTCTGATTTGTTATTGAATAAAATGTTCACTATATCATGTAATCAGAACCTTGAAAGCTGTTCATAGCAGCCATCCTCTGGAAAGCTGCTTGTGTGTGGCTTTACAATATCAATAGGGAATTTGACTACATATCAATGGGGAATGCTTCTTCTTGCAAACTTTTGTCAACAACTTGCAAATTTTGGATATCAGACTTTTATTAGAGATGTTTGATACAAATATTTTTTTCCAATTCTCTAATTTGCTTCTATATTGCAGATGTAACTTTTTGTTTTAGTAAAAAAAATTCAACTTCATATAATTAAAATTTTGCATATTGACTGTTACAAACTTTTCTATTCCTTGTATGGATGTGAGAAATAAGACCAAACATCCTTCTCTTATCTGCTCATGATGTCACTTTTTATCTTTACATCATTTATCCATTTGAAATACATAGTTTGTTTAATATGGTATAAATTGCTGGTCTAAAACTATTTTCTTCCAAACTGCTTTCCAGTTTTTTGTTCTGATTGAACAAAGACTCCCTCTCTAAATAGTTTTCTTGGGTTTATGAAAAACATTGTTACTGTACTAATATACTTGAATGTTTGATTTATCTAATCCATTCTACCACTCTACTTTTCCATTTCTTAATTAACTAATGCCAAATTCTTTGGTGATTCATGTTCCTTCTTCATGACTTCTACCCATAAATATTGTATTATTTACAAAAGTGAAACATTCAGCTTTGCTATCTCATGCATTTTTCTGAGAGATTAATAATTCTCAAATTGGCTGATGATTCCAATCTGATTTTGTTTACTTTGCTGTGATATTATCTCTTCCATGTCTGCATTTTTGAGTGTCAAATCTGATTATCTCTTTTTCTGAGAAACAACTATTTCAGAAAGATTTTCTCATCATTTGTTCTAAACTACTATGTTGATTGTCTTTTCTGATTTCCATTCTAATTCTCATCCTTAAATCTACCTTAAATTCTGTTACTGATTTTTTTTTTAAAACACTCAAGGGGGTTCTTATAGCTCTTCCAGGAATAAGAATCAATTCTAGGGGGGAAGCAGCTGTTTTTCTGTTATCCCTCTCTTTTATATCTTTGCATCCATTTCTTTTGGGCCATATTATTTATTCAATATACTGGGCTCCCTTTTTTTAATGTTTATTCATTTTTTCCACCTCTCTACTTTTTTTTCTTTCAAGTTTTCCTTGTGATTCTTTCCTATTCACTCTTTGTTATTGTTATTGTTGTCCCTGTTCTATTACTACTGCTTTATTTGGTATATCCTTGGTTTTTTTTTAATTTCTTTTCTCTCTCCCTCTTCTCCTCACCACTGATACTAACCCTAGACAAGTCACTTCTCTTTCTTAATCTACGTCCTCATCTACAGAGAGACTTGGGTTTAGTAAAGGAGCCTTTAAGGCTTCCTCCTCTCCCCCCACCACATCTAAGATCCTGTTAGTAGGGTCCTTCTAGCTTTGACATCCTTCATTCTCTGGTCTCTTTCTTCCTCCCCTGTTCCCTCTTGCTCATCTCTTTTTTCTCTAATCTTTTCTTTTCCTTTACCCCTGTCCCCTACCCTTCTCCCTTCCTTTCTCTGCCTCTGTCCCAGGAAAGGATCAAAGTAAGGAGGCTGATTTCTTCTGAAAAGGGGTACCACACCCAGAAATGTCCTGTCCTCCAGCCTTCTTTAAAATAGTATTTTATTTACCCCTAAATTATATGTAAGGACAATTTTTAGCATTCATTTTTTTTCTTTTTTCTTTTTCTTTCTTTTTAAACAAATGCTTTATTAACTTCTGTTTTACATCATTCATTTCCGCCAGATTTTGAGTTACAATCATTTTCCCCCCATTATTCCCCTACCCAAACTCCCAGAATAGCAGTGCCACAAGATATTGCTTCCTCCAATCTGCTCTCTCCCATACCTTCTCCCATACCCTCTTCAACTTTTCCATTAGAGGAAGGTGAATCTTTGTGTCTCAATGCCTGCACATCTTGTCTCCCAATTATAAGCAAAAGAGTATTAATAATAGTATTTATGTATATTTGAAACATTTAATGTTAAGACCTTGAATTTCAGATCCATACCCTTCCTCCCTTGTCACCCATTCCCTCTGGGGAGATAAGTAATTCAGTATATGTTGTACATATCTAGCTACACAAAACATTATCATAGTAGATATATTGTACAGGGCTGCTTATAATTCCCTCCCACTCATCCCACCCCCCACCTGGTCCATTCCCTACTTGATCCTGTCCCTCTTCTATAGTGGGTACTTCCAACCTCCCCTCCCCGCAAGGATGCCCTCCCATTCATCATCCCTCCTCTCATCCCCCTTCCCCCTATTCTGCTGCAGGTTGAGATATCCCATTTAGTATGTATGTCATTTTCTCCCTGAAACAAATTCAATGAGAATGCGGTTTTGCCTTTTTTGCCTTCCTATTCTCCTCCGCCCTTGCAACCACTTCCCCTTGCTTCTTCTACATGAGATAGTTTACCCTACCCTGTCTCTCCCCATCTCCTCTTGCCACTTTCCTCTCTCACCTCATAATTTCATCCCTTGAGTATTCTCCCTTCCCAACAAATTCAACCTATGCCCTCTATCCATATATAACTGCAACCATATACACACACATTCACATATGTATTCATATGACCACACACCCTTCTTCCATTATTTTCATAGTGAGAAAGATTTCATCAGTCACCGTTATTGCTTTTCCATATAGGAATGTAAATAGTTCAACTTTGATAAGTTCCTTTTGATTTCTTTTCCCTGATTACCTTCTCAGCCATCTCTTGCTTCTTGTGTCTGGATGTCAAATTTTCTATTCAATTCTGGTTGTTTCCTCAAGAATGCTTGAAAGTCCTCTATTTAAGGCTTCCTCCTCTCCCCCCACCACATCTAAGATCCTGTTCTAGGGTCCTTCTAGCTTTGACATCCTTCATTCTCTCGTCTCTTTCTTCCTCCCATGTTCCCTCTTGCTCCTCATCTCTTTTTTTCTCTAATCTTTTCTTTTCCTTTACCCCTGTCCCCTACTCTTCTCCCTTCCTTTCTCTACCTCTGTCCCAGGAAAGGATCAAAGTAAGGAGCTTGAATGACCATATTTTCCCCTGAAACAAAATACTCAGTTTTGCTGGGTAGGTGAACCCAAGGGTTCATTCCCAGTTCTTTTGTCCTCTGGAATATCATATTCCATGCCCTTCTATCCCTCAGTGTAGAAGCTGCCAGGTCCTGGGCTATTCTGATTGTGTTTCCACAATATTGACATTGTTTCTTCTTGGCTGCTTGTAGTATTTTCTCCTTGATCTGGGGATTCTGGAACCTGGCTATAATATTCCTGGGAGTTTTCTTTTTGGGATCTTTTTCAGGAGGTGATCACTTGATTCTTTCAACCTCTATTTTGCCCTCTGGGTCTAAAACATCAGGGCAATTTCCCTTGAGAATTTCTTGAAGGGTGATTTCTAGGTTCTTTCTTTGATCATGGCTTTCAGGTAGTCCAATAATTTTTAAATTGTCTCTCCTGGATCTATTTTCCAGGTCAGTGGTTTTTCCCATGAGATATTTCACATTGCCTTCTAATCTTTCATTTGTTTGGATCTGCTTAACAGCATCTTGATTTCTCATAAAGTCACTAGCTTCCATTTGCTCCAGTCTAACTCTGAAGGAATGAATCTGCTCAGTGAACTTTTGAGATTCTTTTTCCATCTGGCAAATTCGACTTTTTAAGGCATTCTTCTCCTCATTGCCCTTTTGGGCCTCCTTTGCCATTTGAGTTAGTCTATTTTTTAAGGTGTTGTTTTCCTCAGTCAGGCTGTTGACCCTCATTTCATACTTTTCCTGCATCCTTCTCATTTCTCTTTCCAATTTTTCCTCCACTTCTCTTATTTGATTTTTAAAGTCCTTCTTAAGGTCCTCTATGGCCTGCAACCCGCTCATGTTTTCCCCTGGGGCTTTTGGAGCAGGACTTCTGACCTCACAGTCCTTTTCCTGCTCTATGCCCCCAAAATAGGAGTCTAGGGTTGCATTTTTCTGTTTCCTTTGCCTTGGCATGTTGCCACTTAATTACTTGACTTTTGGACTTGTTGCCACACTATGGCTTTAAGGCCAGATAGAGGAATTTTCGTCCCGAACGTGTGGGGGGCAACTTCCATTTCTGGCAAGCTGTAAACCCACCCACAACTTCCACCCTAGATCACAATCCAGATCCAGGGAGGTTAAAGCAAGACTGATTGCTGGATCTCCCTACAGTTCAGCAGGCCAGGAGCTGGAGCTGCCTCTGAAAACTACAAAATGGTGTGTCTCCTCAGCAGCTTCTAGCCCCCAGGGGAGGGAGCCGACGCATTCCCCAAATACTGGTCCCAAAGTCCATAGGACACTAACCTCTTACTTTGTCCTAGGCATGTCTATGTTGATAATTCTGGAATCTGCACAGCTGCTGGTGTTCTGGGGTTCCTCCAGCCAGCTGCTGGCCCTGCCACCCTGGGGCTAATACCTCGGCTCACGGGGACCTGGGCTCGGCTTGCCGTGCTCTTCGTGCTGCTGGCTCCCAGACCACTGCACTTGTCCTTCCTGCAGGGCTGCTGGGCTGTCCTCAGCGGGAGGTTAGCTTCTCTGTGTTGTTCTGTGGGTGCTAGAGCTCCAGAAGTTGTTCAGAGTCCCCTTTTACATAGTTTGGGGGAAATCTGGGGGCAGAGTGGCTTGGATGAGCTGTTTCTACTCCACCATCTTGGCTCCGCTATATCCTTGTTTTTTTTTTAACAGAGATGAAATGGATATAGGTTTATATATCATTTTTCACTCCACCATCTTTGCCCAAAGTCCAGACTTTCAACTTTTTTATTATGACTTTCATCTGAGGTTTTGAAAGATCTTTACCAACATTAGCTTCTTTTTTAGGTATATGGGAAATTAATATTACTGAGTCTATTTTACATTTGGAAAAAAGGAAGATATAATGAAGGCATTAAGTTACTTATTTTTAAAATAAAAAGAATCCCAAGGAAATTTGGAAAAATAGCAAGAATTCAACCCACTCTACAAATGAGTATGATACATTATGTATCAAGATATCAACGAGACATGTTGTTAACTATTTATGAGGTAGCAACAATTGCTTATATTTGATCAGGAAAGCTTAGCATATAATAAAGAGTTCCTCTTTGAGACAAAGGCAGATATTTTTTTTTAATTTCAGAAAAGAACATGACTCCTAAATACACCAATTCATTAACTGATTGAATAAATACACGAATTGTACTGATTTATTTTCTGGCAAGAAACTCAACACATAGTTATACTCAGGTTAGATGAACAAACCTTTGCAATAATCCCCAGGATGTTGGAATTAGAATGAGAAGTATGAATGTGACAGGTGGGATTTCTAAGCTATGTGAGCTGGTGCAGCTACAAAGTCTGTTTTGAAACAGGAACTGAGGGGTTTTTGTTTGTTTGTTTGTTTCCATAGTTCCCAAGGCCTTGTTCAAGTCAAAAGTTTTTTTTTTAAATTGCCTCTAACTACTCAATCTGCCAAGATTGCACACTCTATATTCAGCTTAAAGTAATCCCAGGGACTATAAGTAAATATATCACATATAGGTCTCATTCAATAACATTTATTTCTGCCTTCTAACAACTAGAGGGAAGGACTTTCTTTTCTCTACAGATAATAGATATTTATTTATGGAGAAAAAGAATGCTATTAGCATAAGAAGATGGTACTTATTGAAAGTCTTCCAGCATCATTCATACTTCAAAGTCAAAATACTTCAACATTTCAAAAGATGTGTGATTTCATTATTGCACTTCCTCTACCAATACAGATCACAGCCTCTCCAGATTTTTATAGACAGATTTTATGAATTTATGTGCAAACAAAAAAAAACCAGTCATCACCTTGTGGCCAACATTCTGACAATGAGCCTCTCCAAAATTAAATGGGATGGTCTTTGGATGACAGAAACACTATCCATTGCTAAGCCTGTACTCATAGCCTTCCCAATCCCATAAGATCTTCCAGGTCTTGCTTCCACTGGCACAGTCACTAGGAACACATCATCATCCCCAGACCACAATGGGGTTTTGGAGTAGGATTTAAGTGGAGGAAAGCCAAACTCTCTCTCTAAAACTCTATCCCATTTGTTATTAACTTCAGATGAGAGTTTAAAAGAGGAAATGCCAAAACATATTATTTCAATATTCATCAGACCTAAACTTTCCTCGTTCAAATATTTTTCCCTGTGGTTCTTTGTACCTTAATAACTTATTGTGGCTTCTAAACCAAAAAGTAAAAGTAAAACACTAGATATATAAAAGGGCACATCCTTTTAAACCCTGTAGGGGAAATATTTACAACACAATTATTAATTATTCAGTATCACTCCAATTTTATCAAAACATGGGGAGAATAAATGGATTGGCAATATTCCAGTTAGAGAAAGACCAGGAAATACTACATTTTACAGGACCATACTTTATGGTAATTTTTTTATGTTGTCATAACAACAGTTCCAACTGCTAGGATTCACAAAGAGGGAGGGAAAAAGTATGTCAGACCATGAAAAGGATTAATATCGAGCAGGTAAAAAGTAATCTGCTTGTGGGGAAATATATGTACTTTTAAATTGTATAGTCTTAAAGTGAATCTCTTACATGTAAAAGGGGCATAATTACACAGAAATATTGTAGATTGCACCCCCCCAAGAATGGAGTGGTTTTTATGAAATAAGGTACAGTGAAAAAATCATTTATCTCAGTGATCTTAAATAGAGTACTCTACTGAAATCTTTGTATCTTTGAGTCTGGTCAGCTTCACATTATGAGCCTTTGGTTAGATATCTAGACATAGGTCTACAGAGGTTTTTATGGAATAAGGAATATAAGTGTCTTCTCTCACACACCATCCATCCCTCTTAGCAGAGCAATGGCAGAAGAATGGAATCCCCTTGATAACTCCATTGGACACAGCACTGTCTCTTGTGGAGCTAGAAAGATAGAGCTATGCTGACTATTTCAGTCCCTTTCAAGGAATGTTATAGATTCTGGCTGCTTTAGAGAAGGCATTCTTAACCTTTTTTTGTGCTGTAGATTACTTTGTCAGCTTAGAAAACTTAGTGATCCCTACTCAGAACAATATTTTTCAATGCATAAAATAAAATACATGCAAAGGAAACAAAATAGTTATCAAAATTAAAAACATAACAAAATAAGTTTCCATATTCCTCAGTTAAGAACCCCTATAGGAAAGATGCAGATTAAAATTCTCTAACTGCATCCTGTATCTAACCCTGCATCCTAAGTGTCAGTATCTCCAGGATTTCATGGAAACAGCTCACCAGGATATCATCTGCTCACTCTCACTAGTAGGTCCAAGAGAAAGGGAGCATCTCTGTTCTATTAACTTATATTCTTTGTGCTCCTATTTTTTAATGGAAAAACTAAACAAAAATACTCAGCTTTCCTAAGATCTATAGCAATAATAACTAACATTTTTATAGCACCTACTATGTGCCAGTTACTGGGTTAAATGTTTTACAAATATTTCATTTGATCCTCACAACAATCCTAGAAAGTAGATGCTATTATGATACTCATTTTATGGTTGAAGAAACTGAAACAAATGAAGGTTAAATGACTTAGCCAAGGTCACAAAGTTAGTAAGTATCTGAGGCCAAATTTGATTTCAGGTTTTCCTGACTCTAGCTTAGTATTCTGTCCTCTATGCCACCTATATGCTTCTGTAGATACCTAAGTTTCAGCTAAGGCTTGCATAGTTCTCCTTTATTCCCCTAGTCCTGAACCAATTCTAAATGACTGGCCAGTTATACTGTATATGTTCTCTATTATGCTAGTATCTCTCCTGGGTATCTTATAATTAATAAACGGAGTCTCCTGGACTGTCAGATAATTAATCATAAAAATAAATTTTATCCAAAACTATAATTGCTGCTATGATAACTTCTTTCAGCTATCTGGCCTGGCATATATTTGACACTTAATAATTTCTATCAAATTGGATTGAATACCTGGTCCAAAAACATATAGCCAGTTACAGTCATAGCCAGAACAAGAACCCAAGCCTACCACCTTCAAATCTAGTATGATTTCTACCATACCATAAAACTTTGACTTATAATTTTCTCTTGCTCTGTGGCCTGTCAAACTAATTCAGAAAAAGTCCCCCTGAACTCCAATGTTGCTTGTGAGTCTTCAAAAAGACTGAAAACATGAGAAAAAATGGGGATGGCATCGAATTTGGTTTCTAAGATCAGGATTTGGGGATACAAAATAAAAATAGCATTTTGTAGTACTTTATAGTTTATAAAATGCTTAACATGGGTTATGTTATCTGTTCCCCATAATAACCCTGTTGAGTAGATGCAGTTATTATTCCCATTTTGCAGATAAAGAAACTGAAGTTGAGAAATCTTAAATGATGGACAGAGAATAACACTGCTAGTGTCTGATGAAGGATGAGAACTATAGTCTTGCTAACTCTAAGTCCATGCCTCTTCTTCATCTATTTTTTGATCAGCATTTCAATAGAGCCATGATCTCATTAGTAGGTGTGCAGACCATGCGCCCCCTCCTGCATAATGCTTTTCCCCCACAAATTCTCCATGGAGGATCCCCTAAACATGCAAGAGTTTCTTTTAATATATTCTGTATGCCAATGTAGCACTGGGGTAACTCCATCTCTTAAGATGGGGTTCTCCATCTGTTACTCTCCACTTTTGAGACATTATCAGCCCACCTCCTCCCTTCATACATGTCCTTCGTGTTACAGTTTGCAACCTATTTAATTATATTTTGTTGTTGTTCAGTCATTTTTTAGTTGTGTCCAACTCTTCATGATCCTGTTTGGGATTTTCTTAGCAAAGATACTGAAATGCTTTGCCATTTCCTTCTCCAGCTCATTTTGCAGATGAGGAAATTGAGGCAAACAGGCTTAGTGATTTGCTCAGGGTTGCACAGCTAATAAGTGCCTGAGGCCAGATCTGAACTCATGAATATAAGTCTTTCTGACTCCAAGCCCACTGCTCTGCTTCACTCCCCTATATCCACCTAGTTGCCACTAAATAGGATCATAGGATAGTGGAACCAGGATCAATTAATTCTCTCAATTCCATATTGCTCAGTGGTTTTTTATGGTGATTAGTTTGAGACCCTGCAACTTAATTAAGAAAAAAGCACTGAAAGTGAAGTTTGGGTTAGCTTAGGGAATTGTGATCAATTAATCAAGAGATAAGAAGGTTTAGAGTTGGAATAAGAATCTATCAATAATCTTTATATACAATGTATTCGGAACACTATGTACTGCGGTCCTACTCCAATGTTTCTTCCTGGCATGAAGATGATTCAAGATTCTCAAAGGCTGTACTATTAGAATACAACCTCTGACAGGTTCTACCAAGCTGGCCAGTGACAGAAAATATATGTTATCTGAGGAGCAGAGAAGCCCATCACAAAGAAGATGGCCACTAGGTGATGCATTATTTTCATCCCCAGAAACCATCTACTAGGGCACAGAAGGGCTATCCATAAATGAAAGGACTGAAAGGAATGAAATCAATGAAATGATGTTATGGGGGATTGAAGTAATTAACCAAATCATCTGCAGCTACCACTTAGGACAGAAAATGGTGGAGGGGATTGTATTTTTTTTAATTGGAGAATGATTTTATGACATACTAATAACCATATAATTTGGTAAACCATAGAAAGGTATTCCATATTGTAAGGTCATGGGATGATAGCTCTAGAATTGGAAAGGATCCTAAAGATCATCTATTTCAACCCACTTTAGTACAGAAATGAGGAAACTGAGGTTCAGGATGGTTAAATGTTTTCCTAAAGGTTACACAAGCAGTACAGATTTGGAACTGGAACTCAGGTCCTTTGACTCAAATCTAGTGCTTTCCCAACTGTACCACACTGAGAGTACTATGAGTATTTTAAAGGATGGGGTAAAGAGTACTGAGCTTGGAGTCAGGATGACCTGAATTCAAATCCAGCCTCAGACACCTACTAGCTGTGTGACCCAGGGCAAGTTACTTAATCCTGTTTGCCTCAGTTTCCTCACCTGTAAAAGGAGCTAGAGAAGGAAATGGCAAATCAATCCAGTGTCTTTGCCAAGAAACCCCACCCTCCAAAAAGGGAGTCATGAAGAGCTAGACACAACTGAAAACTCAATAACAACAGCAAATAATCAATAGTTAAAGTGTAGCCTCAGTATAATTGAGGTTACTTTCAGATATTTGATTCTATAATTCTATGAAAATAAAACCTAAATAGTCATTGATCTAATACTTAGTGGTTGTTGTTCATCCTTTGTATTTTCAAAAAAGACCAATAGCATAAGGAGGGTGATGTCTTGACTTGCATGTGAACTGGATTTAAGTGAGGCAGAGTTGCACAGAGCCTCACTCTCTCTTCCAGAATCATTAAAGTCCACTGGCAAGACAAAAATCAAGATGACTGGCAATGGCCCAGGATGCAGTGGATGACCTTGGCATCTTTGATGTCTGACCAAGCTTTAAGTGATCCACAGCACCTGCTTCTGTTGTCTACATGGCCCTTGGGAACAAATTGTTCTCATCTGCCCAGTCTGCCAAGGAAAGTCTTCACATGCTTAGGACATATATCTCCTAACTCAGCAACTGGAATAAGAACTGCCAGTTACTCTTAACCTGGTTTAGTGTATCTGTCAAGGTGATTTCAACAATGTGTGGCCACTGTATATGCTACAGCTTCCTGGACTCACCGATTATTGTTGTTGTTCGTCCTTCATTCTCTAAAAGGACCATGACTTGCAAGTGAATTGGATTGAAGTGAAAGAGTGCTGTGCAAGGTCACCAGCCTCATTTTCTCCTCTGCAACCATCTGGGTAGAAGGGCAAGATATAGATCAGGATGACTAGAGTTGGCCCTACTGAGCCACCAATTATAACACATTTGAATTGTTCACACCAAAAAATTAAAACCTTAATTTTTTTTCTGTATTCCCATTTTATTAATATGTGTCCAGTTTTCCTACTAACTTATTCACAAGCTAAGCAGTTCACCCTTTCTTGAGGTATACCAAAGAAAGGTTTAGGAGAAGATCATCCACCATCTTTTAAATAAGAACAAATTACATTTCCCAAAATAATTTTTCCCTTAACTCTTTAGATTGTCATACATCTTCCCCCCCTTTTTTTCTATTTGATTAGGCTAATTACCTGCATCCATGATTAAAGATAGAAATGGAAAATGATGTACATATTTATTATGAAAAATATGAGCAACACTTCTTCCTACCCAGAAATCTGAAATTAGTCAGCTAGAAATAAGTATGCCTGAGGTTTGGGTTTTTCTTGCACTTGGCATTACTGAGCTGATACATTACATATTTCATTCTCATTCCACATGCTAACAGAGCTCCCATTCACTTTAAAAGCATTGGGATCTATGGGGTCTTAACCCTGACAATGAAAGTCCTTTTTGTTTTTCTCTGGGATTACAGCTGGTAAGACTTAAATGGTTACTGACTAACAAAGGCTTTTTATTTAGGATCTTAAAGTACTGTACAGGTGGCAATTTTTTATTAACTGGAGGACAGACAAACTCGGATCTGGGTCTTTTTGTGACTTTTTGGAAATGATCTAAGAAGCTACCTACAGAAATGGAAATAGAACTCAGGTTTTCTGAAATGGTACCTCCTGGTGCCTAACATCATGCTAAGTGAGCTAGAGGGATTTAAAGAATGAACTGTAAAACAGAGGTTTCTGCCCTAAAAAGAATATACTTTATATGCATAGGTAGAATAAAGCAATTGAATGCATACATAATAAGAACACACAAAAAATGAGTACCATGAGAATTATAGTAATTCAGAGAAAGGAGAGATCAGTGTGGGCTAGCATAAGCACAAAGACTTCATGAAAGAAGTCTTGAACTTGTCCATGAAGGATGAATAAAATGCAAATAAGGAAAGGGGAAGAGGTATATGAAGAAAGCATACTAACTAAGCCACGGGAACAGCAGGAGGAAATTCTGGAAACTAGAGAAAGAAAACACAAGCTCCAGGATCCATTCACCAGAAGAGTCCTAAAGAATGTTGAACACCTCCTTTCTCTTTTTTGACCTAGAAAGCAGTTTGTTTTTAGATGTTGCATTTTTAAGAAGTTATACAGTATAGTGGAAAGTGTACCATTTTGTGAATTAGGGTACCTACATGCCACATCACAGAATCTCAGAGATGGAAAGAAACCTTATATTCAATTAGTCACTAAATCCTATTTTAATTCCATAATTTCTTCCACAGTTCTACAGTCTTCTCCACTTATGTGACTGTCACCCTAGCTCAGTCCTTCATCAGGACCTTGCCTAGACTATTGCATTAACCTCTTACCTGGTTGCTCCACCCTTGGTCTCTGTCTTCTTCAGTCTACCCTTCAAAAAATAGCCAAAAGTGGGCGGCTAGGTGACACAGTGAATAGAGCACGGGCCCTAGAGTCAGGAGGACCTGAGTTCAAATGCGGCCTCAGACACTTAACACAAAACTAGCCATGTGACGATGGGCAAGTCACTTAACCCCAATTGCCCTACCTTCCCCTCTCTAAAAAGCAAAAACAAAAAAATAGCCAAAAGGACATACCACACAGATAAGTCTTACCATATAACAACCCTGCTCAAAAGTCTTCAGTTGCTCCCTATTTCCTTTAAGATAAAAGAGAATAACATTAACCTGGACATAAGACCTTCCACAATTTGGCTCCACCCTGCCTTCCCAGTCTTATTTCACTGTACTCATCTTCATAAATTATGTATACCTGCCAAACTAGACAAACTATCTTGATCTTGTGCCCCCACCTCCTACCTCCATGCATTACCCCATGCCCATCAACTTATGGAAATCATTCTCTTTCATCACAATTCAGGTGTCATGAAGCATTCCCTGACTCTCTTCATCTGAGATCATTCCCTCCCTACCCAAACTGCTAACAATCTTTGTCTGAAATGAGCATTGAATTAAGAATGCTGAATTTACACTCATGTGACTTCTGTGAATTTGATTCCACACCTTGCCTCTTACTATCTGTGGGAGTTTGGGCAAGTCACTTAATGTTAATATGATTCACTTCTCAATTATGTCTTTTAAAATCTTTAATTTCCTTTAAAGTTCAGGTAAAATGCTGCCTCCTCCATCAGTCCTTTTCTGTTCCCTCCAGAACCTTCCCAAATTACTTTGTATTTATTTTGAACCTATCCTTAGCAAACTTATATGTGTACTTGTTATCTCCCTAATAGGATATAAACTCCCAGGGGACAAGGACTATTTCATTTTTGTCCTTATATTTCTGGAATTTACAACAGTACCTACCACAGAGTAAGTACTGGGTAATGTTTACTGAATAATTGATTGACAGTCATTCTATTCCTCAATGCAGGAAAGGTCTATTACCCAACATCCACTGAACTATAAGCTTTCTGAGGACAAGGATTATGTGGTTTCTTAATCTTCATAACCCTAGCTCCTAGGACAATAGGTGCTCAATGAATATTCAATGAATTGAATTTAATGTCCCGATGCTGAATAGCATGAATTTCTTCATGTAATTCCCATGACATGGCTATTGGTCACTCTCCTTTATATGTGCTCCCATTTGTTTATGTCCTTCCTAAAATGTGGTGTATAGAACTGAACACAATATTCTAGTCATAGTCTGACTAAGGCATTGGTGGGTTGGTTAGCTAATGCCCTTCATTCTGGAAGAGGACCTAAATGACATCACCATGTTGGGGTCAATGTACAGTGTGCCCAACTGTGGCTGATCAGACCAAAATAAGCTTGGAATGCTCTACCACAGGCCAGGTACAAATAGGCCATGTGGACATGTGGGGTGGATTCTCTAAATTTGTGCCTCTCACATTTCTTTTGAGTTACTTCAGTTCTGCTTTGCTCATAGAGCACAGTGCCTTCTTCAATGTGGGCACACCACAGTGGGCAGTCCTTTGCCAGCATCTCCCATGTCATGCAACCAATTTCAAAGTTCTTCAGAAAGACCTTCATAGTGTCCTTGTATTGCTTCTTCTGACCACCATGTGAACACTTTCCTTGAATGAGATCTTTGTAAAAAAAATGTCTTTTAGGCAAGCATACTTTTGGCATTTGAAGAATGTAAACAGCCCATCAGAGTTGTACTCCCTACAGTAGCGTTTGAATGCTTGACAGGTTAGCTCAAGAAAGGACCTCAGTGGTAACACATCACACCTATCAGACTGGCTAACATGACCAAACAGGAAATTGATAAATACTGGAGAAGATGTGGGAAAATTAGAGCACTAATGCATTGTTGGTCAAGTTGTGAACTGATCGAACCATTCTAGAGAATAATATTATACCTATGCCCAAAGGGTTATAAAAAACTGTGCATACCCTTTGACCCAGTAATACCTCTACAAGGTCTATATACCGAAGAGATCATAAAAAAGGGGAAAGGGTTCACATGTACAAAAATATTTACAGAGCACTTTTTTTGTGGTGGCAAAGAATTGGAAATCAAGGAAATGACCATTAATTGGGGAATAGCGAACAAGTTGTGGTATATGAATATAATGGAATACTATTGTTCCATAAGAAATAATGAGCAGGCAGATTTCAAAAATACCTGGAAAGACTTGCATGAACTAATGCTAAGTGAAGTGAGAACCAGAACAGTTCTTTTTGAATGTCAAGTCACAGCAGTGAGTTTCATTGAGTTTATGAGTACATTAAAACTTCTAGATCTTTTTACCATTGACACTTGTCTAGTTGTGGTTTCCCCTGTAAATGTGCAACAGATTTTTCATGTCAAGTGTAAGACTTTATATCTAAACATAAAGTAAAAAAAAACTTTTTACAAGCCTAAATACAATAAGATTAGATTTCATCTAATTATTAAAGAAATTTCATCTTTTTAGTTTGTACCCATTGTTCTTGACTCTCTAATACATATATATATATATATATATATATATATATATATATTTATATTTAATTTTATCTGTTATACTTGTTAGCTAGAAGTGTGATTCTGGGCAGATGAAAGCCTCCATATTAGTTTCATTATCTGCAAAATGGAGATGACATTTGCAGTACTCTTTAAGGAATATTGTGAGGGCTCAAAAAGAGGATACATACAAGGTACTCTTTGGAAACTATCAACTGCTATATAACAGTGAACTATTATTATTATTATTACTTCCTGGGCTGGAAAAAAAACATCTGCCCCTTGGAAATGACAGTCTAGGTCTAATAACAACTACATCAACTCTTTAAGGTTTATTAGCAATATTTTTAATTGTTAGTAATAACTTTACTGTTTGTTAGTAATAATAAAACAGCAGGTAGATGGTACAGTGGATAGAACACCAGGCTTGGAATCAGGAAGATTCATCTTCATGAATTCAAATCTGGTCTCAGACATTTGCTACCTACATGATCCTGGTCAAGTCATGATACTTGTGAATTATCCACCATATGCCTTACTGCCTATTATTAGCCATTTACTGACTAATCTTGAACTCTCTGTGAGCAATACATTTTACAAACTGTGAGTTATATCCTTGCAAAACAGTTTTGACATTAAAATTGAATAACCACACATGGTGAGCCCATTTAGTGTATTTTATATGACATAGGTATATTTGAAGATTGAATGTTACAATAAGAGAACTTTGATATGTTTATAATTCTTGAAAGTTTAAGCTGAATAGGATCATAAAAATGAGGCAAGTGAGACAAAGAAGGTGTTACTTGCCCAAGGTCATAGGGCTAGTTAGCAGTAAACCTATTGTTAAAGCCTGGTCTCCTCTCACTCCCATACACTGACAATCTGTTTCAGGTCACTAAGCTCTTGTTGAAAAAGAACAGATTGTTTACAAAGCTTATTTTGTAAAATGAAGGTCAGTCTTATGAGTAAAGCTTGTAACTAAAACCTAGAAGAAATTGGGATAAACCTAATGGAAATTCAATAGAAATAATTAAACGAAGTGTGTGTGTGTGTGTGTGTGTGTGTGTGTGTGTGTGTGTGTGTGTGTGTGTGTGTGTGTGTGTGTTTTAATTCTGGCTCCTTTTTCTGCAACCTTTCGTTTTGTTTTCATTGGAATTTTTATCTGTGTTAGAGGAAAAGACAAGTGTCTTTGTTCAGTATAATTTCCTTGAGGAAAGTTTTGTTGTGTTTTAGTCTCTGTAAGCTCAGTGGGGCAATGAGGGGACACAGTAGCTAAAGGACTGAACTTGGAATCAAGAAGACTCATCTTCCTGAGTTCAAATCTGGCAGGAAATGAAAAAATTCCTCATTATTTTTGCCTACAAAACCCCAAATGTGGCCACAACTAAACAATGACAAAACAATAGCAACAAAGTAATCATACTAACAGCTAGCATTTAATAGTGCTTTGAAGTTTGCAAAGCACTTTACATACATTATCTCTTTTGATCCTCACAACAATTCTACAAAATAGCTACTAAAATTATCCCCATTTCAGATGAAGACAGTGAGGCAGAAAAAAGTAGTGATTCACTCAGAACCACATAGTTTGTAAGCATCTGAAGCATGATTTGAACTCAAGTCTTTTTTACTCCAAGGCCAGTACACATAATAAGAGCACTACAAACTAGGCAGTGCATATAATATTATCTTGATTTTTACAATAGAGTAAATTTAGTCTCAGAGATAGGAAGTGACCTCCTTCTGTTACATGGCTAGAAAATATATAGTAAACCAGGATTCACACTCAGGTCTTCTGACCCATGTCTATTATAGTCAACTTCACAAGATGCCTGGAATCTCACTACACAGTGTAACATACATACATACACACACATACACACATGTGTATTTGTATATGTGTACATATACATATACATACATATACACATATATGTGTATATCTGTATATATGAAAATGTAATTGGTTTTACCTTCATTGTATGAGAAAACAAACGGTCCAGGACCATAAAGGTCTCATTCCATTTCTCTACTGAGCATTTACTCAGCAGAACTGACAGCAGATCTAACTCTGGCTATGTATACTGACCATATACCAGTGGAAGCAATCACAGATACCCGCAATGATTTTTAACTATTTCAGTAAGCTTCCTTTTGAAGGAAGGATTCTGGTTACACAAAGTTTAAAGGATAAATGAAAATGGCTTGCAATGGAAACACTAATACATTCAACACTAATTTCTTCTTGCAAGTCCAGTGGACCTTTGGAAATAATCCCCTAATTATATCCTGTCATAGATATTACATCATTCCCAGTTGTCTTCTAAGCTCCTCAAACGATGTAACCTTGAGCTAAATTATATGAATAACTAAGAGTACACTTGATAAATAATATTAATACTGTTAATTATTAGTGGTATTATTAATTAATTACATTAATATTAATTAATAATATTAATAACACCAAGTACCAATGATGATCCAAACTGTTAGGTTCCTGCCTGTTGATTTTTTTAAATTTAGCTTATTCTTCCCTGACTTAACCAGTGAGTCAGTAGAAAACTCACTTTAACATTGATATTTTCTAAATCAAATACAGTACATTAAACAGTCTTCTTATCTCTCCCATTTGCAAAGCTATGGCTTAGTAATGGTCCTTTGAAATGAGTATGAGGAAGGGAGTGTCTGGAGAAATTCTATTCCTTGTTGTAGAACATAGGCTAAGAATTTACCAGGAAATCATTCAAGCACAGGGAAGTCAAATTTTTAAATACTCATGCTAATTATGTAATCTTTTTATCGTAGAAAATACACATAAGAAACAATCTTCTTAATCAAATGAACACTAGCTATTTCAAGTATGTCCAATCTAGATTTTATTATAATTTATTGACATTTCCCTGGCATTCTTATGAGCATATTTTAGCCTCATTCAATAGCAGATTGCATATTGTATGATGTGTTTGGTGAAGATATGTTTGTTCTGCAAATGTCAAATGTAAAAATTCCATACTGTTTTCCATGTCCAGTAATTTTAACAATGTGGGACTTGTGTACAACAGGTTAGATGAGATGATCTCTAAGGTGTCCTAGGATGGACCTACAGTTCAAGGATGCCTGTACTACGATCAAGAAGAAACTCTGATTCAACTGGTTCCCACTGATCCCTCATTTCTATGTGATATTCTTAGATGAACCCTACTTTGATACCTTGGTAGATCTGTTATCTCATTGCTGTGTGCTTTGATGCTCTTTATGAATCTTGTCTATGTTTTTCCATGAATTGTCGCAGGTCACATTCAAGGTACCGAGGGCCTTCCTTTAGAACTCATGACATTGCACCAATATCAATATATGAGCCATCCTTGGGTAAATCCCATACTGTGCCTACATTACTGATTCACCTTCTTTGCTATTATACATGTTTCTGAAGCTATTCCTTATAGCACTTTCCCTGAATACTATTTTTTTCCAATATGTTGCAACCTATTCATGCCATTTACCTGTCCATTGCCCTTAAAGTAAGTAAAACTTTGATTCTTTGGAGACTGACAATCTAAGAATTCCAACTCTACAGCATCATTAAACAAAACCTCCAGTACTGTCTCATCAATGTAGGTAGTCCCTCCAGTAATGCTAATTATAACTCATGTGTGCAGGCCCCTACTGTATAAGTCTTAGTCATATTCTCCCATATATTCACTATGAGGGGTCTAACAACATATTTGGAAACTTCCTCATATTTTCTTTACATTTCATAACACAAATGAAACACATAAAACCAGTCATGGGTTGTGTCTTTATCTCAGTATTTGATTAGGTCATAGTTTGTTTTATGTCGATCACACATTTCTTTGATGATATGCTATACACTAACTAATTCTTCTCTGCAATTCCTTATTTATAACATGTTACAGACTTCCCCTACCCAGTATTTGCCCTTCTATTGCCTTTTAGGTAAAGTATTCTATAATCTGCATACAAAATCACACAAATAATGCTAATGTTAAAAAAGATTATCTTTTGTTTCAGAGTGAAACCTGAGGTCATTGAAATCAATTTCTCAAAGCAGCCCAGTTCTCTTTTTCCCTCCTACTCAATTCTGGGCCCAGTTCACTGTCTATATGAAATGTCTCTATAGGCAATTAACAGATTAGTTATATAGGCTGTTTATCCCACTACATATCATAGCCTGGATATAATGTCTCCTTAATACACTCTTTTCCCTATGTGGATAATTAGGCCAAACTCTTTAGAATGATCATAGAACTTATTTAGAAGGCTATAAAATCTAAAGTTTGGTGCATCTGGAGAATGTCACCATCCATTAGGAATCACTGTTCCATTAGGACTACATTCTATATCCCCCATTATATGGCAAATGCCTCTAGTGAATACAAATCTTCATGGCTTGTTTGGGGGTGGGGGGTGTCTTACTATATTAATCAGAGAATCATTGAATGAAGTTTGGTTTTTTTTTCCTGCTTTTACATCTAAGAAGGATGGAAGGAGAAAAATTAAAACATTTTTTTAAATGAATGTTAAAATTTGTCTTCACATGTAATTGGAAATTTTTTTTACTGGGAGATTCTTAGCACCCCCTGGTCTTTTTTTTTTTTTTACAACCATCACCATCCCTGTAGTTGAGTGGGCCACACTGAACAAGATTTGCCATTCTCAAAGAATTCATCACCAACTGTCCAGGTTACTGAGACAAACCTTTCTGTACTTAGTTTGTCTTGTCCCCAGAAAGAAGGCATGACCTATGCCTGTGGCCATATATAGAAACTTCCCAGGATATTAGAATCTGGTGAAAAGCTTGTACTCTGATGTTATAGCTTCCTGAACCAAGGGTCATATCTCTTCCAGATTGAAGCATCAGAACAGTAATTTGCAGAAATAGGTGAATCTCAAAAACACCTTATTTTTTCTAATGCTGTGATTCTTTGATCAATTTGCTAATCCCACTTAAGTGGAAAAGGGAGATTAATTATCATTCCCCTTTTACAGAGAAGGAAGATAGGATCAGGACCATAGCTATATCTAGGCAGGACAATATGATATAGTGAAAGGAGCTCTGAGCTAGAAATCAGGAGAGACCTGGATTTGATTCTGACCTTAAACTCTTGTAAGTAGTAGGTAGTACAACCATGCTCTAAGTCTTAGTAAAATGAAATTTCAACTAAGTTCTCTTATCTGTAAGATAGGCATAATACCTATAGTGCTTAATCAACAGACCTGCTGTAAGGTCATCAAATGAGATGCTGTATTTCAAAAGACTTCAAATATCTTAATTCATAAACCTCTCCAGCCCCCCCCACACACACACACACACATACATACATACATACTCAGGATAGACATTCAAGTAGTTTACCATTAGGTTTAACGTGATAACCTGTAGTCTTAATGTGAAAATGGTGTGAAATATTCACTGATTTTTGCAATTGTCTTTAAACACCATCCTTAAATAGGAAGGTTAGTGATATCTTTTGTCCAAGAGCTCTGCTTAAAAATCAAAATGCCCCACTAAGTGATAGGCAATCCTACTAGAAGTTGCCTTAACCTCAACCTTCTCCTGCTTTGTTACAAAGAGATCTCTGAAACTATGTTTCAGCATCCAGTATATTCCTTTTATTTTCCATCACAGAATTACTAATATTCAAATAGTATTTTTATTTTAAAAATATCCCCCTCTCCATACATTTTCTTTTAAAAACTTTTTTCTGTCAGTCTTCTAAAAAAAAAGCTATTCCCTTTACAAAGCCCCCATCCCTCCCTTCCCTTCCCCTTCCCCATCCAAAGATAATTTGGTTATTTTACTAAAAAAGAAATAATTTCTATTCCTTCTGGTTTCCTCAGTAGTTCCATAATCTCTGTGACCATGAGATGAACCATCCATATAATATTCAGAAGTGAAGTATATATTCATCTTCATCTTTAACAAGTCATTAACCATTAATGATGTTCTTTGGAATACCCACTCCATTTTCAACAGACTTCCTTATATCCTCAAACTTTTCCTCCAATCAACATTTTATCTCCTCTCTTGAAAAGAGAAAACTTGGTTTTCCCTTGAGAATACCACATTTTCATAGCTAACTTATCTAGCTAACATTTCTATATGTGCCAGACACCATACTTATTACTTTATAAGTATCTCATTTGATCCTCACAACAATCCTTAAAGTGGGTGCTACTATTATCCCTATTCTACAGAAAAGGAATCTGAGGCAAACAGAAGTGAAGGGACTTTCCCAGGGTCATACAGCTAGTGTCTACAGCTGGCTTTGAATTCAGAACTTCCTGACTCCCAGCCTGGCATGCTATCCACTACATCACCTAGCTTCTTGTATGAGAATTCCTTCTTCCATTTCTCCCAACAAGTAGGTCCAAGAAAGGAGATGGAAATATCGCTTGCTTTTCACTGACATTTCCATTCTATTACCCTGCTACCAAACTTCAATAATCTTTCTTCCTTGAAAATCCACTCAATATTTATAGCATCTTCTCTTTCCAACTTTGTTGCTGTCATCTATTGACTTCCAAATCAGTCTTTCAATTCCTTCAATAACTTAAACATCTGACGTATAATATTCTTCTCCAAAGCAGGTTTCAGGGAGGAGGCGGGGCTCTGCCATTATCAATGAATAATGCTTAATTTCAATTTTTTGCTAAATACTTTCATGTATAGTGAAAATGAAGAGTTAGATCAATCTTATTTCAGAAAAGGTTTATGACCCTGATTTTCTATTCACCCATGCATTGGATTCATTTTTTTAAGATGAATAATAGAAGTCCTTAAGAGAATCTACTGATGGAACATGTTAAAACAAACAAAAAATAAAGATAAGCTCATGAAAGCTATGCCTCATCTAAAGAACTAGGGTAAGACTTCTGCTCAAATACTCTACCAGGAAGATAAACTGAATTTGATAAATTGAATTGAAGAAGTTTATTCTCATATGGACGACACTTGGGTGGTAAGTAAAGCTCCCCATCATTTAACTCTAGTATCCTACATATCACTCCCCTTCCTGCTCTTTTTGGTCCAGTCAAACTTGAATACCTGCCCTCCCTCATTCATACTAATCCATTTCCCAATCTTCATTCCTTTGTGTTGGTTGTCTTCTGCCTTGAATGTCCTCTCCCCTCAACTCTACATTTTAGAATCTGGTTTCCTTCAAAGCTCAGTTTAATTGCCATCTTCTAAATAAAGACTTTTTCTGACTTGGCCAGGTACTGGCTCTTTTCTATATCATTCTCCTCAAAATTCATTCATATTTACTTTGTAAATATTTTGCTTCTACTTATAGGCTAATATGTTGTTTCTTCCAATAGAATATAAGTCCCTTGAGGTCACAGACAGGTTTGCTCTTACCTTGGCATTCCCAGTGTCTAGGACATTGACTGGCACACTTAATAAATGCTTTCTGGTTGATTAATAGAAGAAAAAAATACTGAATCTGGACTCAAAGGGCCTAGGTTCAAATTCCAGCTACTATCCACTCTCTGTGAACTTTGTTTTCTCAACAACTACAAAATGATGGGGCTGGATGAGATGATATCTAAATTCCCTTCTAGCCCTAAAGAGAAAATGCAATAATCTCATGTGGTACCCCAGGCCTACTATAAGTAGTGATATACTCCACTCTCCCAATAATTCAGAAAATTTGGTTCAATGGTTCCTGCTTCTGGGTTTTTGTTGTTATCACTTACCAGGCTAGAATGGCTTCCAGTCATTTAAATTAGCAAGCAGAGAAAGACATGGGCTTTTTCCTTTTTCCTACTCCATGAAAATAACAGACAATCTTTATTTGAGATGTTTTTAAGGGTTGTATGATACCAAGCCATCCTTGGCTAAAGTATTTCTCATATGTCTATTCCAAAAGGGTTTGGGACAATTATGCCAGTTGAACATGAACTCTGGAAAGTCTTGCCAAGATAGGCTTAGAAGACCAGTCTGCTATCCAAAGAGCAGTGTAGCTAAGTGTAGAGAGGCTCATCACCATATGGGTATTTTCTGGGCAATAGACTGTTTTGGCACAGCAATTCAAAAAGGCTCAGAGGGTCTGTGATCAACATAAATAAGAGTGCCTACACTTACGCTTAAGATATCAAAATAAGTACTATGGTGCAAAGTAAGGAAACAAACATATAGTCAAAATAAGATGCTTTTAAAAATTTAATCATATCAGTTAATTTTAGTCCTCAACATAAATGTATAGAAAGCTATTCTTCAAATTACTTTCTCTTTGAGGTTTTTCTTCTGGATATTATTCTCAAATGAGATAAGTTCTAGCGGAGCTGAAGGGCAATGGGAGTTATGCCCAAATCCTGACAATTTTTAATTTTTTCATGAGTTCCCTCTAGAAGCCACCTCCCACTTGCCATTGAAAAAGTGTGGTGTGGATGATTCCAAAGAACTGATTAAACATGCTCCCCATCTTCTGATAGAGAGGTAATGAACTCAGATGCAGAACAAGACCTGACTTTTCAGATGTGGCCAATGCCACTTGACTACGCAAATTTATTACACATCTTTTTTGTTTTCATTTTTTCCCAATGAGAGAGGGATGCTGGGAGAGAAAGGGAAGCTAGGGATAGAGTTGTCAAAAGAAAGAAAGAGGGTCATCAAAACATTTTTAAATGCTCAGAAGAGAAAAGAAGGAAGCCCTGAAGAAATCACAGAAAAGCAGGACAGGTTTGAGAGTTAGTGAAATTATATGGTTAAGAACAATCAAGTTCTATGTTACAGAGATTCACGGTTTCACATATAGTCCTCTTCTTCTACTATATAAACGAAACACCTTACTTAGGGCTTAAATGAAGAATTTTTAAAAATAAGTGTCTAAAGCAGTGGAAAGACTATTGGAAGTTGAGAAAGAAGACAAATTCTTATCTAGGTTCTGCCACTAATTACCTTGTGACCTTGGGCAAGTTACAGTCTTGTTGGTGGTCAGTTTTCTCATCTGTAAAATCATAGGGTTAGACTAAATAACTACTAAGTTCCCATTCAGCTCCAAATTTATAATCTTATTGTCCTATGTGAGCTACTTTTTTTAAAAAATGAAAAAAAAAGAGAATCGAAATTCTTTCCTTGTTCTCTCCATACCCCTCATACTTCACAAACACATTCCTGTCCCCAGGGTGGAACAGTAGGGAGGGCTCAGCTAGGGGATCATTTATAACTGAGAGGAACTTCTAGATGGGCAGGTTCCAAATTAACCTTCCCTGGATCCAGGCAGAGAGTCACACTTGGTCATTTCTCTCCATTCATTGCTCCATATCTCAGTTAATAAAGTTCCTGGGAATCATATTAAGACAACTGTGTTTAAAAGAGAAAAGTCTTCACAAACCATATGAATTATGGTTGTCAGCATTTAGAACTGCTTAACCAAAAAAAAAATCCCTCCTTGGAAAAACTTCTGTTTGTCACTGAAGGGAAAAAAGGACAACCATAAACAATGTGTGAAGTCCATGTTATAGTCCTCAAGTTTTTTTTTTCAGTGCTATACTCTTTCCACCACCCCCAATATCCATCCCTCTTTAATTTAAGAAACCCCTCTACCAATCATTTATCCTTGTTGATTCCCTGACATACTCATGGCCTAAGATTTGGTATTTCTCTTCTCTCTTAACTGGCAAGTTCATCCTTGTCTATGGCTTTAATGATCACTTTTATGTAGCAACTCCAAAAGCATCCATCCCCTAGCCCTAATCTCACCTCTAGTCCTTCATTTCCAACAACTTGATTGCCATTTAACCTGAATATCCTGCTGTCTTCTCAAGCCCTACTGTACAAAATCAATTGTTTCATTTTCCTACCAAAACAAAAGACCCTATCCAACCATCTAACTTTTCTATTAAACTACTATCCTCCTCAGTTGGTCAGGTGGGAAATCAGACTTATCTCACACTTTTCCTTCTTCCACAACTCCCACATCCAAATCAATTGTCAAGTCCTGTGAATTCTACCTTTTGCTGTAGTTCTTGTCTGCCTTCTCCTCTCCAATTCTAGAACTACCCTACTGAAGGTCCTCATCATTTCTGCGCTAAATAACCTTAATAGACTCCATTCAATTAAATTCAAGTGTTTAACATGCATCTCCCATGGAGCACTAGGTCACTCCAAATTAACCCTGTCTCTTCAGCACTATAGAAAATAGAAATTTTCACCTGGGTAAGGTTGCAAAGAACCAAAGTGTACAGGGTTCTTCCAAGTTGTTTTTTCTACTTTCTATCTTTTTTGCAAGAGTTGCTTTAGAAGTTTTGAATTCTCAGCACAGAAACTAGAGAGATCATAGAATTAACAACATGCTAGGTAACACACTAAGCCTAGGGATACAAATACAAGTCAATCAACAAGCATTTACTAATGGCCTATTGAAGGGCCAAGCACTGGAACTAAAAGTACAAAGAATGAAATAATAATCCCTATTACCAAAGGTCTTACAAAAAGCAGGATTATCTGCCCTCAAGAAGCTTAAATTCTAATAGAGGAAAATACCTGGAAGTGATGGCCAGGGAGATGAAACTGGGTCAGGGAAATCACAGAGATGACAAGAATTGTGGGACAATTTCCTGATGTGGGTTATTGTTTCTAGTCAATAAAAGGGGTAAGATGGAGGAAGGAATAGGTCACTCTAAGAATATAGCAGAAGTGTGTGAGAGTGGTCTGAGACTAGCAACATGACAGGTCCATGTCAGGCTAATTATGGAGGACTGGGGTCTTTCCAGCTAACCCTCCTCTTGCCCTCTGTAACTGTTTCATTTGACATCCTTCCCAGGACAAGCTGATCACCTGAATTTTCATCATAATTTAATTTAGCTTCAATTTAATTCAGCTTTGGCAACCAATACCTTCCTAATCCCCTCAGCCTTCTCCCCACCAGTTAATCCCCCATCTAAATGGACAGAAGGAAGGCAAAGCACTAAACTCCTCCCAAAGTTTCCTTTATAGAGGACAGGGATATGGTCTTTCCTGTAACCCTCTACTTCTTGCAGCTTCACTTGAATTGTATACCAACAAGATGCCACCACATCTGGTACACCCTGGTGTCTGCAGCAATCCCCCGCCACTCCCAGCTTCCTTTTGTGAGTTGTCTTCCCCTATTAGATAGTAAGCTCCTTGGGGGCAAGGACTGCTTTTCTTTTTCTTATTTTTTTTTCCAAATGCTTTATTAACTTCTGGTTTACATCATTCATTTCTGCCAGATTTTGAGTTACAATTTTTCCCCATTTTCCCCCTACCCACCACCCCAGAATAGCAGTCCCACAGGATATCCCCTCATCCAATCTGCCCTCTCCCATATCTTCTCCCACACCCCCTTAGGTTTTTCCACTAGGGCAAGGTGACCCTCTGTGCCCCAATGTCTGCACATCTTATCTCAGAATTACAAGCAAACTAGTATTAATAATAGTATTTATATATATTTGAAATATTTAATTTTAAAACTTCGAATTCCAGATCCAATCCCTTCCGCCCTTGTTAGCCACTCCTACTGGGAAGATAAGCAATTCAGTATATGTTGTACCTATATAGCTATGCAAAACATTACCACAGTAGATATATTGTAAAAGACTGGCTATATTTTCTTCCCACCCATCCCACCCCCAACCTGGTCCATTCCCTACTTTGATCCTGTCCCTCCTCAAAAGTGGGTGCCTCCAACCTTCCCCCGCTCCAGCATGCCCTCCCCTCCATCATCCCCCCTCTCATGCCCCTCCTCCCTACTCTCCTACAGGGTAAGATATCTCATTTAGTATGTATGTCGTTCTCTCCCTGAGCCAAATTCAATGAGAATATGTTTTTGCCTTTTTGCCTTCCTGATCTTCCCCTCCCCTGCAACCACTTCTCCTTGCCTCTTCTACATGAGATAGCTTACCCCCCCATCTATCCCTATCTCCTCTCCCACATTCTTCTCTCACCTCTTAACTTCACCCCTTAAGTATCATCCCTTCCCACCAAATTCTACCTGTGCCCTCTATCCACGTACACCTGTAAACATATATGCACACATTCACACATGTATTTATATGCCCATATACCCTTCAACTATTTGCATACTGAGAAGGTTTTATCAGTTACAGTTATTTTTTTTCCATGTAGGAATGTAAATAATTCAACTTTGATAAGTTCCTTTTGATTTCTTTTCCCTATTTACCTTCTCAAGCATCTCTTGCTTCTTGTGTCTGAATGTCAAATTTTCTATTCAACTCTGGTTTTTTCCTCAAGAATGCTTGAAAGTCCTCTATTTCACTGAATGACCATATTTTCCCCTGAAACAAGATACTCAGTTTTGCTGGGTAGGTGATTCTTGGTTTTAATCCCAGCTCCTTTGACCTCTGGAATATCATATTCCATGCCCTTAGATCTCTCAATATAGAAGCTGCCAGGTCCTGTGCTATTCTGATTGTTTTTCCACAATATTGAAATTGTTTCTTCCTGGCTGCTTGTAGTATTTTCTCCTTGATCTGGGGATTCTGGAACTTGGCTATAATATTCCTGGGAGTTTTCTTTTTGGTATCTTTTTCAGGAGGTGATCTGTGGATTCTTTCAAGTTCTATTTTGCCCTCTGGGTCTAAAACATCAGGGCAATTTTTCTTGAGAATTTCTTGAAGGGTGATTTCTAGGTTCTTTCTTTGATTATGGCTTTCAGGTAGTCCAATAATTTTTAAATTGTCTCTCCTGGATCTATTTTCCAGGTCAGTGATTTTTCCCATGAGATATTTCACATTGCCTTCTATTCTCTCATTTGTTTGGATCTGTTTAACAGCATCTTGATTTCTCATAAAGTCACTAGCTTCCATTTGCTCCAGTCTAACTCTGAAGGAATGAATCTCCTCAGTGAGCTTTTGAGATTCTTTTTTCATCTGGCAAATTCAGCTTTTTAAGGCATTCTTCTCCTCATTGCCTTTTTGAGCCTCTTTTGCCATTTGAGTTAGTCTATTTTTTAAGGTGTTATTTTCCTCAGTCAGGCTGTTGACTCTCATTTCATACTTTTCCTGCATCCTTCTCATTTCTCTTCCTAATTTTTTCTCCACTTATCTTATTTGGTTTTTAAAATCCTTCTTAAAGTCCTCTATGGCCTGCAACCAGCTCATATTTTCATTTGGGCCTTTTGGTGCAGGAGTTGTGACCTCCCAGTCCTCCTCCTATTCCATTCTTTAATCCTCTTTGCTGCCAAAATAGGAGTCCAATATTGCATTTTTCTGTTTATTTTGTTTCCTTTGCCTAGGCATGTTGCCACTTACTTACTTGACTTTGGGGCTTGTTGCCACAGTAGGACTCTGCCACCAGACAGGGGAGCTTCCATCCCAAATGTTGGGGTCTTCTCAACTGCCAGAGGTATTAGTTGGGTGCCCTCCCTGAAGCCCCCACACACTCCGACAAGCTGGTCACACACCCCAAGACCTCCACCCCAGAGTGGCAGATCCAAGAAGGTTAAAGCAAGAGCAATTACCCCCCAGATTGATTGCCAGATTCCCCTACAGTCGGCAGACCAGGAGCTGAAGCTGCAACTGAAGCTACAAAATGGCAGCTGTCCTGAGGCTCCTCAGTGGCTTATCACCCCCAGGGAAAGAAGCTAATACGCTCCCAAATACTGGTCCCAAAGTCCATAGGACACTAACCTCTCACTTTGTCCTAGGCATCCATGTGTTGGTAATTCTGGAAATGCCACAGCTTCTGGTATTCTAGGGTCCCTCCAGCCGGCTGCTGGTCAGGCCACCCTGGAGCTAAAACCTCTGCTTCACGAGGTCCTGGGCTCAGCTCCCAGAGAGCTGTGCTGGCTGCTCCCTGATGGACTGCCATGCCTTCATCAGTGGGAGGTTAGCTTCTCTGTGTCATTTTGTGGGTTCTGGAGCTCCAGAGGTCATTCAGATTCCCCCTTTTACATAATTTTGAAGTGGTGTGGGCAGGAGCACCAAGGAAGTGTTGTTTCTACTCCGCCATCTAGTTTCTGACCCCTGTTTTTCTTATTTCTATCCATAGCACCTAGTACAGTAGCTAACATGTAGTAGGTGCTTAATATATGTTTATTGAATTGAATGAGAACATTCACCAGTCTGAAGCACAGAGTTGAAGCTAGAGTTGGAATGCTGATTGGGAATTGGAGGATGGAGGCTACTATACTCCATGGCATGAAGAAAGTCAGGGAGTAACAATGTGATGGATCTGGGTAGGGAGAATTGTAGAGAGGATTGCCAGTTTTTCTAGGGATAGCAGCTGCAATGTCAAGTGTGCTAGCCTCTTGACACTTGCAGCTGCTTCTGCAATCTGTGCTAGCCCCAGCATGGTCTATATATAACTGTCATTTTTTACACAATCTCTCTCTCTCTCTCTCTCTCTCTCTCTCTCTCTCTCTCTCTCTCTCTCTCTCATACTCTGATCCTTCCTCTTTCAAGAGATTCCTGTAGCCTTTTTTTAAACTTTAAATGCTGGAGGGGCACTTCCTCAACTGGAGTGCATGCTGGGTGGCATCACCACGCTTCAGACAAGCAAAGATCATGGGAGATAAAGTACAAAGAAAACTTTCTTTGATAGTATAACTTACTTATCCCCAATCATTACAGGAACATGGAGTTTATGCAAGGGTTCACACCCCTATAAGAAATAAGCTGGAAAAGTAGATGGGAACCAGATTGAGGAGAATTTTAAATACTTCCTAACTGACCTCCTTCTGTCCAGTCTTCCCCCTTCTCTAACTCATACTTTACACTGGTGCCTGAATAATCTCTCTAATGTACTATTCTGATTACATCACTTATGTCTGAGAGCTTCAATGGTTCCCCATTGCCCATTAAATAAAGTATAAATTCCTTATCTTAGTATTCAAGGCACTCTACAACCTCAATCCAATTTACCTTGTCAGCCATCTCTCACATTATGTATTCTCTTTCAGTAATTCTATATTCTAACCAAACTTTATTACTCACCATCTCCCACTCCATGCTACCTTTCCAGGTTCCATGCTTTTACCCAAACTGCCATCAATTTTTACCTATTAAAATCTCTCCTTTTCTTTGAATATCAACTCAGGTGCCATTTCTTCCTTTCTTCCTAGCTGGAAGCTATTTCTCCTACTTTCAAGTCTGTCTAGGACATCCATTCTCATAACTTCCCTTTAAGGGGAAGGGGCAAAAGGGATAAGTGCTTGTCAACTGCCTACTACCTTCCAGGACCTGTGCTAAATGCTTTTACAAACTATCTCATTTGATCCTCACAATGATCTTAAGAGGTAAATACTATTATAATCTCCATTTCACAGCTGAGGAAACTGAGGCAGACTATTTTAAGTGATTTGTTCAAGATTACATAGCTAGTAAGTGTCTGACTACTACTTTATTTACTGTGCCACTGAATATCCTCCCCACATTTGATAGCCCCTTCTTACCCTGCCCTTTCCAGGCACAACGCCCTTATATTTCCCCTTGTCTACTCATCATACTATCTTTCTCTGTAGAATCTCACTTAAGTTTTCTCCCCTGATGTACAGTGTCTAAGATCTATACTTGTTTTCCTCACAGTAATAAAAACCTAATTAATAATTATTTTATAGGAGTAGGAGTTACCCTAGGCTGGATATCTGGTTAGAAATTAATTCACATCAGATAACTAGTGACAGATAGCAGATTAATGTATAGCCAGTCTCCTCAACAGGAGGATGTGCATTTTGACAAGAAACAATGCCCCAATCCAGGGAATGAATCTCTAATGATGGAATGTCAAAACTCAGCAACAGGTTGGTAGAATTATTATTAGGCAAGAGTGTTGTCAATTAACCTTCAAATCATACCACATAAACATCCCGCCCCAATTATATTTATGTGTAAGGTTGTTCAGCCTACTAGTAGAGTAGAATTGTCAGGTGTGCTGGTACCTATTCCAACAATCCTAGCTACTGAAGAGGCTAAGGATGGCAGATAATGTCAATTAAGTGGGTGAGAAACCCCTGCACTTCCAACCTGGGTAAGATTAGAAAGATCCAGTATTACATGTAGAGATAGAAATAGATATACACATACATATATACATATATGTATACACATATGTACATATGTGTATAAAAGTCTAATTTCCCTTTATCTATTTCCAGCTTCCCTAAGTTATCAGGGCAATTAGAAACTT
The DNA here is from genome assembly GCA_011680675.1 of Gymnobelideus leadbeateri. Classification (NCBI taxonomy): domain Eukaryota; kingdom Metazoa; phylum Chordata; class Mammalia; order Diprotodontia; family Petauridae; genus Gymnobelideus; species Gymnobelideus leadbeateri. The sequence continues at coordinate 94,985 of WOXC01000402.1, forward strand.
ACAGATCTCTTTTCTATCTCCTGCCTAGTGGATGCATAACAGAGGGGCCAAGCTGACCACAGGACCACATACACTATAACAAGATACACATCTGAATGGAATGGTGGTTTCCCCTTCATTCAAGATCTCCAAGCAAAATCTAGATAACCATGTCCCACATATATCATACTGGAGATTCCTTTCAGACATGGGTCAGACTACATAGCCACTGACAACCCTGCTAATTCTATAACTCTGTGATTCTTCCCTGAAATGATTCTTCAGAATGGTCAGGTGACCAAGGCTAAAATTCAGCAATGTTAGCAAAAAAGGGCAAGAGTAATTTTTTTTCAAAAACATTTACAATTAATGTAACCAATGGAACTGACAAATGCTTACATTTGGGAGCACTGACTTCTCAGCACAGAGCATAGAGCATTGTAGGGGGTGCTCTGGAATTCTAGAGGTGTGGCAGCTATAGTATAATCTAGAGTGCTGACCTCTGCTGCTGTCCTATAGTCACTTCTGCAAGTTATATGAGCCCCAACATGATCTGGACATGGTTTTGATGGAAAGAATCCTAGACTATTAATTTTAAAACCTGGGGGAAAGCTCAATTTTGTCAATTATTAGCATCAGTATCTCTAGTCTTATTATCATTATCATCAATACTCACTGAAATTTATACAGTGCTTGGCATATACTTACCAGCTGAGTGACCTTAGACAAATAATAAGGATAGTCATATGATCACTAGTCTTGTGGGCTTATGGATTTAAAGCTACAAGGGACTTTATATTTCACTTAGTCTAGTCCTCATTTTTTACAGCTAAGAAAACTGAGACCCAGTTAAGTCAATGGATCGGTCAAGAAACATTTCTTAAGTGCCCAGTATGTTCCAGGTACTTTGCTAAGTAACAATTGACTTACCCTAGGTCATACAAATAATGACAAAGCCAAAGTTTGCACTGAAATCCCCTGACTCAAAAATCAGAGCCCTCCCTACTCCCTAGGAGTTGTGAGAGTCAGAGGTGATCATTGTATGTAAAGCACTTTTACAAAATCATTGATAGCTAGAAGAGATCATAGGATCTGGATCTGGATCTAGAGCTGAGAAGGAGCAAAATAAGTCATTTTGTCCAAAATCTCATTTTATAGATCAAGAAACTGAGGCCCATGAATAAAGCACTAGCCCTGGGGTCAGGAGGATCTGAGTTCAAATCTGACCTCAGACACTTAACGCAAACCACTAGCTGTGTGACCTTGGGCAAGTCACTTAACCCCAATTGCCCTACCTTCCTCCCTACCAAAAAAAAAAAAAGCAAGAAATTGATGCCCAGAGAAGGGACTTACCCAGTGTCAGGCAGGCAGTAAAATGGGTAACTTCACAGAAGTCCTTCACTTTTTAAAGATGAAGATAAAAAGAAACTAAGGTTTACCCAAGGACGCAGTGTGAACATGACAGAACCAGAGCAATACCCAAATCGTCTGGCTGCCAATATAGTCCTTTTCACATCACACCACATTTCCTAGTAGTTCGCTGTAAAGTGCTATTAAAGTATGAGCAATTGTCACTTCTGGGTAACCCAGGTTTCGAGTCTGGAACATTTGCATATGATCTCCACATTAGTATAAAGATTAAACACTCAAAGCTGTGTGCTTTGTTAAGGACAGAGTGGGTGTGAGAGCTTTGGAGAGAAAAAGAAGAGTCTTCTTCAATCCTATTTTGAGAGAATACTTACAAGGTTCTCTTTATTTGAGAGAACAGTCTTTAGAAGGTAAATGTGCAAGGGATGGCAAAGTCATCAACACACCTCTGATTTCCAGCTTGTCTCCAGCTTAGAGACTTTTGGAAAGTCCCCCTTGGGTGAGATCTGGACTCCTAGATGAGATGAAATATCTCAATCTCAATAGGAGAGTTTATTGACTCCGTGTATTTTCTGATTCATTCTAAATGACATAACTTCTCTGATTTCTGTTGGCTATCTAGTTCAGTCAGTGGCTACTGATCGTACTGATTGCTCCTCTGTTGGCTGTCTACTTCAATCAGCTATCTACTTCAACCTGCTATTCACTGATGTTCTTTTGCATAACTAGCATTTGGTAGGAAAGACTTGGAGTAAACTTGGTTCACTTTTCCCTAGTAAGAGTGACCAGGAAAGTGATTTGAACCTAAAAATAATAATAATCATCATTCCCCTAGCCATCAACATGGTAGGGGGGGGTAAATAAGTATAATTCTAGTTAACAACCCCCATTCCCAGAGGAAGAGTATGTGACAGACTTGTAGCCCCTTTTTCTGCTTTCTTCTAGGCAGCAAAATTCCCCCTTGGAGGGAGGGTGGTAAAATTTCAGAAATATTTATATATACCTCACTGAGAGCCACATTTCAACAGTTCATATGGACATACATATGCCCTACATGCCCCTGAAAAGAGTCTGAAATCGCATGTGACCTCTTAAAGAAGAAGTAAAAATGTCGCCTTTCTGAAGATCTCTGGTCAATTCCATCTCTCACAAAAGCATTCAGTATGGAGCCATCATTCTCTCCATCAATGAAATACTCCAGGCTTGAAAATTAGGTTATATCTACATTCTTTCCCTGTTCATTCATCCTTGTATGAAATATTTAAGTTTTTGAAGGGAAGGGTTTTTTTGTTTGTTTGTTTTATTGACATTTTTAGCTGCACCAGTACTTCATGAGTCTAACATCAAGCACTAAAGAGCATCCCAAGAACTTTGCATGGTCTACTCCAACCTTAGGAGACCCAGCTTAGTTGCTAACTGGTGCTCATGAATGTTAAAACTCTTTAATATTAAAACTCTTTAATCTTCCCTTCAAAATAGTTTAAGCCATTATATGTATAGGCATGACTCCAGAGCAATGAGATATATTCTGCCTCACTTTTCTTAAAAAAATAGTTAAAGAAACTATAGGTCCCCTCCATCTTTTACACATTAAGCTAGTTATTTCATCAGTCACTCAGGCTCTCAATTTGCTCCCCTATTAAGGAAGGAATTTATACATAATCTCTAAGAGCCATTCAGATCTGTGGCCAAGTACTCAAAGCAGAAGTTTGAATAGAGTGATTCATAGCAGAGAATAAGAAATTACCCATAGTTTAAGGGGGAAGCTTGGCTTTGAAAAGGTCACTATTCTGCATGACTATGCAGTTGGCATCCCTGCAGGGGGTGAATTGAAAGGGGAGAAAGGAAAACCACAAAGTAAATAACACTTAGCAGAGAAAAGTATCAGGCAGGTAATATTACAAATGGCTGGGCAAGGGGGAAATAATTGTGAAGTGGATGGATGGAACAAGCAATAGTCATGCTGCTTTGATTTATTTCCAGTCTGTTAGACATTAACATAAAGGTCAACTTTTCCATGCAGAATCAGGGCATCAATAAGATCACATAGGTAGAGAACTGGAGAGGAATTAGTTCCTTAGGTAACAGAGGACATAGTCATTGTCTCTCCATTAGATTGTAAACTCTTGAAGGACAGAGGCTATTTCTTTGTTGTCTCTATATCCTCATTGCTTAGCTCAGTCCGTGGCACATAGTTAGCCTCAATAAAGTCTTGTTGACTAAGTCAAACCCTTCTATTTCACAGATAAAGAAACTGAGTCCCTTAGTGGGGTCAAATGATTTATTGTTCAAAGTCTAAAAGTAGTGAGTAACAAAGTCAGGATTTGAGTCCAGGTCCTCTGATTGCATAGTCAATGCTCTTTCTACGATATCAGACAGTTCTTCCAGGCCTTCAGTAAAGTTCCCTCCAATGCATCACTGTTGTGTTAAAGCAACTAAGTTCTCAAAGGCTATGGCAGAAAAAGTGCAAACTATGATAGGTCTTACTAAGTGGTTAAGTTGGAAAGGAGCACAGCTACGATTTGCATATCTGTCCTAAAAGGTCTTATCAAATAAGTTTAGAAAAGCTTATCACCCAAAAGTTAGACACCACTGGGAAAATTTTATTCAACCGCTGCATCTTCTGAAACCACCTACTGCAGCATATAAGCTGAGTCAATGGGCAGTAGACTTCCACCAACAGAATTATGGACAGATGAGGCCAGGTGGTGAGCAGTGTTCAGGAAGACCGGAGTTCAAATGCTGCCTCAGATAGCTGTGTGATTCTGAACCAGTCACATAACCCCTCAGCCTTGGTTTCCTCATCCATAAAAACTAAAAAGAATATTACCTACCCCAAATAGATGTTGTAAGGTTCAAGTGAGATATTAGACATAAAGCACTTGGCAAATCTTGAAGTGCAAATATAAGTACTGACTGTTGTTAATAACAGAGGGAGAATGACAAATTTATGGAATTCTGCCTAACTAAAATCCAATTCACCCATAAGTCAAAACATCACCCCATGCATGATGTCATATATATATATATATATATATATATATATATATATATATATATATATATATATAATTAGAAGCCTAGGCTCCTCTTATCCCCACCCACTGTTAAATTTGAAAACTTGAATAAAAATCTAGTAGAAAGGTTAATGCACCAATTTAGGTGATTTGGGTTTCTAAACAAACAGTACAGATAACACTTTGTTCCTCTGATCTTTAGTAACAGTAAATACCTATAAAGTCCACTTTGCTAATCATTGTGGAGGTGACTCAAGGCAAGTGATTGTCTTCATGAGTGAAGCAGAAAGACCTTGGGAGGGCAGCCAGGAACCCTCTCCTCCACAGTTCCACAAGGTACATTGCCTCTCTCCAGGAAGCAATGAAGAAGCAGAATGTGTTTTCTAACTATAGATGAACAATAAATATATTGACAGCAATATAATTTAACTGTATTAACTTGTTTTTCTTTTATTGACAATACCTATGAATCATGAACCATATGCCTTATTGCTTGTTGTTAGCCATTCACTGACTGACCTTGAACTCTCTGTGAGCAATACATTTTAGAAACTGTGAGTTATGTCCTTGCAAAACAGTTTTGACATTGAAACTGAATAACCACACATGATGACCCCATTCGGTGCACATGGTATGATACAGATACATTTGAAGATTGAAAGTTACAATAAGAAAACTTTAATATGATTATAATCCTTGAAAGTTTAAGCTGAAAAGACTCATAAAGATGAAAAAAAGAGACAGAGACAAAGAAGGTGAATTACATGCCCAGGGTCATAGGACTAGGTAGAAGTAAACCTGTTACTAGAAACCTGATCCCCTCTCATTGGCACCCACTAACAATCAGTTTCAAGTCACTAAGCTCTTGTTGACAAAAGACAAGTTGTTTACAAAGCTTATTCAGATAAAATGAAGGCCAACCTTGTTGGTAAAGCAGGTAACCAAAACCTGGAAGAAATCAGGATAAACCTAATGGAAATTCAACAGAAATAATGAAATAAGGTTAAAAAAGATTTTTAAAATTCGGGCTCCTTTTCTGTACCATTTTGTTTTCATTGGAATTTATATCTGTATTAGGGGGAAAGAGAAAAGCCTTTGTTCAGTGCAAGTTCTTTGAGGAAAGTTTTGTTTTAGTCTCCGTAAGTCCACAGAGGACTGGGCCTGGAGCTTCCTGTGTTGAAATTTGGCCTCCGAGACTTACTAGCTGTGTGATCCTGGGCAAGTCAATTTACTGTGTGTACTTCAGTTTCCTCATCAATGAAGAGCTGGAGAAGGAAATGGCAAGCCATTTCAATATCTCTCTCTGCCAAGAAAACCCCAAAGAGGGTAACAAAGAATCAGACACAACTGAAGAACCACAAAAAAACCCAATAAAGTCCAATGCTTTGCATATAGTGGGAGCTAAATAAATACTTGAATTTAATTCAATTGAAAATAATTCCTATGTAAAGATAAGAAATGGGAGAGAACAATAGGTACAACTGTGGATATAACCCATGGTTGTCTAACAAATTCAATATTCCCTAAAATAAATTGACTTGAAGCATATCAAAAGGATCTAAAACTGCCCTTTGTACAGTTAAATTCCATAATCATCTAAGTACATCAAGGAAGTAGGGCAGGGACTATGTTGAAGATCTGGTTCAATTAATTATGGAAAATTTCCTGAAGAAATTAGACCTTTAGCTATGTAATCCATGATGTTAAGAAATCCAACTACTTCATAGAGGTCAAAGAGAAGATCTGTCAAAACCCCGATACTATATCTATTCAGGGAAATTTTGCAACAAAACATGAAATTAAACCTAATTTCATGCTAAAATTATTTATGCATTAATGTTGCTATATTTTTATACCTGCCTAATTAAAGGAAAGCTAGGTGGTGCAGTGTGTGGAGTACTGGGTCTCGAGTCAGGAAGACTCATTTTCCTGGGTTCAAAATTGGCCTCTGTAACTATCTGTGTGACTCTAGGCATGCCGCTTAACCCTGTTTGCCTCAGTTTCCTCATGTGTAAAATGAGCTGGAGGAGGAAATGGCAAACCATTCCAGTATCTTTGCTAAGAAAATCCCAAATGGGATCATGAAGAGATGCACACAATTGAAAAAGACTGAACAAAATATAATTAAATGGGTTGCAAAATATGCCACCAAGGGCATATATGAACAGAGAAGGTGGGTTGATAATGTCTCAGAAGGGGAGAGTAACAGATGTAGAATTCCAGTGCTACCCTGGAATATGGGAAATATTAAAAGAACCTCCAACATATTGAGTGGATGCTTCATAGAGAGTTTATGGAAAAACAAGCACTATGCAGGAAACAGCACATGGTCCACATAACCACCATTGAGATCATGGATCTATTGAAATGCTGACAGATTCATACTTTGTGTTTGGGGAAAAAAAGATTTTGCTAGAATGAAAAATTTTTGAAGAAATTTTAATTCATATCAAAGGGAATTCCAGGGTTCCACACTTTGGGAAATGCTGTTCTAAACAGTTCTAATAGTAAACTTGACCTTGGAAACCTGCCAGAAACCTCTTCCAATGGCTTGTTTCCAAGACAGATTTCCTTTGATTTTGCACCAATCCCTCCCCACTCTCCCTAATTTCCCACCCTCCCTAACTCCCCACCATTAGGTATCTTAAGTTTAAGATGTAAAGGCATTTATAGCTTTCAGTTCTGCTAGAAGAGTGTCATAATCAAGAAATGGTGAGGGAAATGACAAGCAACTCTTGCCCCTCCCCCACCAAAAAAAAAAGATTATTTTTTTTTAATTAGCAAAATAAGCATCTCAACAACCAGTTTTAGAAGAGAGTGAGAGATAGAAGGTTATCAAACAATATCTATATTCAGTGGAAGATGACCAACCTTAATAATAAAGACTCAGGAAGGAAGAATTCAGATATGAAAAACCTATTTCAGACAAACCCTTTGCAGCAGAGGCCAACGAAATTGTAGCGAAGACTATTCACACCAGCACACTTTGGCATTTGGGCAAAGCTGTTACCCCAAATCATATCAAACGTCACTGGCCTTCCTGTTCATGGTACCGATAGCATTAGAGGAGATGGATGAAAAACTATGGCATGGATAGATGAAGGCTATGCTTTGTTGTGACAACTGTTTCCAGAAGGTCATGAGCCTGGGGCAGTCTGCGTGTAGAAATGAACCATAATTCTCTATAATCCACACAATTCAGTCTCCTAGGTGACGGATATTGATAATCAAGGGTGAGTTGATTGTCCATCACATAGAGCGCCAAGATCATAAGATGAGTCATACATCTGTCTAGACATTTTGGAGTAAATGGCAGATTTGCAAACACTGCCAGGCTCTTCAAATTTTAAAAACATAAATATCAAGAAAAGGGTCCCAAATGCCTATTAGTACACTCAAGGAGTAATAAGCAAAAATGTTATATAGCTGCATTATTTTAATGTTTAGATCCTGGATGCAAACATTAGCAAGCCTGTTGGTTTCTATAACATCTACTCTTAAAGAAGGCATTATTGATCTATAATCTTGTAATCCTGTAATCTAGGTCTGTGGCATCGGGATGCCAAAGCCAAAAATCTGATAGATTCATGTTTTTCTTTCTTGCTCTTTCTAGTTGGATGCTTATAGTGATGACTCTTGAGTTCAGATGCCTTTCTCTTCTCTCCCCTTCAAACTTCCTCTCCTCTCATTTCTCTACTCTCTCCCCCCTTTCAATCCCTTGTACCCCTCTCTTGCTCTCTGTTTATCTCCTATTCTCTCTCTTTCTCTTTCTTTATCCCCCATTCTCTTTCTCTCTTCTACCCCTCCCACCAGACCTCTGATATCTTCATGCTGGTACCTGATTTGCACTTTATAGTTTGGGGACACTCAGAGGTCAGAAGACTTGCCTAGGGTCACACAGTCAGTATGGAAGCAGGATTCAAACTCAGATCTTCATGACCTAGACACACTTGCTATCATTCTTTCAAATTTCTCCTGGTTCTCTTAACAATGGTTTAAATCCTTACTTTGACCAATCTATCTATGCCTTCAAGTTTTTATTTTTTTTCCTCTACTTGACTACTAAAATTATAGTCTTCTATACTTGCTGACTATACTTTTTCATCACTGTCCCCTTAATCCCTGATGTGATAGCTTTTCACCCCCATCACACTGCTAAAACTTCTCACTCCAAGATCACCAAGGACCAAACAACTGGCAAACCCAATGGTTTTTTTTTTCTGTTTCCTTTTCTTCCTTGATTTTTCCAACTCTGTTAGAATGTATTTGACATTTAACACTACTGGCTATCCTGTCCTCCTAGAGATACCTTCCTTCTATGCTTTAAAATGAGATCATAGGCTCACAGATGCAATAAAAGAAGATTCCTTAAAGGTCACCTACTTCAAGTCCCTCATTTTACAGACTATGAAATGGAGACCCAAAGAGATTAAGAGACTTGCCCAGGGTCACACAACTAGTAGATAGCAAAACTGTGATTTAAAATTGAATAACCACAATGACCTCATTCAATACATTTGGTATTATACATCTATTAAAGATTGGAACTCAAAATAAGGAAACTTTTATAACTGATGTATAAAAAGTTTGAGAGGGGCAGCTAGGTGGCGCAGTGAGTAAGAGTGTGGGCCTCGGAGTTGGGATGACCCAGGATCGAATCCGGCCTCAGAAAATAAGCACCCACACATAAATAATGACTAGCCATGTAACCTTGAGCAAGTTACTTAACCCCAATTGCTTTAAAAAAATAATAAAATAAAATTAAAAGTTTGAGAGACAGTTTCTGAGTAACTTATCATTTTATTAATCATGCTAGCAGATAATTTATGAAAGAGGTCAGTGGCATTCTTGAATGCCAAATATCACTCATAAAACGCACTCAAGACTTATATGCCCTTGGAAGAATGGTTATTCCTGAGGGTGGATAGCAACTCTGATTGGTTAACAATTAATGAGCTAATGAATATATTAATGAGAGATATTATTATTCTAATAAGGGGCTGAAGGATGTGACTGATCACTCAGTCTTGGTTAAAGACTGAGTATCACCCCATTTGGGTGATCTAAACAAAAGGGAGAATCCGCTTTTACCCAGACCTGACTGATTAAAACATAATTGGCCAGAATCCATCAATTCACCTGAACTAAATTTTTTTTTACCTTTTGATCAGATTTGAGTTTTCCAGTTGGGTAGATTTCACCAAAGATTTTATCTCATTATTAGCCCTGCACTTCAAAGGTTGCCTGAATATCCTACAGGGACTGATTTCTAAATGAGGAAAAGGAAGGAGAAAAACCTTAGTCCTAATTCAATAATTGGCTATTAATATAGGAGAGAAATAATTGTGTCTCTCAATAACTTTAGAATTGTTATATCTTAGAGGTGAACAGAATCATAAAAATGGGAAAAATTAAATTATGGAGTGAATTTTGTCCAAGGTCATAGGACTAGTTAGCAGCGAAACTGCTGCTATTAAAATTTGGTACCCTCTACTCCCTTCCACTGCTGATCAGTTTCATGTAACTTAGTTCTTGTAGCAAAGGACAGATTATTTACGGAGTTCACTCATATAAAATGAAAGTCAATCATGTAAGTAAGCATGTAGCCAAAACCTATAAGAAAACAGGATAGAAATTCAACAGTAAAAGGAATGAATTAAGGTTAAAAGATACTTAATTCTGGCCCTTTCCCCCCATTGTATTATATATGATTTTCATTTGAATTTATATCTGTTAGGGGAACAAATCGGTGCCTTTGTTCAATGTTAACTCTTTAAGCAAAGAAAATATTTTGTTTCTGCCTTTATACGTCCACTGCCTTGCACATACTAGAAGTTTAAGGAATGCTTGTTGAATTTCACTGAATTGAAAGTAATTCCTATGTGAACTAATTTTTAAAAAGAGAAATTAAAGGGAATAGCACAAAAAATTTTGGATGGGGTCGATGATCACCATTTTCAAAAATACTTGTACCTTGAAATGTACTGAAGGAACCCATAAATGCTGGGTTTGGTACAATAAACAGACTGAGTTTACATATAGGTTGGGTCAGGGACTCTAGTTCCAGCATCCTACTATGCTACACTGGAGTAGCATCCCACATGCTTCTCTCTCCTACTACTCCTACTCCTTCCCATCAGAGGACTCCACAACTTCTTTTATTTTAATTATCTTCTGTGTCCCAATATATAAATTACTAGCATCTCCCAAGTAGAGCAGTAACTAGGATAGGGTAATCAGGGCATTCCTTAGGGTACTGATATTTAGTAGCACTTATACTCCTGCAGCAGGTGGAAACCAGTACACTTAGCACTTAGCTAAAACAATTAGTTAAAATAGGAAGTTACCAGGTGGTATTGTTAATGGCATCCATCTGTGATCCATTACTGCAAATAATTCCCAGGCCTGCTCAGTTGAATTAAGCTTAATTGTTTATTATATTATTTTTACATCATGAGCTATAAAATTGATGTAAGAGACTTTTTCCAGTGTGTCCCACACATCATCTCCATTACTTGACCATACCATTTCTGGTTAAGCATCTACCTCTAAGTCCTAGGTCTCCTCTATCTTCAGCAAAGGTTCTTAACCTTTGAGGGGTTGTCATGGACTCCTTTGACAGAATGGCAAAGCCTATGGACCTTTCTCAAAATAATGTTTTTAAATACATAGGAATAACGGAAGCCAAAAATTAATGGAAATGGAAATGATTTTTTTTCCTATCCTAGTTTACAAATCCTCCTGAAATCTATCTGTGCATCCCAGGCTAACCACCCCTGTGACACAATTTCTCCCTTAACCATCTCCTTTATTTCCATGGCTTAAATTATTGCTTCTTGGTAGATGACTCTCAAGTCTCTATTTCTAGCCCTAATCTTTTCCCTGAACTCCAATACCACATTTCAGTGCTTTGCAGGACATATCTATAAGCATGGCCTGCTGGCACCTCAAATTCAATGCTCTTTCCCTCAAAAATGGTCTGTCCTCAAACTTCCCAATGTCTATTGATGGCCTCATTTCCTTTGACTTCTATCCATACTCAAGTTACCTAGTCCCAAGACTTGCCAAGTCCTTTCTATTCTACCTCCACAAGAAGTATTTCTCACCTCTTTCCTCAGCCTTCCACTCATACCACCATTACCCCAGTTCAGGCCCTTATTTCTTTCTTACCTTGTTTTACCTTCTTAATTGGTCTCCTGACCTCATGACTCTCACAAAATTGCAGCAATAATCTTCCTAATGTGCCTTCTTGCTCATAAAAGCCTTTAGATGTTCCTCCTAGCCTACAGGGCAAAATACAAACTGCTTTGCCACACATTCAAGAACTATTATAGTATGTATGGTTCCAACTCAACCTTACAATATATTCCTTTTCACACACTTATCCCACATGGATATGAATGTAGTCAAGACAAAATAGAAAAATCAAACCAAAAAGCTGCTAGAATTAATGGAAAACTCCTAACAACATTTCCAAACTTGATGCTCAGGATCACATAATCTAAAAGCTGGATGGAATCACCAAGGACATCTGGTCTAACCCGCACAGAATCAAGGGTTCCTTCTACAACACACTCATTAAATCATCATCTGAAGACCTCTGGGAGGACATCTACTTCCTCCCAACTCAGCTCCTTCTACTTTTGGATAGCTCTATTTGCCCAGGTTTTCCTTCCATTGAGCCCAAATCTGCCCTTCTCCTCATTTCCCCCCATCTACATGAACTGATACAGAGTGAAGTTAGTAGAGCCAAGAAAACAACACAGCAATAACTCTGACAGCATATACTGGAAGAACTATTTTTAAAAAAGCAAGTGATGCAAAATGATAAAAAAAACAAGCATGGCTCAAAATGGATGAGTACTCCCACCCCACCCTTTGCAAAGGTGGGAGTCCACAAGTGTATATCAAACATGTTTTTAAACTTTTTCAATATATTGATCAGTTTTGTTGATTTTTTTCCCTCGTTTTTTCTTTTTTGTCTTAAATATTGTTTTTTATATGGATTGGCTTTCTGGGAGAAAGAAAGGCAGAGATACTGAGGGGTACTATGATAATATAAAAAAATACATCAAGAAAAACTTGCTTTAATAAATAAAAGACTGTACTGTCTAATTCAACATTTGTTCTTTCTAGTATAGATAACAAAAATATCCCCAAGAGAACTTTGGTGTCTGATAACTACTAAGTAAAAATTATTCCTAAATCTGATTGATAGACATCTGGAATAAAATATCTTTTATTCTCACACCATTAACTAGTGAATTTATATAATTGCTGTTACTTACTCTGCCTTGATTTCTTTTTTTTTTATTCCAAAAGGCTGACAATAACAGTGAAAGTTAACTTCACTGAAAATTCTGAACTACATTTTCTCAAATAATCTCATTTACTTTGAAATTACTATGTTTTGGGTTGGTCTCTATATTATACTATTATCATATTCTATAGATTTGGGTTGATTCATTAATGATGCACCATTTATCCAATGTAAATAAGCTTTTATCTTTGTTTCCCACATTTACCTTCATTTGTAATTTTTATATTGTCATCTAAGCAATAGTAGCCCCATACAGGTTGTTAGTTTTTCCTTAAAAAGTGGTCAAAACCATTCTCAAGCCTTAAATAGTTCAGAGGACTAAGGCTTAAAATCACTGGTGCAGCTTTGAGGTCAAGGAAGCACAAAAGCCAACATGGCAGAGAAGAGAGTCCTCAGCTCTTCACATCCTTAGGACTGGCATACCATCATACCATCACTGGAAATGCTGAGACAAGGAAGCTGCTCCCATCTGAATCAATGATGTATACTTGAAGAACTCATTCTTATAACTGTTAGGTGATTTATTAATGTCTCATTTTATTCCAATACAAAACCTACCTGGCAAGTGACTGAGAACACCTTTTAATTCAGATTATCCTAACTTCAAATTCAGCACTCTAACCACTGTGCACCAAGCTGACCCAAGAATAAAAGCCAAAAATGTGTAATAAAGAAAGAAGTTTATCTGCCCAAATTATTTGTATGTCCTTTTTAAAAAAATGGACGTGTCAGAGATAATACTGAGGACAGAAAATAATTAGATTAGGGAAGCACTCGACTGTCTCTGATGATTTCCTTGCAGACAAGATAAAAAGATTTTGGCTAGATAAAAGTACAATTATATAGATTTCTAGCTAATTGACCAGATCCAAAGAATGTTCATCAATGTCAGTGGGAGAACAAGACAAAAGAAATATGTCTTCAGCAGCCCACCATAGGGCTAATCCTGTTCTGTTCACATTTTTTTGTGAATTACCTGATAGAATATTTATCAAATATGTGAATGATACAGAATGCAAAATTAACATGCTGAATTACAGATTGTGGATTGACAGACTGGAATGAGCAGCTGAATCTAAGAAATGAAATTTAGTACGGATCATCTGCATTCGAAGTGTTTTGTAAGCCTTAAAGAACTACATAAACATCAACTATTATTATTACAAATATGAAATACTTTATATTAGTTTTGTAATGTGCACATACAGGATAACAAAAAGAAACCTGACTTGGCAGCAGTTCATGTGGGAACAGCTAAGGAGTTTTAGTTGGCCACAAGTTCAATATAAGTCAATACATAATCTCGCTACAAAACAAATAAAAAGTTAATGTGAATTGAGACTACTTAAATAGTGTACAGAATTAAGGAGATAATATTTCCATTCTGTTTGCCATTGGTCAGACCACATCTGAAATCCTCTGTTCAATTCTGAGCACCAAACTTTAAAAGGTCCATTGACTAATTAGAAGATGAATAAATTGGAAATGGGACCCATTCTGTCAAGTGAAAAAGTATTCAAGCAACTAGAGCTCCTTAGGCTAGAGAAGAAAAGACTTGGGATGAATACAATAGCTGTCTTCAAATACTTGAACTATTTTCTATTAGAGGGTTTAAAGTTCTGGGGAATAAAGCTATAAATAATCATTGAAAGTTAAGGAAAAGTAGAGGTCTGATAAATATACAAACTTCCCAACAATTTATATTGTCCACAAACAGACAATTTATATCATGGTCAAACTCTTGTGTTAATGGTGGGCACTTTATTCTTCCATTTTCAGAAACTAGTTTGTTAATTTTTTTTGTAAGTACTGGACATAATGGGACAAAACTAGCTTGAAAGCCTCTATATGTTAAAAGTAATTCAATATTCCTTGAGAATTTCACAAAGGTAACTGCTGACTGCCTTCAGCCTAGCTGAAGCATCAAGGTTGCCTAAGGGAGAAACAGAATAGTCATGTGCCAGGTGAATCAAAGCACCTTGACAAGCACCTCCACATAGATCCAAATGGAGATAGCCTAGAATCCTGAGACTCAGAGCAAGAATATCAGTGCCCCCAAATCCACCAGCCTAGTCCCACAGTCACCATCAAAGGAACCAACCCTTGTGAAACTGTGACCTATCAACTGCTTTTATAGGTGCTGCAGCCTCCACCTTCTCAGTAGCCATAACAACTAACAAACCAGAATACAAAACTCTGGTACTGTCAAACTGATCAACATCAGATATGAACACGGTTTTGTCAGTGGAAATGACATTTAAAAAGAGGCATTACCACGGGTTTTGATGAAGTTTCCTCATGATCACTGGGCCTTTCTCTCTGACTTTCAGCTGAAACCTCCTACATGCCTTGTTTCCTCCATTAAATGTTTTCTTGAGAACAGGGACTGTCTGGCTTTTCTATTTGTATCAGAGCACCTATCTTAGGGCTCTTATCATGGGAAGTATTTAATAAATGCTTTTTCATTCATTCATTTGAAAACCTTCTTATTATTAACATGAAGCAAGGTATTAAATAGGAAACTGTTGATCATGAGAGGTCCTTTCCATAATCATGGTGTATATTTAGTACAGAGTACAAATGGAAGAGGGATCCATCTTCCTATCTGTAGATGATGCTAAGGTCAAGGACAATAATTGGCCCTTATCAATAAGATTCTTAGTTTCTCAAAATAAATATGCTCAACAATCCACAAATGGAAATTGTTTTTGTCAGATTGTTGGGTAGGCAACCTGAGTTACTTCATCAGTAACTCAATGAAAAGTGAAAAAATTATTGGAAAGTGTTTCAAAGTTGAGCCCAGAATTAATACAAGAAAGGACTTTATTGCATTTGGAATATTTTGCATTGGTTTAAATCATCCCCAAGTGCTCCCTGGCATAGACAAAAATCAACTTTTTTACATCAATGGTTTTCCAGTGATAAAGTATAGCTGAAAGTCATGAAAAACTGTGATACCGCAAAATTAAAATTGTAGATGGCACAAAAGACAATAAAGAGATGAATGCCTGGATAATGGGCTATGGCATGTTACCAATTTATATGTTACTAATGACTTTCACATAAAAAAGCATTAGGAATATTATCAAAGAAATATAGAGCCAAAAAGTGGCCCAATCATGTAGCAAGAGTTAGGGAGGGATAACACACATACAGTCCAAGCTGTACTCCTACCCAGGAAACATTAAAGGGCCTATGGGGAGACTTAGAGACTCTAGGGAAGATTTATGAGATAACATTAACAAAATCACAAAAGAGAAAAAGGTGTGGATGGGTTGGAATCTACTAATCAACTAAATCATGGGTCTATTGCAAAACTGCAACATCCATTTGTTTCTGTTCAAAATTGAGTCTGAAGCAGAGCAAAAACTTTTGAGTCCATTCTGAGCTCAAGTAGCCTTGGGAAGTCTTACCCAGCTTGTAAATCTACAGAAACACTGGGATTCTACAAAAGTTTTCAACAGAAATGAATGGTTGCATGCAACTTCAAGGAAAGGACAGATGTATGAACAAAGGAAAAATCCTAGGCCTATTCTAAAGATGATTTCAACTGATGCTCCAAATCCCAATCCTTTCATTTCCCGAGACTCTTGCCTCACCAACATATTACCTCTCCCTATTCTTACCTTTCCTCTTTCCCTTCTCCTTTCAAGAAATGACCAATGATCTCTTCAGCTGAACAGGAATCTCATTGATATGGCACTTCCTGCACCAAAGAAACTAGGTGACTCAGTGAATAGAGTACCAGGCCAACACTAATTTTCATAAGTTTAAATCCAGCCTCAGACACTTACTAGCTGTATGACCCTGGACAAGTCACTTAGATCCTAGTGCATCCATTTCTTTCACCTGTAAAATGAGCTAGAGAAGGAAATGGCAAACCATTTCAGTGCCTTTAACCAAGAAAACCCTAGGTGGAGTCATGAAGGGTTGGACATGACTCAACAACAATACAACAAGGAAAATGACAAATGATCCCTACCCTCTCATCCTCCATGATAGTCCATACTCTTTTCATAAACTCTCCATAAAAGATTTATCCAATCTGCTGAAAGTCTTCCTCTGGTTCTTCAATTATTTCATGAATATTAGTGCAGTGCTTACACTATCCATTTTTTATCCTTCAACCACACTGTATAACTGGCCCACCTCCTTTTCTGTTGCTACTGGTCATGTCTTTAATACTATCTGTTATGTCACTTCTACATAAGGCATAACTGATGATATGTTACAACCTACTTATGCCTGCAGTTCATGTTTACATTATCCTTTGAGTCACTTATATTTTGATTCTTCTGAGACAATAGGTTCCATGAACTGCAAGTATAGAGTATCCCTAGACTAATATTAGTTTAAAAAAATACAGAATTTTTTAAACTGTGAATAGCTTTAGGATTAGTGAAAACTCTGTGCATCTCGCCAGATATGAATTGGCTTGCTCTCTTTGTTTTATTCAATTATGTCCCTAGTTTGGTACCCTTCTTTAGCTCCTGTCCATAGCATATATGCCAATGGGCTAAGTTGGCTGCCCATCCAAAACCATGCCAGTTAATGATTATTTGTTAATTATCATTATTTTCTTTTATTTATTATATTTAATATTTTATTATATTTAATAAGCATATTATTATTTGTTAATCATTATTAAGTGCCTACTGTATGCCAGGCACTGTGCTAACATTGGGAATAGAAAAAAAAAAGACAAAAATAATCCTTGACTTCAAGGAACTTATATTCTAATGGGGGGGGCAAAAATAAGTAAATAACTAGGTGCATGTAAGATATATTCTTTGTAGATCAAAAGTAATGTCAGATGGAAGATATGCTATAGCACCTAGGAGAACCTTGAAAAACCTCCTCCAGAAGGTAGGATTTAAGCTGAACCTTGTTGGAAGCCTGCAAGACTGAGGAAGATGCAAGAAAGGAAGGATGCAAGAAAGGTATGGGTAACCATCAGTGGAAAGGCATAGAGATGGAAGATGGAGATTCATGTATAAGCAAGAGTCAGTATAGCTAAATTGAAAAATACCTTGAAGGAAGTAAAGTTTGAAAAAATGGGGAGGGTTCAGGCAGTGAAGAGTTTTAAATGCCAAATAGAGGATCTCACATTTAATCCTGGAGGTATTAGTGAACCACTGGAATTTATTTGAATATGTGAGTGACAAAAGAAAATAGAGTGTTTTAGGAAAACCACATGGGCAGCTGAGTGGAAGACAAATTGAAATGGGGAGAGAGAAGAGGAGGAAAGACCAAGTGCAAAACTATTACAATAGTCTGGGTGAGACTGAACAAAAAGTCATGACTGTGTGGGTGAAGAAAAGGAAATCCATACATACAGCAGAAGCAGAAATAAGTTTTGGCAGCAATTGACATGTGGAACAAGTGAGAGTGAAGAGTCAAAAATAACACCTAGGTTATAAGACCAGCTGACTGGGAGGATGAAAGTGCCCTGGAAAGGAACAGGAAAGTCAAGAAGAAGGAAGGGTTTAGGGGAAAATCCTAAATTCTGTTTTGGATACATTGAATTTGAGGAGCTTATGGGACATCCACTTGGGGATGTCATTTGGTGATTTAGAATGGGAGGACAGGAGAGAGACTGGAGACAGATCTACATAGACCTAGAAAGGAATCATCTGCATAACAATTATGATCAAAGTCAAGAAAGCTAAAGTGATGACCTTTGAGAGAGTTTGGAGTGAAAAAGAATAGGGCTCAGAACATTGCCTTAGGGGAACCCTCTTGGTTCTTGAATGGGACAGAGATTGAGATCTAGCAAAAGTAGCTGAAAAGTAGTTGGTCAGGTAGGAAGAGAACAAGGAAAGAGCAGTGTTAATCATCTGGGCAAGATCTGTTGTTAATTGACCTTATTTTTTTTCCAGTATGGATGGCTAGGCTGATCTGTTTTGAATTATCTGGATTTGGCTACAGAGACCTTGTAATACAGTTTTACGTAATAATTACAATGTTGTCCACAAATAAAAACATCTACAAAACCTATTAGCCCTTGAATTTGTGTTGTGGTCATGATCTGTCTCTCCCAAACTCTATAGAAGGTCACGGTCAGGGTGACATGGCCATCAAAACTTCCAAAGAAACCTGTTTCACGTAACTCAGCTCAGCCTTGAGCAAAGCTTGCCACGTATTTACAATGGACGTCAATTACCTAGAAATTATACAGAAAACTATCTTTTGTCCTCCTATGCTATAATGCATGCCAGTATCATCACAACAATCTCCTCACCATACCATGCCTCAATTCTAGCCCACCTCCCCAAAATAAGTCCTCTGACCAGTGGTACAGGACAGCTAGGTGGCACAGTCGATAGAATTCCAGTCCTGGAGTCAAGAAAATTCATCTTCATGGGTTCAAATTTGGCCTCAGACACTTACTAGTTGTGTGACTCTGGGCAAGTCACTTAACCCTGTTTGCCTCGGTTTACTTCTCCGTAAAATGAACTGGGAAAGGAAATAGCAAACCATTCCAGTATCTTTGCCAAGAAAATTCCAAACGGGGTCATAAAGAGTCAGACATGACTGAATAACAACAACAAAAGAGGCTTCTAACCTTTCCATGTGCACCAGAAGTTTGAGGTTACCAAATGTATATAGTATGATTAGTAATCAACCCCAATCCCTCTCAATTCCCATATTTTTAGTTCTCAGTTGTAGCTATGATCCTTCGTTGCTATTCTTTTGTCTTTTTACTTCTTTCTTTGTCTTTTCTCCTGGTCCTCTCTCATCTGATTCATTTTAGTTCTTATATCAGCAGTAAGTAATCAGACCCAAAATGTTGCTACATTCCTTCCCAAGCAAGGGCTGGAGAGGGAACAGTTCTCACCACCATGCTAAACCACATAGTGAATTCTAAAAGATTTAGTGTTCTTGTCCCGGGCTGGTTCTGGCCCAGCCCTACATTGCTCATCCCAGCCCTTAGTCATTTTAATCCTTGGCCACGGTGACATTCTCTATTAATAGGAAACCACTCTTTTATTTTGGAACAGGGACAATTCATACACCATGGCTTCCTCTATTCCTTGGGTAAAAGTGTCTTCCTTTTCTATACTCCATTTGACAGTACTACTGAACAGATCAATGAACAATGTTACCTCCAGGGTTGCATTTGTCAAAGAGTCTTTTATACTTTTAACTTATTCATGGAATACACTTTGAAGAAGGTCTTGTAGGTAGCATTCCGTTTTAACAAGTCAAATACTTTTTTAAAAAACCAAACAACTGACATAGTAGGATCTTGAAGTCTCTATACCTCTTGAAAAGTTGTATACAACTACACGATCTGTTGAAGAAAATAGTCAGCAAAAATCTGCCTATTCCCTTATCAAATTTTCATCAAAAGTACCTTTAATACTTGCAGAGACCATTGTCATAAATAAGGATAACTGACATTGTTATAGCACTTTAATGTTTGAAAATTACATAAATTATTTAATTGTTTAAATTTGTTAATTTACATCAATTATTTAATGTAATGATGAGTTGAAAACTATAGATATAATTATCTCCATGCTACAGATGAGGAAACACTCAAAGTGACTTGCCCATAGCTATACAACTTGTAAAAATCAGAGGAAAAAAACTGAGACATGGACTTCTCCTGACTTCGAAGTACAGTATTCTTTCCCCTACCACATTGCCACCCCCCAATGTATACACACTAACTCTCAAATAAAGATCTTCCAGACTTGAGAAAGTCATTGTACACATTATGAATGTCTTCTTGCTCCTTGTTTTGCAAAAATTCCCATTCAATTTTTTTGATATTTTGAAATCTTTCTTTCATTGTAATACATTGAAAATCAATTTCTAAATTGCTCTCACCTTTCTTTCATTGTGACACCTAGAAAATCAATTTCTAAATTGTCCTCACCTCCTATACAGACTTTTTTTAGCTTGTATTTGTATTTGACCATATCCAGTGACCCATTCCAGCCTCATTTGCTTATCACTATTACTACTTCAGAAAATACATTGTACAGCAAGGTGGTAGAATCAAAATGTGGTTCCATTTGTGGTTCCACTTGTCCTCACTGATGAAACTAGATTGCTTTTAAAATGACAACATATCTATTCCATTTCACAACTATTTGTCCTCCTGGTATCTTATTCAAGTACCCATGGCATGATTTGACTTGAGAGAGGCAGCATGGTATCATGGATAGAAAGTTGATCTTGAAAATGGAAAAACTGGATTCTATTTCTGCTCATAATAAGTACTGGCTGTGTGGATTCTGGGAAGCCATTTAACCTCTCAGTGTTCTAGGCTATTCTCTTAAAACTTTAAGTTGTGGGGAAAGTGCTGACCTGCATTGGTAAATGAACTTTCCTTATCCAGGAATTTTTGGATCAATGAGATCACAGGGTTCAGTCCCTACCCTTGTCCCTATATAGATTAAAGTTTAATTGGGTCCCTTATGTCAAGCTCTGATTAAATGTTTAATCTCCAACTACTTTTCCAAATTTTGTGATATGATACTGCTTGTAATGTTACTACATGATTACAATATATGTTAGATGATATTGATAATGATACTTCTTTGATAATTATTCCATATAATACTTTGCAAATGAAATTGTACTTTTGAACCATTGTCATCCTTGGTTGCCTGGTCTGTCAACTTCCGTCTATTTCATTTCCTTAGCTCAAAATATATCTACCAACATAATTTTCAACATCTTCTCCTGTATACCTTCACAATGATATTGTATGGTAATTAAGGCACACAATTTAAGGATCTTTTCAAATCCCTTACAGAATATTTCAGGTTCTCCATCTTCTTAAAGAAATAACATCGCATCAGCTGTTTCTTGTTACTTTCAGATCTACATTGCAATCAATTCACCAGCTACTTTGTTCACATCTCCTTAGAGAACTTGTGAACCAGCCTTCAGTAAAATTGTGACTTCTTTATTATTTCTGGTTTCATTTCTAATGAAAATGTCAGTAACTATTGTTTAGTTAATCCAGTATGATATAAATTCACTGGTCATTAGGAAGAGATCACACAATAAAATAACCAATAGTTTAATTCACATCTAAAGACAATCTAAGAACTTTTTTTGCTTTTAATTTACTCTATCTCATTTTACACCATTCCACTACAACTGCAAATTTGGAAAGAAAAAAGAAAGGTTTAAAGGATGTTTTGTATTTTTAATCTGTTTCATGATTGGTCATGGACAAAAAGAAAATCATCAGGCACTAGACAAATTGTTCCATATGTAACAAGTCTGGTCCTCAGACTATCTCCTACCAATATCCACAGTAATTTCCATTGCAAAGTGAAATAATCAAGAAGGAGTTTTTTTAAGAGTAAATCTTCCCTATTCTGGTGAAACAAAAACAACACCTTAGTTGACCCTTCTGCTCTTTCCCACTAGTATATAATCTCTATCCTTCTTTTTACAGTTAAATTACTCCATTTATTCATCACCTATTTACTTCTTAGTCCACTGTAATGTAACTTCTGCCTCTGCTGGAAATTGCTCTCCTTTCACAAGTGACCTCCCTCCTTCAATCCCCCTCTCTCTACCCCTGGACATGAAATCCAATATTATTTTCTGTTTTGAATTTGTTTGATTCATTCAGCCAGTACTTACTAAGCATTTCCTCTGTTATCATTTGTTATGGAAGTGACAAAGTAAATATAAATATTCACACCTTACATTCTAGAAGTTGACAATCTAATTGGGGAGACAATATATAACCATAAAACATAGAAGTAAGAGCACCAAATGAGCTGTACCAGCAAGTCCCTTGGAGTTCAAAGAAGTGGGAGAGTAATGGCAATAAGAATGGACTAGGAGGGTCTTATGTATGAGTTGGCATTTAATATGAACCTGAAACGCTGACGAAAATTAGTCTAGAGAAGAGAGAATGAGATGAACTTGAACTGCAGAAATTCTCCCCCCCCCAACTTAATAGCATTTTTCCCAATTAAATGTAAAGATAATTTTCAACATTCATTTTTACAAGATTTTGAATTCCAAATTTTTATCTGTGCCTCCCATGCCCTTCCCCAAGATAGAAAGAAAACCAAACCAAGATATAGGTTATACACATACAATCATGTTAAACATATTTCCACATTAGTCATATTGTAAAAAAAAAGAAACAAAACAAAAAAAAACCACAAGAAAGAAAAAAAAAGAGGAAATAGTATATTTCAATCTGCATTCAGCCTACATAGTTCTTTCTCTGGATGTGGATAGCATTATATATCATTAATCTTTTGGAATTATCTTGGATCATTGTATTGCTCAGAAGAGCTAAGTCTATCATAGTTGATCATAGCACAATATTGCTGATAATGTATACAATGTTCTCCTGGTTTTACTCACTTCACTTAGCATCAGTTCATGTAAGTCTTTCAAGGTTTTTCTACAGTTCACTTCCTCATCATTTCTTATATCTGGAGAGGTTCTTAACCAGGGTCTAATGGATGTCCAAGGGCTTCATAAATAGATTTCAGAGGGTTGGTGAACTTGGATGGGAAAAAATTACATCTTTATTTTAACTGGTTTCCTTTATAATCCTATTATTTTATCTGATACATTTAAAAACATTATTCTGAGAAGGGATCCATAGGCTACATCAGACTTCAGAAGGGGTCCTTGATACAAAAAAAAGTTAAAAACCTGTGGACTAGGGCATCCCTTGGAGGTGATGGCATAAACAAAGGCACAGAAACAGAAATATATAAGGCATGTTCTGAAAACAGGAAACTAAATAGTGAGAGGTAAGACTGGAGAAATAAGCTGAACCTGATTTGTGGTTGACCTAGAATGCCAGGCTAAGGAATTTAGACTTTATTCCAAGGATAATAAAGAATGATTAGCTGGTTTTAAGGAAAAGAACAACATGATTAAACCAATTTTAAAAGAGAAATCTAGAAGCAGGAAACAAAATGGATTTTAATAGGAAAAAAACTGGACACAGACAGCCCAGACAGGCTACTGCAATAGCCCAGGCACCAGAATATAAGGATTTGACCCAAGATGGTAGCAATGTGAATTGAAGTAATAGATACAAGAGGGATTACAAAGGAAGAATTAACAGGACTTGGTGACTGATTGGTTATTCAATTCAATTTGGCAAAACTTTGTTAAGACCATAATATGTACTATGCTCACCAGTGACATGGGGAGGTGAAGTACAAAAGGAAAAGCCATTCAACTTTATTCAACCCAACAAATATTTATTAAGTGCCTATAATGGTTAAGGCACTTCCTAGGGATATAAAGAAGAAAAGAAAACCTTGGGCTTACATTCTACTAGGAAGATATAGCATGAACAGAGATAAATATAATATAGAGGAAAATGAGAAGGGGGGAGTATATTAACACCTAGGGAAATCAAGGGAAGCTTCATGGGGGAGGTGGCACTTGAACAAAGCCCCATTGTCAAAGAGTGTGCTCATCTATGGACCTACTCAATAAAAAGTAGTTTTGAGTACCCACCAATTCTACCATTTGAACTGGTTACATGTCAATGAGTGTTGATCAAGGGATCTCAGTGTGATGTCACTGACTTTAATACAGACACAGACAAGCATACTTAGGCCCTCCATACAGCTTTTACTCTTAGCATGGATTCAGTAGGTACATAGACATTGTTATAATCCAAGAACATAAAGCATAATTAAGTAATGAAACATCAAGCATCCTTGAACCTGCCTCCCTCCAAAAACCCAGGAGTCTCCTGAGACTTAGGATTGGTTGGACATAGGAATCCCAGTTTGAGTCCTCCCTTGATCAGAAAAGGAAGTCTAACAACACAGTCCCCACCATACGTTCAACTCCCTCTTAATCTGGGACGAATCCACAGGTACAAGTGGAGGAACTTTGAAGTGAGGTATCTCAACTCATCCTGGGACATGGGGTGTTCTGATGCAAACTGTAATCCAGGAGAGCTGGTGCTTCCCCTGTATTAGCTATCTGGTCACTGGCACAGATCACAGGCCTTCCTTTGCCATGGCTAAGTCATCATGAAATGGCATGGAAGACCTTATCATCCATCCCAAGGAAGGAGCTATGATTCCATCATGGGTCACTGAGACCATATCTTGTTCACCTCCAGTACCTCAGCTGTTAGAATTTGTCACTCGACTTCCTTTCCCAATCTTTCCTTCTAATTCCTCCTCACAGGAGTGGTGAGGAACAGCAACAGACTAAGGAGATATTACAGATACATGTAAACAGTTTTTGCCCCATGCCACACATAAACACCATCCCCTTTAGTCAAGAATTACAATCAATCAATATTTATTAGGCTCCTACTATGTATCAGTCACTGTGCTAAGCACTGGGATACAAAAAGAGGCAAAGTACAATCCTGCCTTCAATGAGCTCACAGTCTAATAATGGAGACAACATGCAAACAAATATGTAAAACAAACTACATACAGAACAAACAGGAAATAATTACAGAATAACAAATCTACTGCACCACAATCCCCATGAATTTATATAAACCAGACCCAGCATACAAAGCTCTAAAGCTATGAAAGAAACAAATTAAAAGATGATTATTGGAATTAAAAAGATTCACCTTAAGCTTACTTTGAAAGCAAGTGTATTTCCTTAGAGTATTTAAAATGTGATTCAAATTATGTGCAACATGAACAAGCGTGTTCATGTTGCACATAATTTGAATCGTGTTTTAAATATGCAAAGAAATTTGCTCATAATGGAAACCTGAGCTAAATCTATTTTTATGCAAAAACTATACTTGAATTCATCTCTTTCTTACATTTAGAGTTTTGCATACTGGGTCTGCTTTACACAATGCAGTATAGGGAAAATGGCCCTAGAAAGAAGAGCTCATGTCAGAACAAACTTATTTCCTTTTTTGACAGTTACTAAACAAGGTAGCATTTTTCAGGATCATATATTTAGAGCCAGAAGGTACCTTAGGGGTACACTAGTGTAACCACCTCAGTTTTCAGATGATGAAACTGAGGCCCAGAGACATTAAGCAGCTACAGAAAAGATAGAAAGTTGTGTGCTGGCCCTAATAAAATTAAACGGACTCAGCAGTGATTGAATGGTCAGAATCAAAGAGGAACCACTAATGGTGAGATGTCAACATGGAAGGAGTTCTTCCTTTTGAAAGGCCTCCGGAATCTCTGCCTGATCCTACTCTATATTTAGCATTTTTTTCAGTCATTTAGATAAAGGAGCACATAGCTTTCTTAGCTAGCATTCTTTACAGATGGCACAAAGCTAGAAGGGAATAGTTAAATATGGCTGGACCAGCTAAATTATGGTGGTCACAATTTATTACATAATGTCTGCTTGGGAGCTGCTATGATTCTTACATCCTGCAAATGTGAATGAAAAGATGCCAATCATAATTATTAACAAAGTTATTTTATAACTGTAATATATGTTTACATATTATATTGTATTTGCATATAGGTATATATGTATATATACTTATATAGGTTAAGTATATTTGTATATATTAATATCACATCGGTACATTATCATGTAAATATGTGACTATTTCTATGCCTAGTGATAAGGAACTCTGTTCTTAGAAACTTGTGCCAATGAAGAGATATCTTGCAGTTCCTATGTGACTCAGCCAGGCTCACATTATTTCATCTTAGCTTAGTTAATCTCCCCTTAGATGTGCTCATAGTTCCAACTTTCCCTTTAATTCTTTGCCATCTGCAGCCTGTTTTTCTGATTTTATTTTATTAACTTCAATTGTCTGGCAGCTGCCTAATGCCACCTGCTCCTCAGCTCCTTGGCATACATATGTGGGAAAGTGTTGTATAAATACTCTGAGACCTTTCCTCATAGGCCATGTCAACCTTTGCCTCCCTCCTTCTGGACTCTCCTTTTCCATGGCCAGAGTTGCAGGTCCTCCTAATTCAAGAAAAGAACATTAAGTGACAGACCAAAAGGACTTGAAGGTGAATGGAGTTAAAAGCAATTTTTCTTTACTAGGGAGATGGTATTGTAAGATAGTACAGCAGACTCTTTGACAATATTGGAGGGTTGAGGTAGGGGCAGAGTGAACAGCTCATTTGAGGCTCCAGTTTTCCAGAACCATGTCCCTAGTAACTCATCCTTAAAAATACCCTCTCCAATTCATTCATTTTCTGCCCTTGTGGAGTTTACAATGTACTACAGAAGGGAGATTAGGACTCCTGAGCATGTGGTTAAGACTACTCATCTCTTTAAATTCCTGTAACAGTGTGGCTAGGTGGTGCAGTGAATAGAGCACTGGCCCTAGAGTCAGGAGGACCTGAGTTCAAATCCAGCCTGGGACATTTAACACTTACTAGTTGTGTGACCTTAGGCAAGTCTCTTAACCCCAATTGTACTGCTTTCCCCCACCAAAGAGCAAAAAAAAATTTTTTTAAATCCTATAACCACATTTCTCCACCAAAACTGTTAGTATTTGTGAGCAGGAAAGAGGCATGATCAAACCTGTGGACCAATTAGAAGGCTATTATAATACTCTAGGCAAGAAGTGATCAGGGCATGAACTAGGGTGGTGGCAGTTTGAATGGATAAAAAAGGAAACATTTAGGAGATCTTGTACAAACATATTTGACAATAGGTGGCAACTAATTGGGTGTCAGGATTGAGTAAAAGCAATAACTACAATGTTTTAAGCTTCCCCTGTGGAAAAGATGGTATCCTCATAGGAAGTTTGAAGGAAAATTAGAGGGAAAGTGATAAGTTTAGTTTGGATGACATTGAGTTTGAGATCCCAATGGGACACTCTGTCAAATATGTGCATCAGTTGAAGGTACAGGTTCAGAAGAGAGTTTAGGAGAGGATATATAGATTTTTTAATTATCTGGATGGAGATAATTGCACACATGGGAAATGATAAGATAATTAACAGCAAAATAGAGAGGGGAATAGGACCCAAGAGAGCGATGGGAACAGGAGATGGATTATTGATTACAGGGCAAGAGATGGAGGATAATATGGCAAAGGAGATTTAGAATATCAAGGGAATCAATGAAAATGAAAAGAAATACTAGGGAAGGTGGCCTTGCCATACCAGATCTTAAAGTGTATTATAAAGCAGCCATCATCAAAGCTACTTGGTATGGGCTAAGAAATAGGTAGATCAGTAGAATAGGTTAGGTACATAAGACACAGTAGTCCATGAATATAGTAACCTACTGTTTGATAAACCCAAAGACCCCAACTGCTGGGATAAGAACTCACTATTTGACAAAAACTGCTGGGAGAACTAGAAAATAGTATGGCAGAAACTGGGCATAAACCAACTTCTGATGTCATATAGCAAAATAAAGTTCAAATGATATTTTAGATATCATTTTAGATATAAAGGCTGATACCATAAGCAAATTAGGGGAATAAGGAATAGTTTATCTGTCAGATTTCTGGAGAAGGAAGAATTTATGACCAAACAAGAGATAGAGAACATTATGAAATGCAAAATGAATAATTTTGATTACATTAAATTGAAGTTTTTTAACAAATAAAGTCAATGCAACCAAGATTAAGAAAGAAGGAAAAGACTGGGAAAGAATTTTTACAACCAGTGTCTCTGATAAAGGCCTCATTTCTAAAATATATAGAGAACTGAGTCAAATTTATGAGAATACAAGTCATTCCCCAATTGATAAATGGTCAAAGGATATGAACAGTTTTCAGAGGAAGAAATTAAAACTGTCTATAGTCATAAGAAAAAATGCTCTAAATCACTATTGATTAGAGAAATGCAAATCAAAACAACTCTGAGGTACCACATCACACCTATCAGATTGGCTAATATGACAAAACAGGAAAATAATAAACAGAGAAGATATGGGAAAAGTGGAATACTAATTCATTGTTCATGGAGTTGTGAACTAATTCAACCATTCTGGAGAGCAATTTGGAACTATGCCAAAAGGGCTATAAAAATGTGCATATCCTTTGACCCAGCAATACTACTACTAGGGCTGTAACCCAAAGAGATCATAAAATGGGAAAAGGACACACATGAACAAAAATACTTATAGCAGCTCTTTTTGTGATAGCCAAAAACTGGAAATTGAGGGGATGCCCATCAATTGGGCAATGACTAAACAAGTAGTGATAGGTGACTGTAATGGAATACTATTGTTCTATAAGAAATTATGAATGGGGGCAGCTAGGTGGCACAGTGAATAGAGCACCAGTCCTGGATTTAGGAGGACCTGAGTTCAAATTCAGCCTCAGACACTTAACACTTACTAGTTGTGTGACCTTGGCAAGTCACTTAGCCTCAATTGCCCTGACTTCCCCCCCTCTAAAAGGCAAAAAAAATGAACAGGAAGACTTTAAAAAAACCTGTAAAGACTTATATGAACTGATGTTGAGTGACCTGAGCAGAACCAGGAAAACATTGTACATTGTAACAGCCACACTGTGTAATGACTGACTTTGATAGACTTAGCCCTTCTCAGCAATGCAAGGACCTAAAGCAATTACAAAGGACTCATAATGGAGAATGCCATCCACATACAAAGAACTATGGAGTCTGAATGCAAAGTGAAGCAGACTATTTTCTTTTGTTGTTTTGTTTTGTTTTATTTTTCTTTCTCATGGTTCCTTCCATTCATTCTAATTCTTCTA
The DNA here is from genome assembly GCA_011680675.1 of Gymnobelideus leadbeateri. NCBI lineage: Eukaryota > Metazoa > Chordata > Mammalia > Diprotodontia > Petauridae > Gymnobelideus > Gymnobelideus leadbeateri. Next base: position 124,280 of record WOXC01000402.1, read on the forward strand.
TACAATATGACTAATGTGAAAATATGTTTAATAATAATGTATATGTAGAGCCTATATAGATTGTATGCCCTCTTGGAGGCAGGGAAAGAAAATTTAACACTTATGGAAGTGAATGTTCAAAACTAAAAAATAAATAAATTTATATATATGGCAAAGGAAATTCAGAAGTTGTTCAGACTAGTAGGAAAAATCAAAGAGAGGAAAGTCTCACAAAAGGCAAGGAAAGGGAGTGTCCAGGAAGAGGGGATAAAAAAGGGGGTAGGCAACATTGTTAGAAGCTGCAGAGATCAAGATAGATGAAGACTGAATAAAGGTCATCACTACTTTTAAGACCACAAGTAACCTTGGTGATAAGAGGGAGAAAAGTCAGAAGAGAAAGACAATCAAGTTTGAAGCTTTTTACAATAAGTGGGTTTTACTGGACTTCTATCTAGTATATTATTTTAGTGGTTTCTGTGCTATCAGCCTTTTTATTGCTTGCAACTCTTTCTACCATTCCCTGATTATTCAAATGATAGTTAACTACTTCCCCTTCCCCTTCCTCTGTATACCTTTCTTTAAAAGCCACATTTAACCAGTTCAACCTGTATGTAACATCTAGCAGAAGTTTGAGGGAGTTCTAGACCTGCCCTAGAGCTTCACACCAAATGGGAAGATAAAGAGCCTTGTGGACCTGCTCAAACTGGCAGAAGCCATTGTCATTCTCTTCAGATCCCAGGAAGACTCACTTTTCTACAGGAGCCTTGAATTTAAGACCTTACCTACTGCACTACTGCACTCCACAGGCATAATAGTCTTCAATCCAAGGAGACCCTGGAAACCTGAGCCAGGCTCTTCCCCAGGAATATTTTGAATTCCCTAATAACTCATGACCCCAACTTCACCTTGAAATTCATACCCCTTGTGTTTCAAAAAGGCACAATCCTTAAAGTTAGGTCCTAATTAGAGAATAATGAATCCGGAGAAGTGATGACATTATTAAAATTTTAAATATATATTTCCATTGGGCTAGAACTGATGATAATATTTCACATATAATTATCACTTCAAATAGTGAGGATTTGAATAATGCGACCACTTAGAATTTATTTGCACTAACTGAAACCCAGCTGACTTGAGAAAACCTTATTATTTCCTATTCATTTTAGACTAAAATTCAGCTCCATTATCCATTCTTCACACCAGTAAACATCTTTGGACAAGGACTGCTTATATGATTTTAATAGTAAATAAATAAAGCAATGGATCCTTTTACTCATATGACAGTTAAGGGCACCTTTCCTAATCTGATCACTTCTTGCTTCTTCAAAAATAAGTAACATTTCCCAAAAAATCATCCACTAAGATATCCTGAGAAAATGGCACTTGATTTAAGCTTACTTAGCCATTTATTAGGCAGGTTGTTGTTGGGGTTTTTTTTTGTTTGTTTTTGTTTTCTTTTTTTTCCCAAATGCTTTATTAACTTCTGGTTTACATCATTCATTTCTGCCAGATTCTGAGTTACAATTTTCCCCATTTTCCCCCCACCTACCAACCCAGAATAGCAGACCCACAGGATATCCCTTCATCCAATCTGCTCTCTCCCATATCTTCTCCCATACCCCCTTCAACTTTTCCAGGAGGGCAAGGTGAATCTCTGTGCCCCAATGCCTGTATATCTTATTTCCCAATTATATGTAAAATAGTAATAATAATAGTATCTATATATTTTTAAACATTTGATTTTAAAACTTCAATTTCCAGATTCATTCCCTTCTTCCCTAGTCACCTACTCTTACTGGGAAGACAAGCAATTCATCATATGTTGTACATGTGTAGCTATGATAAATAGTAAAAGACTGACTATATTTCCCTCCCTCCTCTCCCACTTCCCACTTGGTTTATTCCCTACTTTGATCCTGTCCCTTTTCAAAAGTGGGTGCTTCCAACTTCCTTCCCCCCCTTCCCTCCCATCCTCTCTTCCATCACCCCCCCTCATCCCTTTCCCCCCTACTCTCCTGCAGGGTGAGATATTCTATTTAGTATGTATGTCATTCTCTCCCTGAGCCAAATTCAATGAGAATGAGGTTTTACCTTTTTGCCTTCCTGTTCTTCCCCTCCCTTGTAACCATTTTCCCTTGCCTCTTCTATATGAGATAGTCCACCCCATACTGTCTCTCCCCATTTCCTCTTGTTATACCCCTCTCTCACCTCTTGATTTCACCTTTTAAGTATCATCCCTTCCTATTAAATTCTACCTGTGCCCTCTAACTATGTACACCTGTACACATATATACACACATTCACATATGTATTCATATGCCCATATATCCTTCTTCAACTATTTTCATACTGAGAAAGGTTTCAGCTACTGTTATAATTTTTCCATGTAGGAATGTAAAGAGTTCAACTTTGATAAGTTCCTTATGATTTCTTTTCCCTGTTTACGTTCTCAAGCATCTCTTGCTTCTTGTATCTGAATGTCAAATTTTCTATTCAACTCTGGTTTTTTCCTCAAGAATGCTTGAAAGTCCTCTATTCCACTGAATGACCATATTTTCCCCTGAAACAAAATACTCAGTTTTGCTGGGTAGGTGATTCTTAATTTTAATCCCAGCTCCTTTGCCCTCCACAATATCATATTCCAAGCCCTTCAATTCCTCAGTGTAGAAGCTGCCAGATCCTGGGCTATCCTGATTGTGTTTCCATAATATTGAAATTGTTTCTTCCTGGCTGCTTGTAATATTTTCTCCTTGATCTGGGGATTCTGGAACCTGCCTATAATATTCCTGGGAGTTTTCTTTTGGTATCTTTTTCAGGAGGTGATCGGTGGATTCTTTCAAGCTCAATTTTACCCTCTGGGTCTAAAACATCAGGGCAATTTTCCTTGAGAATTTCTTGAAGGATGATTTCTAGGTTCTTTCTTTGATCATGGCTTTCAGGTAGTCTAATAATTTTTAAATTATCTCTCCTGGATCTATTTTCCAGGTCAGTGGTTTTTCCCATGAGATATTTCACATTGCCTTCTATCCTTTCATTTGTTTGGATCTGCTTAACAACATCTTGATTTCTCGGGCGGCTAGGTGGCACAGTGAGTAGAGCACTGGCCCTGGAGTCAGAAGGACCTGAGTTCAGATCTGGCCTCAGACACTTAACACAAACAAAAAAAAAAAATACCTAGCTGTGTGACCTTGGGCAAGTTACTTAACCCTAATTGCCCTCCAAAAAAAAGCAAAACAAAACAACATCTTGAGTTCTCATAAAGTCACTAGCTTCTATTTGCTACAGTCTAATTCTGAAGGAATGATTCTCCTCAGTGAGCTTTTGAGATTCTTTTTCCATCTGGCAAATTTGGCTTTTTAAGGCATTCTCCTCCTTATTGCCTTTCTGAGCCTCTTTTGCCGTTTGAGTTAGTCTATTTTTTTAAGGTGTTATTTTCCTCAGTCAGGCAGTTGACTCTCATTTCATACTTTTCTTGCATCTTTCTCATTTCTCTTCCCAGTTTTTCCTCCACTTCTCTTATTTGATTTTTAAAGTCCTTCTTAAGGTCCTCTATGGCCTGTAACCAACTCTAATTTTTATTTGGGGCTTTTGGTGCAGGAGTTCTGACCTCCCAATACTCCTGTTCCATGCTTCAATCCTCTTTGCCCCCAAAATAGGAATCTAATGTTGCATTTTTCTGTTTATTTTGTTTCCTTTGCCTAGGCATGTTGCCACTCAATTACTTGACTTTGGGGCTTGTTGCCACAGTAAGACTCTGCCATCAGCCAGGGGAGCTTCCGTCCTAAACCCTGGGGTTTTCTCAGCTACTGGAGGTATTATTTGGGTGCCTTCTCTGAAGTCCCCACATGCTTTAGCAAGCTGGTCACACATCCCAAGACCTCCACCCCAAACTGCAATCCAGATCCAAGAAGGGTAAAGCAAGAGCGATTACTGCCCCCCTCCCCAAGACTGATTGCCGGTCCCCCTACAGTCTGCAGGCCAGGAACTAAAGCTGCAACATAGCAGCTGCACCAGGGCTACTCAGTGGCTTCTTATCCCCAGGGAAAGAAGCCACACACTCTCCCAGCCAGTCCCAAAGTCCATACTACACTGACCTCTCACTTTGTCATTGGCATCTATGTGTTGGTAATTCTGGAAACACCACAGCTGCTGGTGTTCTAGAGTCCCTCCAGCCAGCTGCTGGATCTGGCCACCCTGGGGCTAAAACCTCCAACTCAGGGGGGCCTGGGCTCAGCTCCCAGAGCCTGTGCTGGCCACTCCCTGCCTGGCTTCCAGGCTGTCCTCAGTGGGATATTATCTTCCCTTTGTCATTTTGTGGGTTCTGGAGCTCCAGAAGTTGTTCAGAGTCCCCTTTTCTATGTTTTAGAAGTGGTGTGAGCAGGAGCACTGGGGAAGTGCTGTTTCCACTCCATCTTGGCTCCACCCCCAGGTTGTTGTTTTAATTGGTTCACCCATGTTCTATACATTTGTATTTGTGGAAGTATTAATAAAGAAAATGTAAAGGGAAACACAACATCAAAATCTTCTCAGGAAAGATTAAATTCTAAATTGATTTTACCTTGTTTATCCTAAAAATTTTCTTTTTAGGTCAAAGTATAGTACAGGTAGCACCTAACTTAGCAACTAGTCATATTCAGTTTATAAACTGGTTCTTTGGGGTCGAGAAAGGTGTTTCCCATAGAAACAATGGTACCCTCAAATACTATAATAGCACTTTTGTGGTAGCAACAGAATGGAAACAGTCTGGGTACTAAGCATTTGGGGAATGGCTAAACAAATTCAAATTTTCTAAAGTGGTATATGAATGTAATTCAATATTATTGTACTATAAGATATGACAAAAGCGGCAGAGGCCTGGAAGATGACAACAGGGCTCACAGAGGCTCAGATGAGGCCTAATCAACAGGGCGGCAAGTTGACTCAGCAACCACAAGGGCCACTTTGAGGCCTATCCCTGTAGGGCTGGGACTGGAAGGAGCAGGGTAAGAGTCAAATGCAGGGCCCCTGGCAGGGGCAGCAGCTACTCCTGGGACAGTTATGGATGTAGACTGTGGTATTTCCTACCAGAAGGTAACAATAAAACCTAAAAATATTTTAAAAGAAAAGAAATAATGGTATAACTCGTGGCTATGTTCACAGACCACTTCAGAATATCATATATTTAATGTATCAGATGAAGAACATGTTTTCAACCACACCATTTATGTCATAATTTTCAATGGAAAGACACAATCTGGGTTTTCTTTTCCGAGATTCTAATAACATAGGAGTAAACATGTATATTCCAAAGAATACAATTAGAAGGTCTTCATTATTATATAATGAAGTCTTTACTATCACCACTCTGATATTCTATCATTGCCCTAATTTCCTTATCTATAAAATGATGTAGTAAGATTGAATAAACTCAACATTCCTTAACTCTAACATTCTATAGCTTTGTGGCAATTGGAGAAGTTTCCCCAACTCTCTACTTTCCATTCAGCTATCACTCAAAATCTCTTTCCTACATCTGGCCTCCCCCTTTAATTGTCAAATTTCTAGAAAGAATTGTCTTTATTTACTGCCTTCATTTCCTCACTGCTCACACTCTTGTCATCCCCTCACAATCTAACTTCAGACCTCAACATGATACTGAAACAGCACTCTCTGAGGATATTCTCTTAGCTGTTCAATCCAATTGCCTTTTCTCAATCCGTATCTCTCTTGACATACCTTCACCATCCCTGTTGACCACCTCTCTCCTCTATAGATTTTCACATCATTGCTCTCTGCTGGTTCTTCTTCTATTTGTAGGACTGTTACTTGCTAGTTGACTTTATTAGATTATCATCTATCTCTCATCCCCTAAGATGTATGCCACCAAGGTTCTATCTTTGGCTTTTTTCTCTTCTTTCCCTATACTTTCCTTTGATGAACTCATCATATCCAATGTATACAATTATCATTTTAACAACAATAACAAAATCGGATCTGTTTTGTGTACATCCATACATCTTCCACTACCTACTGGACAATTCATCCTGTTGATCTTATTGGCATATGAAGCTCAACATATCCAAAACTAAACTCAACATCTTCCTCTTTAAACCTATCTCTTCCTCCTCCAAATTTTTCTATGTCTGTGAGGGTACCATAATCCTTCCAGTTACCCAGTTCTGGAACATCAGAATCACCCTTGACTCTTACTTGGCCAGTTCTATCTCTAAGGCATTGTAACACAAAGGCAATATTCACAGCACTGACGATGACTATGAATGTACCAGCATAGTTCTGAATCACAAAATATAACAGACTCTCCATATATAAGACAAATGCAAAACATTTATTCAGACACCAGAAAGCCAAATCCCAACACCAGAAATCCAAATCCATCATAACAACAAAGAAATCTATGTACAATAACACTGCAGAGGGCAACACCATCCCAAAGCCTTCCCCCTGCTTGGGCCTTCCTACAAACAAACACTCACATACCTAGCTGTCTCCTTGCCTTCATCCTCTCTTTCTCTCCATTCTAACTGCTCTGACCAAGTTCCTGTTCCAGTCTTTCTGCTCCGCCCATTCAGTAAACTGCTCCCACCACAGGCTCCATGTGATTACATTCGGCCTATTAAGGGGCAGAGATCTTCAAAATCCCTTAGGCCAATTAAGAAGCAGAGAAGATTATCAAATTCCCATTACCATTGCAAGCATCCCTCACATACATTCCCAGAAGTCCCTACTCACCCTGCTACTTCCTTACTTCAGACCTTCATTACCTTTCACCTGTAATGTTATAATAATCTCCTAATTGATATTCCTACTTCCAGTCTTTCCCCTTTCCAATATATCCTCCACATCAACTGTCAAAAAAAATTTACTTTAAAGTGCAGAATTAACCACTCCCCTACTAAAAAACCTCAAGCATCTCATTATTTTTGGAATGAAATACATACTGCTCACTCTGATTTTTAAGGGCCTCCATAATCTATTTCCTATCAACTTTTCCTGATTTATTTCATACCATTTGCTTTCATAAGTGCTATGTTCCAAACAAACTAGTCTAGTGCCTGTCATTTTATTTACTCTTGTCATAATCAGCCATATCTCTAACCAGTACTGCCTTTATTAAATATTAAGTGGTTTAAAGTTTCTGCCTGACTCGTTAAGCAGCTAGATGGTACAATAGATAGAGTGCTAGGCCTAGAGTCTGGAAGACCTAAGTTCAAATATGGCCAGCTAACCCTGTCTGTCTCAGATTCCTCAACTTTAAAATGGGGTTGTTTTAATAATCAAATAAGATATTATTTGTAAAACATTTAGCACAGCATCTGCAAAGAGCAAACACTTAATAAAAGCTTGTTTCCTTCCCTCCTTATAAGTAGAATGTGCACTAGAATGGGGTCTTGAGTCATATTTGCATAATTATGATTAACCAAAGTACTCCAAGTTACTGCATGAAAAGAAAGAGAGGAGTTCTGGAGAAGACTGGGATTTCCCCACTCCAATAGAATACAACACTGTCCAAATGCTTTGCTAAAATATTTATTACACAGCACTCTCTTGATCTATAAATCTAATAGCTATATCAAAAAGAAAAGGAGGATTTTCAGGTATGAACTGTTCCTGAAGAAAGAAAACTGTCTCTTTGTGATCACTGCTTCCTTTTCTATCTCTTCTTTAATGAGCCTTTTTGATAATACCTTCTAGGGTTTTGCTAGAAATCAAAGTCAAGTTAATTGGCCTACAGCTTACAGATTCCACTCTCTTCCTTTGGCAAAACTGGGACAATATATGTCCTTCTCTAGTCCTGTAGCACCCTTTTTTTTGCCAGTTTCTTTTAAAGATCATAAGCAAAAAAATAACTTATCAAACACAACTGCCAGTTCTCTCCATAGCCTAGGATACCATTTTCATGGCTCTGATAACAAACTGATCCAAGAGAGTTGGGTGTCTCTTACTTTCTCCCTACTTTTCTTGGGCACAAACTCCATATGAGCCATTCCATGAGTTACACTTCAAGTATCAAAATGATGTTGACAGAGAAACAGAAGCAAAATAAAAATCCAACATATCAGCCTTCTTTACATCTTTATCATCGGGGCATCTATGATGGGCATTGTCTTGCCCCTTCTTGGATCTTTCTTTTTGGCCCTCTAATACAGATTAAAAACAATCAAAAGACATTTTTTTGTTATTTGGCATTTCTTGCTAGTCTAAGCTCATTCAGCTATTCAGCTCTCCTGACTCGTATCATACCATAACACTCTTTGCTATTCAACCTCCATTACCTGCGCTCACTTCTGAATTCTGGACTTATTAAAATCTAATTTAGTTGATGAGTTTCCTTTGCATCCACATTTGACTCTAGATAATTCCTCATTTTCTTCACCATCAGAATTGTTTCTTTGTGTTATTATAATTTTATTCTTGAAAATTTTCCATCTTTATCAAATGACTATAGTCATAGATTAGAGATAGAGGAGGACTTGGCGGGGGGGGGGGGGGGAGCGGTCACCTAATCCAATCATCCCTAATTTTACAGATGAAGAAACTGAGGCCCAAAAAACAGAAGTGGAATATCCAAGGTCACATAGGTCCAGAGTAGCAGAGCTGAGAATCAAACCCAGATCCTTTGATTCCAAATGCAATTTTCCTCCCTTATTGGCTGACTTCTGTAGAAATTTACGCACATTGTCTCCTACTGGCTCTTTTTCTGCATCCACTGAATTATTTTGCCTCAATAACAAGGTTTCATGTCAGACAGTAGCTGATTTTCCTCTCGTCTAACACAGTTTCTAATATGGAGTGGTCACTCCCCCAATGTTCATTATTTTCTCCAAGAACCAGTTCCCTCCATGTTTGTGAGAATCAGATTTCAGCAAGCAGTTTCCTTCATAAGTTTCTTCAGATTTTGAAGGATAAAATAATTCTTAAGGGAAATCAGGAAAACACTAGCTACTAATGCTTTCGACTGAGAGAGAACTCCAATAGGTGACAGACTGGTTCACTAATGAACAGCAACTGTGTTAAACTAAAATTTGAATAAGAAAAAGTAACTAAGTCAATTATTTCCCAGAAGTTTTCAATGGATGAACAAAAGACATTTTAAATTGAGGATGCAGTGTAATCACAGATACATGTATAACAGAATACTGGCCAGCCCTTAATAGCATGCAGAGCATGTACATGAACTCATGCAAGCCCCACGTTGTCTTTTAGAACACAACCAGACATTATATAACCAGTTCTAGTCTACTAACCATATGATAAAGACATACAGTTTTGATTGGCTACAGAACCAGAACTATGGTGCATTAAATGCTTTTTTTAAAAGGTATTAACTGGCAAAAAGCAACCTTCTTCCCCTTTACAGTCTGACTGCATTGCAGAGAAAGATAAATACAGTAAACCTTCGTACTGGAAGAGGCCCTGGCCCCTTCCTACCAGAAGCTGATGTGTAGCCTGTGAATACAGTTTGCCTCTTTGTGTCTGTTCTTTCCTTTACATTAAAGAATATTGACAACGATTATGACCTTATGGGTTTTGAAAGACCAGAATATCAAGAGCCAGAAGGGAGGCAGTTGAGTCCATGCTAAGATTTGCTGGAAGCCACCTGGTAAGGAGCAAAGCCCTAAGTCACCCGTTTGACTCAAATCAAAGGCAGCCAAGAGAAAGCTACAATGATGCATCTATTAGCTGTGGCAAACTGGGAAGGGAACCTGGTAAGGCAAATGCTACTTTTGTTTGATCCTACTCTCCCAAGAGACTGAGGGGGTATAGGGCATAGTATCACTCCAGGTGTTGGGGAAAATGCTTTGTAACTCCTATTCTTGCTACTATCTTTATAGAAAATTTCACTTTGAGAAAACTAATTGATATTAAATGAAACTGCAGTTAAATAATAGTTAACACTGGAGAGACTATACCAGGAAAGGAAATAATTACCAAAAAATTGATCCCCTGATCCTTCAGTGATACCCCTAGAGTGCTGAGAGAGATAGCCTTGCTTTGAGGGACTTGACTCATCAGTGTGAGAGTTGAGATAAGGGTGTCCCAAAGCTTATAGTGGCTTTACAAGTATGTGTAATGAAGGTTAGAATGTTTCTTGGCTCTTTTTCAAGTCTAGAACTTTATCTCACTGGTGGTTCCACAACAATACAGCATCCATTCTACACTCTGTACTCCACATTACTTCACTGAAATATTCTTTTTAAAAAATATATTTTTTAATTGCCTTGCATCCAGCCTGGGTGAATATGTTCTATAGAATATGAAGAAGTAATAGATATGAAGGTATTTCATATCTTGGTATCTCTTAGTCTAACTTCATAAAAATGCAAATCAAAGATAATAGGGAAACTCCAGAAAGCTAGACTGTAGTGAATCATACAAGAAAACAATTTTAAGTGTCCAAAGCCAAGAATATAATTGCTACTCCATTTCCCTACATAGTAATTGTACTCCACTGGTGGTGGAACCATTCCATTGTAAACAGTTTTCTGTCTGAATGCTGTGGAAAAGCAGATTATTATATTCAAGTTGTCTCTTTCATTCCTACTTAACACTGACCACAACTTTCTTTGGCACTGAATCCTGTATATGATGTTATGGTCTATATATTGCACCAGAAGGACAAATTTTTTGCTGGTCTTTGGATGTGATTTATAAATAACTTCCTATTATCTTTCCCTCCTTATTTACTTGTTCAAGAATTACCTCTCTACTCCTAGAGGCCTGTTAAATGACCATTAAAAGACATTCTCATCAGTTTTTAAACATCTACTCAGAAGGCTCCATTGAGAGCTGAGTGCCTAAGAAATTTCCAGGAAATGCTAGAGGGTTTTATGACAATTGTTCCTCAGACCTTGTTCATCTTCCTTTTTAGGTGAGTAAGGAATGGGATTACCTTAGGAGAGCAAGCTTTTTTGAATGACATAAATGGTGAATTGGGATTCTCAATATTCTTCAGAAGCCCCCATTCTAGGAGCTGATTTGTGGCTTCATTACTCACCAAAATCCTAGCCTGTACTTAGCCCATCAAGAAATCTCTCCTTAGGGTAATAGTGCTTGATAAAAAATGTGTACTGCCAAAGGTGGCCTGGTGTTTTTGAACCTAAATTCAAAACACAGAAATGTTTCTAGACTGTAAAATTTTCACTACTTCTTGGTAACTAATATTAATTATGGCACAAATATAACTAAGTCCCTATTAATGCTGATTACAAAGCCTGTTATGTAGCATTATTCAAATCTGTACCATATATTTCCATTAGGCTGGAACCAGTGACCATATTACATAATTATAATGTAAAGAGTATGAATTTAAATTCATGAAACTACTTTGGGAGATTTAGCCATATACTTAATGACAAGGCTTATAGAATCATCTATTTACCTTATGTTATATCTATCCATGTGAGACAGAGTCTCAGAAATCATCTAATCTAATGCTGTCCTTTAGACAAAGAAAATGAGACTCATAAAGATTAAGTGACTTGCTTAGGGAATAAATGTCAGAATCAGGATTTGAACTCAGATCTGAAAGACTCATCTTCCTCAGTTCAAATCTAACCTCAGATGCTTACTAGTTGTGAGACCTTGGGCAAGTCACTTAACCCAATTTGCCTCAGTTTCCTCCTCTGTAAAATGAGCTGGAGAAGGAAACAACAAACCATTCCAATATCTTTGCCAAGATATGGGGTCATGAATAATCAGATACAACTGGAAAAAATGAACAAGAACTCCAAAGCCATAGCTTTTCTCAGCAATGCAAAGATCTTAGATAACTCCAAAAGACTCATGATAGAAAATGCTATCCACATCCAGAAAAAGAACTTTAGAGTCTGAATGCAGATCGAAGTATAAATAAAATATATTTATTGCCTTTTTTGTTTTGTTCTGTTTCTTCTTTCTTGTGATTCTACCATTGCTTCTTATTCTTCTTTACAACATGACTAATGTGAAAATATGTTTAATAAGAATGTATATGTAGAGCCTATATCAGATTGCATGCCATCTTGGGAAGTGGGGAGGGAATTTGAAGGGGAGAAAATTTAGAGCTAAAACACCTATGGAATTGAATGCTGAAAAATAAAAATAAACTTATTTTTGCTTTTTTTGGAGGGAGGAAGGCAGGGCAATTAGAGTTAAGTGACTTGCCCAAGGTCACACAGCTAGTAAGTGTTAAGTATCTGAGGCCGGATTTGAACTCAGATTCTCCTGACTCCAGGGCATTGCTCTACTCACTGCACCACCTAGCTGCCCCATTAATTTTTTAAAAGAACCCCAAAGCCAAAGTTCTTTCTACTGTATCATACTGCCTCTCATTTTTAGCTCTGATTAATTTTTTACCTGCCTACCACCTAACTTCATATTAATTCCTTTCCTACATTTAACCTAAGAGTCAGTGTGGGAAGGCAGAGGGAAATTTCTAGAGACAGAAGATTTGAATTTTAATCCTATACACCTGTAGCTCATTATGTGTCTGGCCTTGGGCAAATAATTTAATGTCTCTAGGCCTCAATTTCCTCATCTATGAAATCAAGAGTGTAGACTAGATCAGGAGATCTTTGCCTTTTCATGTGTGTGCTCGCATGCCCTGTTGGCAAATAGAGGGAGCCTATGGACTCCTCAGAATATTTTTTTAATGAAGAAACTACAACATAGGATTATAAAGAAATCCAAATGCAGTTACCAAAAATATTTTTAAAACAACTTCATGGATTCAAGGGTAGGAGCCCCTGATCTACATGATCACCAAAGTTCCTTCCAATTTTAAAGTCATTACTGTATGGCAATGTATGACACCAAAAGATTATTTTGACTAACAACCAAAATGACAATCTAAGGCAAGGCTAGAAGTGAGACTCTTCTCACAAAGAGCCAGACAGAGATCATCCAGAGAAGTTAGTAAGAATTTTAAAAGATCACTTTTAAGGGCTACGCCCAAGTCATTTCTGCCCTAAAATTCCTCCTTCTATTTTCCCATAGTTCTTACTCCAAACCTGTTTTCAGGGCTTCTCCACAGACACACACACACACACACACACACACACACACACACACACACACACACACACACACACTTTTTTGTTCAGTACAACAGTATCTACTTTTTGGCATTTTTCCAAGTTTCCCAAATCCTGAGGCACTTGAACTGTCTCCTTTGGGTTCAAGCACGTGCTTTCTGAAGCTGTAAAAGTGAAGAAAAGTCTGTCTTTACACTGATCACAGATTTTTTTTCTCTAGCTATTAGCTTATTTGAGCCCTGGCTCCAGTCTTTACCTTCACCACTTTTAAAATAACACAAAAACAAGACTTTGGTAAAAATCGTTCAAAAACTAATTCTATCTTTGGTAACCCCACTTTAAACCAGGATAATTGCCACACAGGCATTCAGTATTTCTTACCCACCCTAAATACAATCTTCAGCAGAACTACTTTTAGGAATTTTTCCACTTGGGGCATAGACTACAAACCACAAGCAGAGAAGACAGCAAGAAAAGTGCTCTTAATTGAGAAAGGAATTGGCTGAGCCTTGGAGATTCCAGGCACTAGCCTCATAGGCAAAGAGTCATGCTGTGGGGGGAGGGTAGGAGTGAGGAAAGGGAGATTTTAATATCTAGGTACTTTTACATGGGACACACAAGAAACCTGCTTACTTGAGGGATGGGGAAAGGAGAGGTAACCTTTACAGTGAATATGACTGGGAAGGGGGCTGAAAGGGGATTTGAAACATCTCCCTCCTTCCCAAATACAAAATACAAAATGGTGTTGCTACTGGTGGTGGTGTTGTGGTTTAAACCCAGGGACACCAAAAACTGTTGAGGTGGGGTCTCTGCCCACCCCAAAACTTACGATTTCATGATGTGTTGTGGTGGAACCATCTCAAAGAATTCAGAGTCAGACCATCTCTAATCCAAGTATAGGCATTTACTGAGATTGACACCTCTCATGAAGCAGGCTAAATTCCAAGAGGAACCAACAACTTTAGAGAAAGCAAGATTGATTTTTAGAGGGTAAAGATGCAATTACATAACAGAAATTTACATAGAATAGAGGAATAGCATTAATATTAAAAAGGCAGGAGGAGATTGTTAAAGGATTAGGTAATGGAGGTGGGGTTTGTTAAGGGATAAGGTAATGGAGGAGGGGTCCCATCTATGGTTTGGTGGTTAAACATTCTCTGCCCTCCAACTGGCTAAGCTATTGTGGTCCTGTCTTGGGCTAGATGGATGAAGTGATTGTGATTGAATTCAATGACACACCTGTTTCTGTAGGAATGAGGCTGGGGGCAGTGCATTGCCAAGGTCACACAGGCATTCAGTAACACATATGATGGCCACCATCCTTCCCCCTAGACTGAGTTATATAACGATCCCAAACAACGGGTTGTTCTGCTTAATCTAAGCACAGGCAAATGAAACATTTTCTCTTCCTCACTGTTGTTGTTCAATCATTCCAGTCATGTCCAAAAGACATGACTTTAAAAAGACACAGCTTAAGAGGGCCAGGGTCTCCCATTGCATCCTAGGCCATCTGCAGTCATCCTGATGAATATCTAACCACTGTACCCAGATAACTCTGGAGGAGAAAATGAGGCTGGTGACCTTGCAACAGCCCTTTTTCATTCAAATCAAAGTCAACTGCAAATCATGTCATCATTTCCCTGATGTCTTGGTCCTCTTCAAGAACAAAGGACAAACACAATCTCTTCATGACCCCATTTGGGGGTTTCTTAGCAAAGATACTGTTGTAGTTTGCCATTTCCTTCTCCAGATCATTTTACATGTGAGGAAACTGAGGCAAACAGGGTTAAGTGACTTTCCCAGAATGACACAACTAGTAAATGTCTGAAGCCAGATTTGAACTCAGGAAGATGAGTGTTCCTGATTCCAGGTATGGCACTCTATCTAGCTGCCACCTACCTACCCATCCTATATCTCTCAGTATCCTCCTTTGGATCATAGGACCACATAATGCAAACTGAAGGAAACCTTAGAAATCATCTAGACCAATTCGTTCATTTAACAAGAAAACTGAGACCCAGAGATATTTTGACATGCCTAAAATTATACTGGGAGCAAAGAACAGAGTCACCATTTGAAGCAAACCCAATGTTTTTTCCCAAAAAATTAGTACATTAGACTAGAGAATCTATAAAGTCTGTTCCTGCTCAGAGACTCTCTTATCCCTTGACTGAATGCCCAAGGATTAGATAATTCATTGTTAATCCCTTCATATCCCAAACAAGGAAACTGCCCAGCTTCCACCCAGAAGAGCCAGCATGCCCTTCCCTGGAATACATCCAACATCAACACTATGGGCAAAGAGAAATGCTTAGAATGCCTAATCCACAATTCAACTCAACACAGAAAAGAACCAAATAATATGGAAATGTATTAAAGCTATTTTTTCCCATAAATGTCTAAGTGAACAATATAAATTGTATGTGAAAAGCCCAGAAGGAAAAGAGAATGCTGGCCCTGGCATCTGGCTAGCCCCAGAACAGGGGACTGGCTCATTCCATTTATATTCTACTCATTGCTGCTAAGATTTATAGCATCATGTCAATGTTATTGCTCTTAAAAGAGGTTGAGAGGTTTGTTTATTTTATTTTTCTAAGAGAAAAGGTCAATCCTGGGATTTTAATAAAAGGAAATATTAAAGCAATGTTGTTGTTTTTCAAATCTGAGTACAAACTTAATCTAGCCATTCTTTAGGGAGATGAGTATAAGAAGAAGAGAGCAAAGTGGGAGGGGAATCAGATTATTTGCAATGCCTCACCCATAGCACACACTGTCCTCCCTCTAGAACTTTGTTCACACTATTCCCTCATTCCTAGAACCTTGCCTATCGCTTCCTCTTTATATTCTATCTAGCTTTCAAGGTCTGGTTCAAATACTACCCCTTTATCATCACCCCCTACATCTCCATCTAGAACAAAGGTTCCCAAATTTATTTGGCTAACCTTCCTTTTTCTTTTTTTTCTTTTCTTTTTGTTTAAAGCAATTGGGGTTAAGTAACTTGCTCAAGGTTACATGGCCAGTCATTATTTATGTGTGGGTGCTCATTTTCTGAGGCTGGTTTCGATCCCGGGTCATTCCAACTCCGAGGCCGGCACTCTTATTCACTGCGCCACCTAGCTACCCCTAACCATTCCTTTTTCAAAGAAAAAAAATTATTCAGCACCCCCTAGAAGTCTACTTTATTTAACCCTTTAATAGTGATTTTTGTTTTAATTTGCATAATTTTAAAATGCAAATATTTTAAATGATGCATCTAAAATTTAATAATTTATTATAAATTTGTGGGGGTTTTCCTGCATTGAAATTTTGATGACACAATATCACATCATGTAACCATAGAGTATCTGACGCATGCTGGATTTCCCGACAATGTGCAACAGGTTTGCCGGCCAACATTTGCTTGTTAAGACCTGTCAGGGGACTTAGCCACTGATTGGTTATAGCTTGCATTTTGTGTGTTTATTTGGAAAATAATGTAATCACTACAACTTTTAACTGTTACACAACAGATGAAATATGTACAAATGGTTTTCAAAATTTTATCTTCTCTTCTTTCCTTATGCTTTCACCATCCCCTTATTTTTATTCAATGCTCCCCAGTTACACCCAAAGCCACTACCATCCCTCCCCCCAAATAATTCCAACACCACCCAAGGGGCAGTATCACCCACTTTGGAATCTCTAGAATTTATTTCCCCTTTGATGTCATGTCACTTTAAACTCCTGGTGTACTCATTATAATTAATATTATATTTATCTGTATTAAATCTTCTACCAAATTAGACTAGAAACTTGTTGAGAAGATTGTATCTTGTTTGTATCTATTCCCCGGTACATGTAATGATGCACTATACATAGTTGGGGACTTAGTAAATGTTTGTTAAGTGAATAATACCCTTTTTTAAATAGACATGGGCATGCCAATGCTTGGCTCAATAATCTTCAGTTATTTCCCAGGGCCAACCAATAAAGTTCAAATTCCTTTACCTATTATTCATGCTTCTGCAGAATGTGGCTCTAGTCCTTTATCTATATTCCTAACTATATTCCTCCCCCCGCCGCCATGAATCTAATAATCAGTGAAACTGAACTATTCTCTGCCCTGAAAAAGTCCTGTATTTCATTCCTTCATAACTTGGTTCAGATTTCTCCCCATGCCTTGAATGCACTCCCAAAGCCCAGCTCAAGTAGCATTTCCAGTATGGAGCCTTTCTTTCAGAACCTAGCACAGTAGCCTATATATTTAAGATTGGTCACAAATGCTGTTTGATGAATGAACAAATAAATCAGTAATAGAAGAAAAAACACCAGATTTGCACATAAATTTAAACCAAAAACAATAGGAAAAAAATGCCTTGTAATTTAATCACATGGCAAAAGGTATAACCAAACAAATGTCAGTGTCTTACTACCCAAATCTAAGCAATTACTTGCTTTATATTTCACCTTTGCAGCTGCTAATGTAACTTAATTCCTATTATAATCAAAGTTATTCAAACTCTCAAATATCTTAGTGAAGAAAGTATTACATTCGTGATAGCTAAGGTAATAATAATAATAATTCAATGTCAGTTCCTAAGTTATAACAAAATATTCAGCTACTAACTATTCTAATTTAGCATTAAATCCAACAAAAATCTAATCTTACCCCATTTCCCTTTGAGAAATAAAAGCTTTAGACCTGCAGAAATCATTTATTTGAACATTGACTTTCTTGACCATTTACCACCTTGATTCATATATCATCTAACACAGGAATGCTATGTAGTCCCACAGACCCAACTAGAGTATGACTATAAGTATGAATTTATATGAAAACATTCAACTCTACACCTACTGTATATTGATGTAAATTAATCAAAGAATTTCAGGATTGGAAGAAAGCTCAGAGGTCAATCTAGACCAATGAACACCTGACCAAAATGTCTCTACAATATCTCCAAGAAATGGTCATACAACTTTCACATGAAAACTTCCATTAAAAGGAAGCTCATTATCTCCCACTTTGGGGCAGCTGTAATTATTAGACAGTTTTTCTTTTTAGCAAGTTTAAAGTTGCCTAATTTTTATTTCTTCCCATAAGTCTAATTCTTCTTCCAAGAGAACTTCTCAAGGTTCCTGCTATCCTGTCCCCTGAAAAACTTTTCTTCTACAATATAAACATTCCCAGTTCTTCAACTCATCTTTATATGTTATGATCTAAAGACACCACCACTAACCACTCCACTACCGATGCTAGTCACCCTCATCTGGGCATTTGCCATCCTTACCACTGATTTTCCTAAGACACTAAACTGAACATGATACTATAGACATGATATGAACAGGGTAGAAAGGAATTATCAGTTCCCCTATTCTACAAACTATGACTCTCAAAGCAACCTGAGATCATATCAATTTGGCTGCCTTACATAAGTGTTGACTCATATTCAATTCAATTCAACAAACATATATTAAGTATTGACTATGTGCCAAGAATTTTGCTAGGTGCTAGGAATACATGTACAAAGAATGAAACAATCCCACTTTAGAAGAAGCCTGTATTCTAGTGTAGCAGCAAGCACCCCAACATCCCCAGGGTGGCTGCCAACACAGGTTCTTTGATCTGTTTTTCTAAAGGAAAGCAACTCAAAATGGGTTAACAAGCTTACTTTAATCAATCAAACATATATCATTTACCTAGTTCAGGGGGAAAAGGTCAGCACCCCGAACTTCAAAGTATACAGACAGAACTTTAGAAGACAGAGAAACAAATAGATCAAACAGACAGGCTTCTAAACTGCCCAACCATTACATCAATACCAAATCACAGTTACCAGAGAGGGAAGCATCAACATCTGGGTTTTCAAAGCCGGGGGGCTCTCAACAGCTGCCCAAAGTCTTGTCTGGTCAAATCACACAATTCTTCTCAAAGTGAGCCCCAAAGCAAAGCCTCACATCAGGGATTATATAGCCTTCTCCTGGCTCAGAGAATGTCACAACCCTCTTGACCCACTGCCCAATCACACAGCATCAAGGTGTAGGCATTCCTGAAAATCAAGCCTCCTGCCACAGGCTCCATGTGACCACATTCAGCCTATTAGGAGGCAGAGTATATTTTCAAATCAAGGAAAGTTCTGAGTCTCTTAAGCCCATCAAAGGGCCTAGGGGCAGGGAAGAGCTTTAAATTTGCATTTCCATCACATCTAGTGTTGGAGACAATTACATATATAAATATATACAACAAAGGCAAATGAATACAAATATTTGCCAAGTAGTATAATAGAAGGTAGATTAGAAGATGAGATTCTATGAACTAGAGGTAAGGAGGGACCACTTTCCTGGCATACAGTTATCAAGCACAAAGACACAAAGATGGGAGATAGATGATGAGAGGAAAAAAGCTTAATGTCCCCTAAAACCCTAAGAGATACTCTGATTAACTATCTTTTTCTTCTTTTACTTGTGAAGTTGATTTTTTTTGAATCCATGTGAAGAATTTTAAATTTCTCCCTATTAATATTACTCAGCTTAGTCCACATGGAACCTACATGGGCAACTCACATACCTTCCAATGTCATCTACCAATTTGATAATTAAGCATCTTTTGGGATTCTAATGCTATCATCAAAGGCATATTCCATCTTTGTGTTGTAATCTGGAGTTGAAATCTGTTATATCTGCATAAGATTCTTCTCATTGGTAAATAAGATGATAACTCAATTCTCAGTGCTTGTGGAGTTGACAAAAGGCTTGGGGGAAGAGGGAATTTCTTACTTTCTGCTCAGAGAAAGGTTACAAGAAGTTCCAAAGTCTTTTTGGGGGGAAAGAGAATAGATTTTAGAAGGCATGACTGATCTCTCTCTCTCTCTCTCTCTCTCTCTCTCTCTCTCTCTCTCTCTCTCTCTCTCATATTTTTTCTGTCTCATTTCTCTCTCATATCTCTCAAATATCTAATATCCCATTCCTGGCAGAAGAGCTCATTTGCTCTGCATATTGTCTGATATGGTCTAATCTGAATAACTTCCCTGATTTCTGAGGGCTGTCTGCTTGAACAAATGGATTTATCCACTTTTCACTGTTTTTTATGGTACTTTGTATAATTAGCATTTGGTAGAAGGGATCAAGTCTTTAATTATAAACTGGCAATATGCCTTCCCCTTTAAGGGGAAGTGATGAGGAAAGCATCTTGAACTGAAGAATGAAATTACTTCCCCTAGACTAGCAATATTGGAGGGAAAGCACATATATATAATATTAGTCAGTTACCCCTTCTCTGAAAAGAATAAAAAGGTCAACATTGTTATTCCTCTCCAGTCGAGGATCAAAGTGTCCCTTGGAGAGAGGTGAGTGAGATTCCTAAGACATCTATGCATGCCTCCTTCTAAGCCACATTTGAGAATCCATTTAGACATACATGGAACCTGCATGGGCAACTCACACACCTTCCGATGTCATCTACCAATTTGATAATTAAGCACCTGTTCCTTTATCTAGCTTGCTGATAAAAAATATTAAATTCCACAGGGCCTAACATAATATCTTTTCTGACAAATCTATGCATCTAAAGGGTTGAGTTTCAAGACCATTTCAGTCTGCCAACAATGAAGATGAGTGAAACTCTATAATAGATATTCAACTTCTTCTTTCACTTTGTAAAGCATCCCCTAATATAGGTGTGATGGAGAAGGGAAGGGGAAGAGAGTGAGAGTGAGAGAGAGAGAGAGAGAGAGAGAGAGAGAGAGAGAGAGAAAGGAGTGCAAAGCTGTTTTATAGATGGCATGTGGGGAAGGCTTAGTTGTTTAATAAATTGTTATCCAGATGGAACCAGCCTTCCTCTGTGATCTATTCTGAGTTACGTAAATGGCTACACATTCTACCAGCTGTTGGGGACTTTAGATAAAGATTATAAAAGTATACTAGGAGAGGTAGCTTAAGGAAAAATCAATATAACATGCTTCTCCCAACCCCCACCTTTTTTTATTATTCTACCCACTCTGTCCCTAAAAATAAGGAATGGAGTTAGTTGGGGGTCTGTGTGCCACTCAAATGGGGATACTTCCTACTGAAAAGACCAGGGAAAAGTTGGGTCATATAAAATCGTACATTCTTTTGTACAGAAAAAACCTCAGAGGTCATTTAATTTTCAGCTCTGCCTATGGGCAAGTTCCCAGGATCAGAGACAAAAACTTTTGCAAGTTTTCAAATAAGCAAATCCCACAAACTGCCTGCCCAGCACCCTCCAGCCCCTGATATTTCATGGACAAGTTGAACAGACTGTAGGCCATCCCCAATATTTGGGGGACCCTGTACAATTTACTCCAGAAAGCAATATGCTTCATGCCCTGTCAATTTACTGAATTACAAAAAGTGAGTCCATTTTTTTCTAAAATAAATATTTTTAAGTACCTAGCTGCTCAAAGTCAATATACATGGATCACAATGGAAAACATTACCAAATGTACAGCTATCTGTGGTTCATACAGAACTATGAATGATCTGACAGATAAGGAAATGAGCTGGTCAATAAAATGTCAACTTGATGGTAATAATGCTGCAAGGACTCCAAACATCCTTTCCCTTTAATTAAAGGATAAATCAGGCTTTGATTTCTTCCACAGTAAAGAAATACATAGGGAATATGTCTTGACCCAAAAGCCAGTTGTTAAAAGTGCTATGCAACACACTTGTAGTCATTGGGAATGTACTTATTTGCAGAATTAGGTTGGCTACCCTTGCTTGTTTCATAAAGTCACTAGCTTCCATTTGCTCCAATCTAACTCTGAAGGAATGAATCTCCTCAGTGAGCTTTTGAGATTCTTTTTCCATCTGGCAAATTCGACTTTTTAAGGCATTCTTCTCCTCATTGCCTTTCTGAGCCTCTTTTGCCATTTGAGTTAGTCTATTTTTTAAGGTGTTATTTTCCTCAGTCAGTCTGTTGACTGTCATTTCATACTTTTCTTGCATCTTTTTCATTTCTCTTCCCAAATTTTTCCCCCACTTCTTTTATCTGCTTCTTAAGGTCCTCTATGGCCTGTAGCCAGCTTGTATTTTCATTTGGGGCTTTTGGTGCAGGAGATCTGACCTCACAGTCCTCCTCCATGCTTTGAGCCACTTTGCCCCTAAAATAGGAGTCCAATATTGAACTTTTCTGTTTATTTTGTTTTGTTTGCCTAGGCATGTTGCCACTTAATTACTTGATTTTGGGGCTTGTTGCCACAGTAGGACTCTGCCACCAGATAGGGGAGTTTCTGCCCAAATGTGGGGTCTTCACAACTTCTGCCAGTTGTGTGGCCTCTGTAAAGCCTCCACCCACTCTGGCAAGTTGGATACCCACCCCAAACATCCCCCCCAGACCACAATCCAGATCCAGGCAGTTTAAAGCAAGAGCGATTAACCCCCAGACTGATTGCTGGATCTCCCTACAGTTCGCAGACTAGGAGCTAGAGCCACTACAGATGCTGCAAAATGGCTTCTGTGCAGCTGTTTCTTCAGCAACTTTTCACCCCCAGGGGAGGAAGCCACGTGTTCCCCAAATACTGGTCCCAAAGTCCATAGGTCACTAACTTCTCACTTTGTCATAGGCATATCTGTGCTGATAGTTCTGGAATCGCCACAACTGCTGGTGTTCTGGGGTTCCTCCAGCCGGCTGAAGGCCCAGCCACCCTGGGGCTAAAACCGAGGACCTGGGCTCTGCTCTGCGCACTGCGCTGTCGGTTCCCCCCTTGCTTGTTTCTAAGCTAGAAAAGTAAAGAGGTAAATACTAACATTTCACTTTTTCCCTGAGGGAAGAAAGATGACAACAGACGCTTAAAATCACTCTAATCAGTCACTACAGGAATTGCCCCCTTTTCCCCTTTCCATTATCCTGTCCATCCTCCAGAGTGACCAAATGTAGGCAAAAGAACAAAGGAGAGAAGCAAATGGACTAGACAATCCATAAACTGCATCTCTAGTTGCCTGAATAATTAGAAACTGACTCTCCAAAATATCCCCTATGTTGGTTGTCGATAAAATGTCTTGCTTCATAAAGCACTATAAAAATGCCCTCCTTGAGAATTCTTTGCAGCAAATCTTCCTTGGAACCCAAACTGTCTTTTCCATTTACTAAAGATCCCTGCGAAGCAAAAGAGTTTGGTTTTTCAACATAAACAGTCATCATGAAAATCATTAACTTGAAGCACTTCTTGATTTTGACGGAAAGGTGGGGAAATGGGGAGTTTTGTCTGAAGCAATTGAGTATACCCATACAAAATCATTCATTCAATGAACTTTTATTGGGAACCTACTATTTTCAAAGCTGTCTCCTAGGTACATTCCCCAAAAGGTACCTACATCTTTTATAGAGTCTGATTAACATTAATATCTGGTAGAAATTTAAATGAAATTGGTGATTAGCAAACTGTCACACTCAGCTTCTCTCTATCCCAGTTCTGTCCACCATGATTCTAAGAATATAGAATTCTTTATTCTGTGAATACAGAAGCTGTTCTGAGACTAGTCTGTAACCCACAGTGTAAAAGACACTTTTTGTCTCTAAAAGATATTTGGAACCACTATCCTTCTTACTGACCTTGAATGATTTCAATTGTCAGCAAATCATAGATAAAAATAAAGTCAATTTAAGGATCAGAAAGAGTTCATCAACAAAGAAATGTGAATAAATTGATTAGCCATCTTTTCAAGGGTTTCTTTCTCTTGACTGATAAACATTAGTACAGGGCCACATCTTCAGACATCTGAAGATTAGAGGCCAGCCTTGGATTTGTGCCCTGAACCATCAAGCAATCTTCCCATTAAGTAAAGGTATTAAAGATGAACCATACGAGTGCTTCTGAAGAAATAAATGGAACATCTGTCAAAAGGATTGGCTGCAAGCAAATTTGTTCATTGAGGAACACCATTCTTAGATAAGAAGCAGTGCCTCACAGTGACTATGGTGCTGGACTTGGAGTCAGGAAGATCTGCATGCAATTCTTGTCTTGTCTATAATTGCAACAATAATAAATAAAACTACCATTTATATGGTGTTTTATGGTCTATAAAGGACTTTACAAATATTATATTGTTTTATCCTCTTAATATCCTTGTGAGGTAGGTGCTATTTTTAGCCCCATTTTGTAGGTAAGGAAATTAGGTAGACAGATTTTAAGTCACTTGCCTAGGGTCACACAGCTTTTAAGTGTATGAGGCTGGATTTGAATATTAATCTCTATGAACTTCAGGGAACTTTGTTACATGGCTACCAACATATATAGACCATGTAAGAATGTCAGAGATTCTTGAAATATTCTTAGATTATAAAGACTGATTTACTCTGAATTAGGAATGGATAATTTGTTTATACCAACAATAATATGTTCCTTTATAACAGTCTAAATGTCAACCCAATTGCTTCTATATTTGCTTAACACTGTTACCTTGAACTGGACATATCAAATTTATCATATTTAGGATAATAAATTTAGAATTGAAGAGATTTTAGAGAACATCAAGTCCAAACTCTTCAATTTACAGGTCAGGAAAATGAGGCAATTAAAGGTTAGGTAGCTTTTATACAGATAAATTTTTATCTTACAACCAGTAAAAGTGAAAAGTAAGATTCAAACTCAGGTCTTCTTTACTACCACATCCAATGGCCTACCCACTGCTCCATGCTCCTTCTAGCTGCTTCCCATCAATAAGGTCATTATATTTAGTTTTTATTTACTTCTGAGTCTTTTGATTTCTTCTTTGCAACTATCATTGGCTTGTCTCCAATATTTCTGATTATCTACCTTTTCAAGTGTATTAAAATTGCCTAAAGTATATTCCACTTTGCAAAGTCAATTAGATAAATTTCTATAACAAGTGAAGATGAATGTGGTAAGCACCAGAGAGTCATATATAACAGCAGAGTGACCTACATGTGTATAATTAGTTTCTAAGGAAGTCTGCCCACATGAAGAATATTTACCAATTCTATCTAGAATTACATCATTGTCAAAAGCCAGAATTCTTAGCTTTGGGGGTGAAACATCCTTCATCATTAAGGATTTGCTGAGCACCTACAAAGTCTTTAGATGCAAGGAGTCTCGTAACAAATCCTTCCCCTCAATGACCTTACAATTTAGTCAGACAGGAAAGATGCCTTAAAACAGGTTATATGTTAAATATATGTATTTAACAAAGTTCAGGCAATAAAGTGTTTGTTTTTTTAGGTATATAGTAATCTCCTCTACAACAGTCCTAACAAGTGGTCTTTCAACCTCTGTTCAAATATCTCTGTAATAAGCATACTACCTCTCCTTGTAGACAGTTTGAAGTCAAGGAAGCATTTCCTCTTCCCAGAATTGGCTTGGATTCTGTGTATATCGGGTTGGGATCCCTAAAATTTCCCCAGTTACCATCCACTATTCATACACATACATACTACAGATTGGGGTCCCTGTCACTGACTAGGGGAGAGGAGATTGGGAATCTTCAACTGTTTTTGCCCCTGTTGAAAATTGTTATAGTTATGATTCTACCTGTATGTCTTGACAGTAATGATAATTTATCTTGATTATTGTGGGGGTTTTTTCCTCCTTCTTTCTCTATTTTATCCCACTTCCTAGATAACTCCACATCAAACTTTAAAATCTAGCTACATCTCCTACCAAGGAAAGCTTTGGAAGGGAATAGAGGAGCAGCCACCAGGTTCATTATCGTTCTTTATGTTCTTGAACCCGAACCAGTCACATCCCTACTCATCCCAGTCCTTAGCCAGCTTAGCCCCTTTCACAACATAACAACCACTACAACCAAGGATGATCGAAAACTACAGTTTTGTTACATTAATGAGACAATAGAAGGATCAAGTGTTCTCTTATGTAACCCTTACTCCCTCTCTCCCCCTTCAAAAGAAACCCACAAGATTAACTGAATTTCAAATCTGGACTGTACAATAGCCATCTGGAACATAACACAGAAAAACTAAAACTAAAACTAAAACAAAATCCCAAACAACAAATAAGTGGAGCTTAAAAGAAAAAAATAAACTCTAGCCTGCTGGAGAGGATGTCATACTTTGTAAGTCACAGCAATCGGTATGTGTGTTATGATTGTCAATATCCAAACCTAAAATAATTTCAGTGATGGGAATAAACATTAAATATTTACCATCTGGCATGCTGCTGGATCACTGGACTATATCCCCCCCTGAGTATACATAATAATAAATGAATAGACCTGAGCTTCTAGCAGCAAGAAATAGATTGCCTGAAAATTGGAAATCAATGACACCACCACTGTAACATCAGAAGGCTCGGAGATAGATTGGAGGCCACTGTCATTTTAAAAAAAGCAACATAATAAAAAATAGGGCTATGGGATATCCTCCTTACATTAATTTCATTTTTATTTCATCTTCTCAAAGAAAATATATGCTTTCAGAAGCCTATGGCCATGTATAAAAACAAAGACCATACTGGCCCAAGCTTACCAAGTCTCCTAATTACTACTCTTATGTTTTGTTTTTTTTTTCCAAACCTATCACTGAAATTATTTTAGGCTTAAATATTCATACTTTTGATCTGATCCTAAGCAGTAGGCAAGGTGAATGAACTGCCTTTTGAGAAAATTTCTATATTAGAGAAAAGGGGATAGACAAGTTTGTAGTACACAAGGGTACTAATACATCTTCCGGTGAACTAAATATAGCACAACTGTGTTTTAGAAAGGAAGAGACACATTCATCTAATCATTAGTTGTGATACCTACATAGAAATTAATGTCTAATGATATTCATAAATGTGTACTGAACCAGAAAATTCAGAAGTTAGATCAAACCACTGTCAGGGATCACCATGAACAATTGAAACGTGAACAATGAGACAATTGCTTAAAAAAAAATCTTTCCTATTAAAGGAGAAGGGCTCAAATTTTGAGATGCTTGAATTCCATGAGATTATAAATAAATCAGGAGTAGTGGATTTAACCCAAGTTCCACAATCTTAATTAAGGACTTCAGATTGTGAAAGAGTCCTCTATTCTCCAACAAAATTTTGAGTTAATCTTATTCCTCATCCCACTCGGTAGGTATGATAATATAATACCTATATTCCAACAAAGGGAAAAATTATCACTCCCAAGCTACCCCACCTCTAACCCCTGTTTTGCAGTAATTCTATCTTGGATTACTTCATGCCTACTCACCTAAATCAAAGTGTAATGCTTTGTAATATTGAGATAACATTAGTGACTCCATTTTGTCTTTTTTCATTATTTTGTGAAATTATTTCAGTCACCAGAGTTTGGTGAAGTCACAAGATCATCCCTGACCCTGAGTCAACCATCTTAAAGAAAGTCACAAAACAACCCATTTTTCCTTCTCTACTCAGTGTCTCCTGATTGTCTCCCTGTGCCCTCCAGTCAACCCTCATCCTCTTCTCATCTCCCATCCCTTCTTCCAATAAGAAACCATTAAGAAAACCTTTCATCCTGTTTTTTTAATCCCCAAATTTTATATTAGCTGGGTAAAGACCAAAGATTGGGGTTTTTGACTACCAAGAGCCTTGAACCCTATTTGCTTTGCAAGTGTAGGCACTCCTAAATAAATTGTTTCTCTGAATAATACTGAGTTTATTTCAATGTAACATCTACCAACCTAAAAATAAGATGACAAAAGGGATAAATTTACAGGACTTTACCATAAGTATTGCTATATAATTGATTTATTCATTTATTTATTCATTCATTCATTCATTCATTTAAACAATCAATATTTATTGTGTGGACAGGACGTCCAGGGGTAGCTGGAGAACTGGGCCTGGAGTCAGGAAGATCTGAGTTCAAATCTAACCTCAAACACTTCCTAGCTATGTGACAACTTTGGGCAAGTCACTTAACCCATATTTACCTCAGTTCCTCATCTGTAAAGTGGGGATGCACTGGAGAAGGAAATGGAAAACCACTCCAGTATCTTTGCCAAGAAAACCACAAAAGGGGTCGTGAAGAATCAGACATGATTGAAAATGACTAAACAACATCATTAGTAGTCTAGATAAGGATGAATACTGTGGCTAGGAGAATTCCTTCAGTGATGGGAGCTATAGTATCTGTTTCTGTCTACATGTCTCCACTCTCCCTCTAAAAGAAAAGGCCCAGTATGCATCAAAGAGATAACAATATTTTCAACTACCTAGTTGTAAATAACAAGAGATGAAAGAGGAAGAATGTTGAAAAAGGCAGCTGTGGGTACAGATTAGTAACAAATATAAAGGGGAAATGCATCATTAAAATTATAATAATTCACATTTACATAATTCTTTACATTGTATACAACGCATCATCTTGTGAAGCAGGTAACATAGATACCACCTCCATTTTACAAATGGTGAAACTGAGAGTCTCACAAAGGCCAAATGACTTGCTCCAACTTATAAAGCTCATAAATATTGGAAATAGTCCTCAAGGCTTCTGAATCCAAATTAGTAGTAGTAGGGCCTTAATTTTATTATCCTGAGGTTTTCTCATTGCCACTAACTAACCTATTGGGAGTCATGTAAGCAATGTAATGATTGTAGGGTGAAGCCACTCCAGTATTTTAAATATAATGGAATTTAGACATTCCCATTCTTTCTAGAATTTCTTGAACAGTTTAAAGAAAACTAGGTATAACTGAATATTTAAGGCAGACCCAATGTCTTAAATGGCCCAATATATGGGTCAATGCCTCAATATATGCATTCCCTATAAAGCATCATTTGAGAAGGAGAAAAAAATAGTGATACTTCATCCTAGTCCAAGAACTTCTACTACTTCATAGAAGACCAAAAAATACCTAAAAGCAAAGACTTTGATGAAGCTGGAAAATTTTTCCCGTATCTTATTTCTCCATATCTATCATTGACAATATTTTTAAATTATATTCACGTCTGACATGAAAATCATATCTCATTATGTTTCTATAATAGGATTGGAGCAGTTTATGTCATTACATTTAAATGGATGGTAATTCCCAAGTAGCATAGAGAATATATTTAGTGTGTTGATTGCACTGATTTCCGGTTTCCTCTTATTAAGGTTTGCCAGGAACCTATGTGAATTGTAGACTATATATTATCATGATTATAGGAAAAAATAACTAAAAAGTTTATTGGGTTTTTTAATTCATCTAAGTTTGTGTGTGTGTGTGTGTGTGTGTGTGTGTGCGCGTATGCACACGTGTGCCAATTCCTCAAATGTCACTCATTCAAACGTCATGTTTACCCATGTATTCTCTGCTTTTCTTTCTTCCCTTCCTTCTCTGTCCCTTTCACAAAAACCCACAAGAATTTTCCCATGCCAAAACAAATCAAATAAATAAATCTTTCATCTTGATAACCACCTACCAGCCTGTGCCTACACCACCTTGCATTACATTAGAAGTAGACAACAGGATCAACCACTAAATCAAATATAAAATACCACTCATGTAAAGTCAACCTATACCACCAATTGAAAATGGGTGATGAGCAGATGAGAGGGTGAGTGGGTAGACTACCACTAAGAGGCATGGCTTCATTAGCTGGTTGTATATTTACTTCATTTCTTATCTATCTTCTTGGAGCTATCACCATGGATAAGCCCCCAAAGTTTATAGAGTTAGAGCAGCAAGGAGACTAAGAGTTCATGTAGTCAAAACCCTTCATTTTTTAGATGAGGGAACTGAGGCCCAAGAAGGGTAAGTGAATTGCCTAAGAGAAGAATTTGAGATGGACTGATACAGGATTTTAAATGAGGTCCTCTGACTTCAGAATCAGTACTTTTTCCATTGCTTCTTTAACTAAAAGTTAGTGCTAATAAATATGAAAATATCAATTACTTAGGAAAGGACTTTAATTAAAAAAAAAAAACTTCTGGGAAAACTGAATATCCTTCTGGAAGAAATTAGGTTTAGACTAACACTTTGTACCATCCTTAACAAATTCTGAATAAGCATTGGACCTTAATATTAAAGATTATACCCTAAACCATCCAATACTGTTTTTTAAAAAGAAAAGGAAATCAGACTAAGCAAGGGAAAATCAGAAACAGTGGACCTCAACAACCCAGTGCTTGAAAGAAAACATCAATTTACCTAGGAAAGAAAGATCATACCATAAAATATTAGAAGTAGATCACATGTCTTTCATAGACATGCTAAGGAGATTAATTTTTAACCAAAGGATAGAGACAATAAATGGATGTTTTGATTACATGAAACTGAAAAGCTTCTGCCCACAAAAAAATTAATGTAATTAAGACAAAAAATAAATTTAAATGGGGATAATGTCATTGTATCAAATTTCTCAAATAAAGATTTGGTATCCAAGGTACTAGACAACTAGTAGAAAGATGATGGATACAGAAGTGGGACCTCTACAGGTGGGATTTATTGTCTTTGCTGATTTTTTCTCTTCTTATTTCTTTATGTTGTTGTTGTTTTTGGGAAGGGGGAAAGCAGGGCAAGTGGGGTTAAGTGACTTGCCCAAGGTCACTCAGTTAGTAAGTGTTAAGTATCTGAGGCCAGCTTTGAACTCAGGTCCTCCTGACTCCAGGGCCGGTGCTCTAGTCACTGTGCCACCTAGCTGCCCCCACTCTTATTTCTTTTTAACATATGGGCTATCTCTCTAGAAAGTAAAGGAGGAGAAGTATTAGAAAAAATTCTTATGATACAAAAAAAGATATCAATAAAATTTATTTTGAAATAAAAATCAGTGGTAACCTCCTCTTTACTCCCACAAAGCAAGAATGTCTGGAAAATGTGACATCTCTGTATACTAATAATTTTGCCTAATTTTTTTAAACTCTACACTAGGGGCAGCTAGGTGGCACAGTGAATAGAACACTGGTCCTGGAGTCAGGAGGACTTGAGTTCAAATCTGGCCTCAGACACTTAACATTTACTAGCTTGTGACCTTGGGCAAGTCACTTAACCCAAATTGCCCTGCCTTCCCCCCCTCCAAAAAGCAAAAAACACAAAACACAAAAAAACCTACACTATATATTTGGAGTACAGATTATTTATACTGACAAATAATACACAATATGCATATTTGACAAATCAGGTAACAATTATATATGATTAGTTTCATAGTAATGTCTACAAATAACTGTAGCTTTAAGTACTCAAAACTATTACACTGCCTCAATATTATATAAAAAAGTATAATTCCAAACTACGAATAAAATTTTTCTTCTCCATAGTTCCCCAAATTCCACACTTCAATTTCCAAAACTATTTTTTAAATGCCTGTTTCATAATATGAGATATTCATGAAGCTTTTGATGCTACTTTCACATGTCAGTTACATGAACTCAATATGAGACCCTCCTTGTCAAGAGTTTTTCATTCTGGGGCCAAATTCACTTCCAAGTTAAAAGTTTATACTTTATAATCTTGCTTGACACAATGATTTTCTTTTAACCTCCTTTTGAAGGTATTTTGTTGAAATGTGACTCATCAGATTAAATTTACTCCTGGGAGAATCTTCAGTTTGAGCAAGTTCATTGGAGGGGGTGCTACATGTGGTTTGATGACTAATCAAGAATTCATTTTGAAAAATTAGAATTGGCAAGCCAGTTGTCCCTAATAGTAATCAAATTACTTTATTTACTTAAGCAATAATAAAATAGAAATAGTGAATTCCTGTCCCTTTCTCAATTCAACATTTCTCAAAGGTTTGTTGTTACTGTTTCTTCTGACTGTCCAAAAAGCTTGCATATGTTGTTATTCAGCCATGTCCAACTCTTCACAACTCTATGGACCATACTGTCCATGGGGTTTTCTGGGCAAAGCTAATGGAATGGTTTTCCATTTCCTTCTCCAGTGGATTAAGGCAAAACAGAGATTCAGCAAATTGCCTAGAGTCATATGGTTAGTAAATGTCTGGGCCCTGATTTGAACTCAGGTCTTCCTGACTCCAGGCCCAGAGCACTATCCACAAAATCACTTCACTGCCTACTATGTCACATAATATACTCAATTACAAACACAGTGGAAAGGAATATCTCTCCATCGCCATTCAAAAAGTACCACATTTATCTTTTGGTGCTGGATTTTGCTGAAGCCAGGCAATCATCCTCCACTGCATTCTTTTTCTTACAGTTCAGTACAACAACCAAGGAGCTTTCAATATAAACTTTACAGAGAAATATAAGTTTATTTCTAATACAAATATTGAAATCCTTTGCCATCTGTCTATACATTTGGATCTGGGTAGGTCTAGAAATGACATTTAAAACTGACAACTATGCCATACAGCAGTAGTTTATCTGATATTTATGAAATTATTTTCTGCTCTTTGAGCCAGAATCATGCACACACACATGCACACACACTTTTGCAAAACCTAATAATCTCTAAGCAACTTCTCTTGATGATAAGATTAAGGAATAGTGTGCACAATCATTGCAAAGATGGAAGTGATAAGTCTTTCTGACATCCATTTTCCCCCTTGCCCTTTAGAAATAAAAATCAAGACTGATTAACAATTGGGTTTCATGAAAATGGCAATGTGAATTATAGGACTTGATCTGCAAAAAACCCATCTTGTTATTAGTCTATTATATATATAATAACATCTTCAGAAATGTATAGCTTACTAGAAGAGAGGGAGCAAACTCAACTAACGTCTTCCTTTTTCTTCAGGATAATCCTTAAGAAATCTTTAATTAAGATTTCTTAATCGGAGTTTTTTACCCCATCAATCATTCAACAAGCATTTGTTAGGTACCAATTACATGCCAGAAGGGGCTGCTAGGTGGCACAGTGTTCTGGAGTGAGCCTGAATCAGGAAGACTCATCTTCCTGAGTTCAAATCTCACCTCAGACAATTATTAATTGTGTGATCCTGGGCAAGTCACTTAACCCTATTTGCCACTGGTCCTTATCTGTAAAAAACAAACTGGAGAAGGAATGTCAAACCACAGCAATATTTTTGCCAAGAAAACCCCAAATGGGGTCATGAAGAGTCAAACACAACTGAAATGACAGAAAGAAAAAGAAAGACAGAGAGAGAGGAGAGAGAGAGAGAGAGAGAGAGAGAGAGAGAGAGAGAGAGAGAGAGAGAGAGAAAGGGAGACAATAGATATGTGTATGTATGTATGTATGTATGTTTGTATAAGTGTATGAATGAAGCTTTCCAATTATAAGCTCATAATACATAAATCATAAGTTCATCCCATATCCTCATCCCAAAGCCTGGTCCTACTACTTCTAAGACTATCATCACTATCCATATGATCAAGAAAATTAGGTAATTAATGGAATGGGCAGGGGAACCAATGGTCAGTGGTCACGTGCCTAATAAAGTGTTGGACCACTCTCCCCCTCCTTCCCATACTAATACCCTCTTCCTTCTGAACCTTTTTTATTCACTATCTTCTGACCCTCCTCACTGCTTTCCAGTCACTACCAAGACTCAGTGCAAGAGAAGAGGAAAACAAACAAGGCTAAACCAAATCTTGTGGATATGTAGCTGTAGTTGGCCTTTCATGTTTGACCAAATTGCTCTGCTCAGCAGTGTGACTTTGTTATATTGTGAGGTGCGGTGTGGTGGGGTAGAAGTTATTTTTTGGGGGGGGGGTTCTATTTGTCCTATATTTCTGCAGGAAAGAACGTCAGGGATCTAATGCTTTTTTTTTTACTTAATCCTGAACTCTATTCCAAAGTACAAGACTCACAGACAGCCATTCAATAAGAAAGCTGGGAAATTTTTTTTTGCTTTTTGGAGGGGGGAAGGCAAGGCAATTTGGGTTAATGACTTGCCCAAGGTCACATAGCTAGTAACTATTAAATGTCTGAGGCAGGATTTGAACTCAGGTCCTCCAGACTCCAGGGCCCATACTCTATTCACTGTGCCACCTACCCACCCTTAGTTGGGGAAACCTTAATCAGAGAGCCAGTCCACATTTTGACAAATCCTACGCAAAAAAAGGCTGAGTTTTGTTTGTTCTGTATTCTCAAGTGAAGGCTTCTTTTTTTTTCTTTGCACAGAGCAGTCACCAAAGTTTAGTTGCAAAAAGCAACACTTTTTGCAAGAGGTGTGGTAAACACAAAAGTACTAGACTTAGAATCAGTGGACCTGGGTTCAAGTCTTGGTTTTAACATTTACACCTCCATTAAAGTGGACAATCAAGAGTTAATATTGTTTACATTCTCCTCTTTATGCATAAACTTTCAGCTTGGTGGGGAGAGCACAGGAATAATGAATGAATGAATGAATGAATGAATGAATGAATGAATGAATGAATGAAATTCAGCCAGAAGTTCCAGTTTCCTCACAAATAAATTGAGGAAGAAAACTCCTTATGACATGAACTTCTACTCTCTAATTATCCTCCTGATCAATCAATAACCATTTATAAAGCACCTATTATGTGCCTGACACAGTGCTAGGCCCTAGGGACCCACAGGCTAAAAACAAAATAGTTCCAGTTCTAAAGGAGCTTACAATCTTTCAGAGATAGTTTCTCCCCTACCTGACTTTTCTGTAGACCTCAGTGTTATATTATTAGCCACTCTTTACCCATTTCTCTCTTAAACAGGTGGGAAAAACTAAAATTTCCCAAATACTTGTAATGTTCTTCCTCTGTTCAGCTATCAACAACATTTTTACTCATTTATCTCAGTGACTCCACGACTGATGGATGACTCTGAAAAATTGTCAAAGCCGGTTACCACAGAGGCTAACAGCTGTCCATTCCAAAGTGGACATTTACTTGGTCCTTTGGACAACTTTCACCTATACAGACTGACCTTTGGCATGGATACTCTCACAGCCCTCCATCTGTCCATCTGTCTTTCCTTCCTTCCTTCCTCTATGCAGGAACATAGGAAACCAGTCTGCTTACAAAGCCAAATCAAAGTCAAGAGAGGTC
Source organism: Gymnobelideus leadbeateri (assembly GCA_011680675.1). Lineage (NCBI taxonomy): Eukaryota > Metazoa > Chordata > Mammalia > Diprotodontia > Petauridae > Gymnobelideus > Gymnobelideus leadbeateri. Next base: position 159,118 of record WOXC01000402.1, read on the forward strand.
AAGAACACATGACAATTAGACAATGTAGTTGAAAGGATTCTCTTCTGTGACTTTATGCAAGAACTAGAAGACAGATTGAATTATTCTATTTTTCAGGTAGATAGAGGAAACTTCAGTGATATGGGATAGTTCTTTGTATTCCCCAGCACACACACCTTTGAGAAAAAAAGGGAAACATCTAAGTATTTATGTAGGAATGTAACTAGAATGTCAGAAACATAATAGCCACCAGAATGTTTAAAGTAGTAAATTTGGAATTGTATGTTGATGAGTAAATATATACTGTTCAGACAATGGCATGTAGTTATATTTACAATCTATAGAGTTTGTCCATCAGCAGGCACAGCAGGGACAATACCAGGGCCAAAAATTAAATAAGAGATATACAAAGAAAGATGGACTAGGAATTGCAATTACTTTAATGATTCCAAAATTTTCCCTGACATAAAAGACCATCTTTTTAGCATCCATTTTCTTCTGGCACTGATACATGGCTTCAAGTCACACAGTCTCCAAAGAACTGTATCGTCCTGAGGACAATGGAGAGGTTCAAGATGGATAGAAGCAGGCTACAATACATTATAAATGCAGAATTACACAGAGGAGTGGTATAAAGTAGTATTGTCAAAAATCAAAAAGAAATAGATCCCATGCATTGACTTAGAAAGCCACAAATTAACATTATCTATGTTGCATTATATTTTTATTTATTTTGTTAAAAACTTCCCAATATATTTTAATCTGGTTCAGTGGCATTGCTGAGTTTTGTAGGTCACAAATTTGACACCCATGGACTGTAAGAGATGTCATCAGAGAAACTTATAACCAGAAAAAAGATGAGATGGAAATGAATGAAAAGTGAGGGATATAATGAACAACCCAGGTGCTCCATTGCTACTCACACTGTATCAGAGCTTAGAGCAGACCTCTACCAGATTGAGGAGACTCCTTGTGATTAACATATGAGTAGGTATGGGTAAAAGCTACATGGAATGGATGGTTACAAATTAATTAGGATCAGCATTGGTGGCAAGGATACCCACATTGGATCCAATAGAATGTGAATATTTGAATATAAACTGATGAATAAACTCGGTCCAAAGTACCCAAGTGGGTAAATCCTAAACTGGAAGTAGGGATGGTTCTAGGATGAAAGAAGCCATTCTTTTTTGAGTGCCAAAAGATAGCATTACACCATTATATGGCTGAGAATGGGGCACCTAAGAGGTCAAAGTGGATAGAGTACCAGGTCTGGAATCAGGAAGATTCATCTTCCTGAGTTCTAATTCAGCCTCAGACTTTATTGGCTGTGTGATCCTGGGCAGGTCACATAACCCTGTTTGCTTGAGTTTCCCTATCTGTAAAATGAGCTGGAGAAAGAAATGTCAAACAAGTCCAGTATCTCTGCTAAGAAAACCCCAAATGGGTCATGAAGAATCAGACATGACTGAAAATGACTAAAACAAAACAGGATAAGAATGGAATTGTTATAACTATGATGAAGGAAGGGCCACTGAGCTGTGAGGGCAGAACAGAAAACTTGATGTTGATTATGGATAGAAGGGCATCAGTCTTTCTTCACTTGTGGACATAGAAGCAAAGAGACACTTGAAGTCTTGGACATAGGATAGGCCAAGGAGCCTAGGAGTTCAGCAGTCACATTCTAGACAACACTCAATCTCTCCTATTCCCTAGGACTTACCCCCGAATAATCTAGGTTCCTTTGAGGGCAAGAACTGTTTTAATATTTGCCTTTGAATACTCAGCACTGTCTAGCACAGTGCTGGGAACCTATTGGATGGTTAATAAATGTTTCCTTAATTGAACTGAGTTTAGTGGACCCTGGTGCAAAAGGATCCCAACAGAAACCATGCCTTTGGGGGACCCAACCACCTAAACATCAGGCAGACAGATTAACTAACAATCTAAAAGTCACCCTTTGGGGTAAAATTATTTTGTGAAAAATTTCCATTCACTGAAAGCCTTTTCTTGACATATCCTTACATTACTCTTTTTCCTTAGAAATATGCACTAGAAGAATTATTCTGCTATCCTAGAAAGTCAGTACTTGGATATGGTGACAGCAAAAACAGCAGAAGGGGTGGAGGAAGTGGAATGGGGGACAAAGGGGTAAGAGAACAAGGAAAGATAATTTTAAGAATATTGTTTGACAAATATTTGAATACAGAAAGTCAAGCAGACTCGGGAACCAAGAAGGTCAAAAAGCAAACTTGAGTGGGGAATAGACATCAGTGAAGGTCTGCAAATTAATCAAATTGAGGCCAAATACAAGTTCACTACATCCAAGAAAGTCCTGATGCCTGAGGAACTTGGAAAGTTGACTCTATCAGTTCAGACCCAGAGAAGAATCTTTTGCAGACTACCAACCCAAAACACAGCCTAGAAGAGTGTTGCTAGGGGCCCTAACCATCAGACTGAATTCGGCTACTTTTTCTTCTTGCTTCTGAGTAGGCCTCGAAGGCTCACTCCAGCATGACTGGATCACAGGTTTCTCTCGAGTATCTGGACAAAGACCCTTCTTATAGCATGCTAACCATCTTGCTAAACTCAGTAATGAGTCTAAAGTCCCAATACAAATAATAATACAGTAATCACATCTTGCATTTATTTGGTACTTTTAAGCTCAAAGACTCTTTTCATTTCAATTTCAAAGAAAGACAAGGTCTAGCCTTTTCAGGCTTCAGATGGATAGAAGCTGTCCGGATTGGGTTTCAATTTGGGGGGAGGGGGGTGAAAGCAGCCACCCGGAACTCTGTAGATATAGAAGAAAAGATTTTAGGTTCCCAGTTTATCTTTCACTTACATAGCACTTTTCCTAAAATTTTTCATTAGGCTTTACAAATGCTATTAAAAGATTTTGACAAAGTACACACAAAAGAATGCTTTGGCCAGCTTCTGAAATGCAGCCCCTCTGGGATGAATCACAGCAGGGGCTTAATAGCCTACAGGTCTATGAACAAGGTTTTAGGTTAGAAAGTGAGGATAATTACATTCTATCTAAATTCCCTTTTACCTAATGGAAACGCCCAAGGAAAATGCTATACAAATGGCAGTTTAAAACCTGGATTGAAATGTATATTATATTCCCAGAAAACTAAGGTATGAAGAGTAGAGCCCTCGGGTTTTTTTTGGTTGTTGCTGTTGTTGAGGTTTGGGGTTTGGGTTTTGTTTTGTTTTGTTTTGTTTTGTTTTTAAGTATCAGGCTTGACTGAAGGTAAGAGGATGGACAAGTTTACCTCTCGAGGAATACTTAGGTGCTTTGCTTCTAGGAGATAGTGTAATCCTGTAAGTACTGGCAGGAATCTCCCCGTTGCCACACATTATTTCTTAAGTAATCTCACAGCAATGCTGAATAAATGACTTTGCGTCTCTTTACTATGAAATGGTCTGTCTCACATGAATCCAGAGATTGGCAGATGCTGGGATAATGACAAGAGAAATGAGTCCTGTCCAACCCTAATCATCTTTATCTCTGTGATAGGAAGCCTATCAGTAACATACAGTATGATGGCATATTCCTTTTCTAAGTGACCCTGGCCACCACATAATCTCCTACAGAGAAAACATTCAGAGGTTCATCTTGTATACTTCAACATTAGAAGCAAAGAGGACAAAAAGGAAGTCATTTCCAAAATATTGCAACTAATTAGGCCTTTGGTAAAGGCAGCATGGCCACTTCCTTTCAATAGTTCTACCTGTTGCTGGTCTTAAGCACCTCCACAATCCAGTCCTTCAAACAATGGACCAAATTTAACATTAGCTACTATGACGACTCGTCTTTTCAAGCAAGCCAACAAAGAGTATTTGATAGGAAACATTGTGAGAAAGCAGGAATTCATCTGTGGTTTGAATATCAAGGAACTCAAACAGATGAATACTCCAGTAAAGATGATATTCAAATCATGCTGCAGGATCTTGACTCATATATTGAAGATAAAGTCTACCTTACAAGTAATACTTTTATCTTAGCAGGAACTTTATTATACTATAGACTTTATCATTTCATAATAAAACCCATGACTCCCAAGGTTACTTCTTGACCTTGACCCCAACAGTCTCCTCATCCTGGCAATACCTTCACCTCCACAGCTGTCTCCTCTTCCAACTGATGGGTTTGTTCCAGAATCTCCATTTAAGCAAGTGCCCATATGAGTCAGGCAGTCCAAGACTCTCCCCCTGACCTCTGCTTAGCACCCTCTTCCCCTCGCCCAGCTTTTCAGCTCTCTACTGGAAATCCTGTCTTATCTTCCCCATTAGAGTTTAAGCTCCTTGGGAGAAGGGACTGTTGGTTTTGGTTTTTGTTTTTTTGCTTGTATTTGTATCCCCAGGGCTTAGCACAGTTCCTGGCACATAATAAGTACTTAATTAATGTTCTCTCTCTCTCTCTCTCTCTCTCTCTCTCTCTCTCTCAGATAGGTAGCCAACATTGAAGGAAAGAAGACATGAGTTTAAGTCCCACTTCTGTGTCTCTGACACAGGTTAAGTGACTTACCCAGGATCACATAGCTAGTAAGTGTCCGAGGCTGTATTTGAACTCAGGTCCTTATGACTGTCCTCTGCACCACCTATCTAATGTACTAATTTCATAACAATTAGAACTGTCCAAAAAGGAATGGGCTCCTTCAGAGATGATATGTTTTCCTTACTGATGGTCTTCAAGCAAAGGCTGGAAATCTAGACTAGACTAGAAGGCTTCTTAATTCCCTTCCAATGCTGAGATTTGGTGGTTTTGTGTTAGTGTATTTCCTTATTAAGCAGCAAAATTTATGTCAGAAGATACCGTGTCATCTCTGAAACTACTCCAGTGCCTACCATAGTATTCTGTACACAGTAGGTACCTAATATATATATATATATATATATATATATATGTATGTATGTATGTATGTATATATATGTATGTATGTATGTATATGTATGTATATATATACATATATAGTATTAGTTTTGTATGACCTAGATCTTTGAATTCATTAGCTAATTAGAGTAAGTTATGCATCAGATAATCATATCTACTAATGAAGGCTAAAAGTCTGACATTGCAATCTAACTCTTGTTGCTCAGTCATTTCAGTCATGTTTGACTATTAATGAACCCATTTGGAGTTTTCTTGGCAAAGTTGTTGGAGTGGTTTGCCTTTTCCTTCTCCGGCCCATTTTTACTGATGAGGAACTAAGGCAAACAGGGGTAAGTGACTTTCTCAGGGTCATATAGCTAATAAGTGTCTAAGGCCAGATTTGAACTCAGGAAAGATGGGTCTTCCTAATTCCAAGTACAATGTTCCATCCACTGTGCCATTTAGCTACCCACAGTCTAACTCTACAAGACACTAAATGCCCAATCTAAAAATAATTCAAGTCCCAGAAAGGTGACATGACTTCATTAAGTCTAACCATTAAGTCCATACCTAAACATGGACAGACATAGAATCCAGGTTTCTTTCTGGAAAGGGACTTTAATAGGGAAGAAGATGAGGAGAAGAGAGAAGGGGAGGGGAAGAGAAAACTGAGGAGAAAAGGGAGTAAAGGCAAAGAGGGAAAGAGAAGAGGAAGAAGAGAGGAGAAATATGAAGAGAGGAGAGAAAGGAAAAGAAGTGAAAGGGAATAGAGGGGAGGAGAAAGGTAAAGAAAGAATCCAAAGGGAGAACTTTTTTTCCGTTTTGTGATATAATTCTGTATATGTGTGTACATATAATATATATGTACATGTGTTATATGTACATGTGTTATATGTACATATATTATATATGTACATATATTATATGTACGTGTGTTATATGTACATGTGTTATATGTACATATATAATATATATCTGTATACATGAAGGTTAAATGTCGGCTGGGAATCCTATGTCCTCAGAAATATGGAATATATGCTCTGTAGATTATCTTTGAAAAATTTTAAATCCATCACTGTTATCTCTCATCCATCTGAAATACTCCTTAGATAATTTCTCATGATTACTTTTCATTCATTCATTCTTCTAGTTCAGGGGTTCTTAACGTTGTTGTTGTTGCTACTGTTGTTGTTACAGACCCTTTTGGTAGTCTAATGATGTCTATGGACTTAGAATAATATTTTGAAATGCATAAAAACAGACTTACAAAGTAATCCAATTATATTGAAATAAAGCATGTCTTTTTGTTCTATCCAAGTTCACAGACCTCCCTGAAAACTACCCATGGACCCCTGGCTAAGAAACCCTATTGTAGAGTATAACGATAATTTCATTCATATGATTTTATATGTACTTGAAAATTCTACCACAACCATTTCTGCCTAAAATCACAGAACTAGAACTGAAAGAGACTTCAGAAACCATCTAGTCTAAACCCCTCATTTTATGACTGAGGACACTGAGGCCCAGGGAAATTAATTAACTTGCTCAAGGTCACATAGGTAGTGTCATCAGCAAACCACACACCCAGGTACTCTACCACCAGAAACAGTGTCTTTTCTACTGTACCATGCTGATTCCAATAGATAAAAAGGTGCCATGTAATGTATTCTTAACATCTGGTCACCCACCCCACTCTCATACTAGTCTGCACAGCTTTAGCATTTGGTTCATCTCCAGAATCAGATTTATTGTAAAAGTTCTTATTATAGGGTCTCAACTTCAGCAGTCATTACTTGTAGCCAGGTATACCACCTCCCATCTCACAGCCAGCACTCTGCCTACCTTTCTTGCATACTCATGTTTCTAATCTAAACTGAAGGATATATATTATCCTCATCACTGAAAGAGGATAAAGATCTTGTATTCTTTCCCAAAACAAGGAAAGTTCCCTAGCTGACTTGAATTACAGCCCGACTTCAAGTCCCTGGAAAGATTGTCAGTATACCTAATCTAAATGAATTACTAGTTTCTAAGAAGAGTAGTTTTGTCTGATACAAAGCAGTAAAGTTTCCGTTTTTTAGAAAAACAGCCATTGAAGTGGATCAAGATGAGAGAAAATCTCATCCCATTTCTTTTTCCTTCTGTCTGTGAACATTAAGGAGTATTGATAGAAGGAAGATGCAACATGTCACTTGGCTTTATGCCTTCTTCACTATCCTTGATCCCAAAACAAGGGTTCTTTGGCTCTTTGAATGAGGCTGTAGAATATCAAGCCCAGCTGGGCACTCACAAAATACTTATTGGCTAGCCATTAAAATGCCCAATCTCCTCTACACAAAATCACCTATTATTCATGCAATTTCTAGAGATGCCTAAATAATAGCTCTGACTTACTGAGTATTTCCCAAAGCACTTTCTTTACAGTAACCCCATGAAACAGGTAGTCTTACCATCACAATTTTACAAATGAGTAAACTGAGGCTAAAAACCTTGCCTAATTTCACATAGCAATTGGATGCGGTCATCAATTGTGCTTACTTTTGGAGAACTTAGAGATTTCCATGGAAAAAAATGCTGCTGAAAACAATAGCATTTATTTGGCACTTTTTAACATATATGAGGAGGAAAATATTAAAGATATTGATGGCAAGAGCTACATGTGGGAAGAGAGCAAAGCAAATCAGGATCACATAGAATGACAAAATATAACCCTCTCGAGGGTAGGGATTGTCATTTCTGTCTTTGTACCCCAATACTTGGCATAGTACCGAGCACATAATTGCTGTTTAATAATTGTTTGTGGATTGATAATAGAAAAAAAAATGATTATAGAATGCAAGCAGATCTCTGGCAGAGCAGGATATAGCTATGATCTAGCCAATGTGCAAGCAAGACCTTGGGTGAGTTGATCTCAAAGCAATGGCAAGAAGAAGAATGGAATCAATGACCCAGCCAGACCCTCTATCTATATACAACAACCAGGTAATGCTAGATGCCCACAGCTCCTCCCAGTCTGGTGTGAGCATAAATGAGCTCAGCCATGGGGAAGAGGACTGAGCATTTTATAAAGAGGCTATCCCTCTCTAGCATGGGTCTAAGTGTTTTCTACCCTCAATGTTTCAGTCAGTGAATGTCAATTAACTGGAAAGTTAGAAGTTGTCAACAAAGAAGATTTTCAATATGAGAGGTTTCAGGAAGGGGCCAGGTCAAAGGAATGAAGAAGGAGGAGAGGGGGGTTACATCTCCTCAAAGCAAAGACAACTTGAGACACTAGGCTAGACTTAAACATCTTTGGATTACCATAGTAGGAGAGTTCAAAACTCAAATCCAAGTACTCTGACTTCAAATCCATCACTCTTTCCACTGTTTATTATGGACATTTATTGTGACCTTTAATTCCATTCAGAACCAGACTGAAAAACTGTCATACTATAACTTGAATCACTCCCTGCTCTATCAGTGCCTTTTCTAATATATTTCCTGCATCAATCATTTCAAACTACTCTTTTATTGAGCAGTTTATCGAAGGGTGACTTTGAGGAAAAGGGTTCAGAAAAATCCAAAGAATTTTAAGAAATGCCACTGATTGATGGACTTTTATAAAAGCCAATGGTTTTATTTACGATTGTTCTTTAGACTTCTGTTTAGAAAAGTGGTGTGGTTTAATGAATAGAATTCTGAGCTTTAAGTCAATAAAAACTGGGTTCAAATTCTGTTTCTGACAAATTTCCCAGCTATATGCCCTGTGCACAAGTCACTTCATCATTCTGAGACTCAAGAAAACTCCTTTTAAGACTATGAGCTAGAAAAAACCTGGAAACAAAGCAAGTGTTCTATGCTTGGAGAATGGCTAAACACATTGTGTTATATGAATGGAATGCTGTACTATAAGAAATGATGAATGCAAAGAATTCAGAGAAACATGGGAAGACTTAAATTAACTGATTCAGAGTCAAGTAAACAGCAAAGAAAATAATTTAAATGATTCCCACAGTGTAAATTTAATGAATGATAAAACTGAAAATTCCAGTGCTTACCATAGTTTCTGACACATAGTAGGTAACCTGACTAAATTGACATTGTGTAAGTATACTAACCAAGCTTGGCTTCATAGAAAATTTGATAAAATGTGCCTCCATTGAAGAATCAGATTACAGGTATGAAATATTGTTTACAATGACAGAGTTGATGTATTGTCTGATTTCAGTGAACTTTTTTTTTCCTTTTTTATCTTTGCTACAAGAAAAGGGGAAGGATATATTGGGAAGGGAATGTGATATGAAACTCAAAGGTATTGGGAGGGAGTGAAGGAAGAAAGAAGACTATAAATCACTGTAAGTGGTGATTTGGGTTGGTGGAGAAGACTTTCCTTATCAATGAAATCACAAGACTTTAATAGGAGCAATAATAATAAATAATACCTGAGGAACTGTGGAGACGCCAGAATTATCAACATAGACATGCCTAGGACAAAGTAAGAGGTTAGTGTCCTATGGACTTTGGGACCTGTATTTGGGGAATGCGTCAGCTCCCTCCCCTGGGGGCTAGAAGCTGCTGAGGAGACACGCCATTTTGTAGTTTTCATAGGCATTTCTGGCTCCCAGCCTACAAATCCTGGGGAGATCCAGCGATCAGTCTTGGGGGGTAATCGCTCTTGCTTTAACCTCCCTGGATCTGGATTGTGATCTAGGGTGGAAGTTGTGGGTGGGTTTATAGCTTGCCGGAAACGGAAGTTGCCCCCCCCACGTTCGGGACGAAAATTCCTCTATCTGGCCTTAAAGCCATAGTGTGGCAACAAGCCCAAAAGTCAAGCAATTAAGTGGCAACATGCCAAGGCAAAGGAAACAGAAAAATGCAACCCTAGACTCCTATTTTGGGGGCATAGAGCGGAAAAGGACTGTGAGGTCAGAAGTCCTGCTCCAAAAGCCCCAGGGGAAAACATGAGTGGGTTGCAGGCCATAGAGGACCTTAAGGAGGACTTTAAAAATCAAATAAGAGAAGTGGAGGAAAAATTAGAACGAGAAATGAGAAGGATGCAGGCAAAGTATGAAATGAGGGTCAACAGCCTGACTGAGGAAAACAACACCTTAAAAAATAGACTAACTCAAAAGGCAAAGGAGGCCCAAAAGGGCAATGAGGAGAAGAATGCCTTAAAAAGTCGAATTTGCCAGATGGAAAAGAATCTCAAAAGTTCACTGAGGAGATTCATTCCTTCAGAGTTAGACTGGAACAAATGGAAGCTAATGACTTTATGAGAAATCAAGATTCTGTTAAGCAGATCCAAACAAATGAAAGAGTAGAAGGCAATGTGAAATATCTCATGGGAAAACCACTGACCTGGAAAATAGATCCAGGAGAGACAATTGAAAAATTATTGGACTACCTGAAAGCCATGATCAAAGAAAGAACCTAGAAATCACCCTTCAAGAAATTCTCAAGGAAAACTGCCCTGATGTTTTAGATCCAGAGGGCAAAATAGAGGTTGAAAGAATCTACCGATCACCTCCTGAAAAAGATCCCAAGAAGAAGACTCCCAGGAATATTATAGCCAGGTTCCAGAATCCCCAGATCAAGGAGAAAATACTACAAGCCAGGAAGAAACAATTTCAATATTGTGGAAACACAATCAGAATAGCCCAGGACCTGGCAGCTTCTACACTGAGGGATCGAAGGGCATGGAATATGATATTCCAGAGGGCCAAAGAACTGGGAATGAACCCAAGGGTCACCTACCCAGCAAAACTGAGTATTTTGTTTCAGGGAAAATATGGTCATTCAGTGGAATAGAGGACTTTCAAGCATTCTTGAGGAAAAAAACAGAATTGAATAGAAAATTTGACATCCAGACACAAGAAGGAAGAGATGCCTGAGAAGGTAATCAGGGAAAAGAATTCAAAAGGAACTTATCAAAGTTGAACTATTTACATTCCTATATGGAAAAGCAATATCTGTGACTGATGATATCTTTCTCACTATGAAAATAATGGAAGAAGGGGGTGTGGTCATACGGATACATATGTGAATGTGTGTGTATATGGCTACAGTTATATATGGATAGAGGGCATAGGTTGATTTTGTTGGGAAGGGAGAGTACTCAAGGGATGAAATTATGAGGTGAGAGAGGAAAGTGGCAAGAGGAGATGGGGAGAGACATGGTAGGGTAAACTATCTCATGTAGGGGAAGTGGGTGCAAAGGAGGGGGAGAATAAGGAAGGCTAAAAAGGCAAAACCACATTCACATTGAATTTGGTTCAGGGAGAAAAATGACATACATACTAAATGGGATATCTCAACCTGCAGCAGGATAGGGGGAAGGGGGATGAGAGGAGGGATGATGGATGGGAGGGCATCCTTGGGGGTGAGGGGAGGTTGGAAGTACCCACTATAGAAGAGGGACAGGATCATGTAGGGAATGGACCAGGTGGGGGGTGGGATGAGTGGGAGGGAATTATAAGCAGCCTTGTACAATATATCTACTATGATGTTTTGCATAGCTAGACATGTACAACATATACTGAATTACTTATCTCCCAAGAAGGAATGGGTGACAAGGGAGGAAGGAAATGGATCTGAAATTCAAGGTCATAACATTAAATGTTTCAAATATATATATATAAATACTATTATTAATACTCTTTTGCCTATAATTGGGAGATAAGATGTGCAGGCATTGGGACACAAAGATTCATCTTCCTCTGATGGAAAAGTCAATGGGGGTATGGGAGAAGGTATGGGAGAGAGCAGATTGGAGGAAGCGATGTCTTGTGGGACTGCTATTCTGGGAGGTTGGGTAGGGGAATAATGGGGGGAAAATGATTGTAACTCAAAATCTGGCGGAAATGAATGATGTAAAACAGAAGTTAATAAAGTATTTGTTTAAAAAAAAAAATAATAATAAATAATACCTGACATCAGTTGAGAACTTTATTTTTACAAAAATATTTGGCATATGCAATTTAATTTGACCCTGACAATCATTCCATAAGACAGTACAAATGTGATTATCTGCATATTAGCCAATAGGAAAACTGAGAAGTGAACTGACTTTATATTTAAATGGCAAATCTGAAGCTTAAAGCCAGGTCTTTTACCTTTAAGTATGGTGTTATTTCCACTATCATACTTGCAAAAATAGGTAAAAGATAAGAAGAGTATCAAATAAAACTCATTCATCATTGAAAAAGATACCCAGAGTTTAGGATACTAACATACCCTTCATAGAAAGGCAATTCGCAGAGAAATGGTTGTTGTTGTTGTTTGTCCTTTGTCTTCCAAGAAGACTAATGACATCACCGAATGACGTCATCACTCATGCATGAATTGGATTTAAATGAGGCAGAGTTGCACAGTCATCAGCCTCACTATCTCTTCCAGAGTCATTGAAGTCCAGTGGCAAGACAAAAATCAGGATGACTGACAAAGGCTTGGGATGCAGTGAATGACCTTGTTATCTTTAATGTCTAGCCAAGCTCTAAACCCTCCACAGTGCCTGCTTCAGTCACATTTGTGGCCATTGTAACAAATAGTTGTAATTCACTCATTCTTCTATCCACTCTATCCAGAAGCAGACTAAAATGTAATTGGGAAATATTTAACAAAATAAATGGTCGTTGAAGCATTAATTTTAAAAACTAAAAAAGGAAAAACAGATTCTGTTAGACCACACTACTAACCATTCTCTAAATACATTTGATGCTTCCTTTCCTTTTAGTGTCTGCTCATACATACCCTAGATGGCAAAATTCCTTCACCCACAGAGCTGCTAATTGAAATCTAGTAAGTAAGATTTCAACAGAAGAGATAAGAGTCGAATATTCAAGGAATGAGAAATAGTGTAACAAAAGTGGGAAATCGGGGGATTTGTTTGGGCAACAGTTGGCAGTGAGAGTAAATATATACAAGTCAGTGTGTATGCATATACACTTTAACTCAAAAAGTCATCAAATAGCTTCAGTTATCACTCCTACCATTCTAGGTACTGCAAGGGATAAAACATACGTGTGCCTGACTTCAAGTATCACACCATCTTTGACATGTGAAAATGACATATCTACGGGTGTGTTTTCAGTCAGATAGCCTCAAAAATATGAGACTTGTAACATGTACCACTGACTCAAAGGATCACAAATTCAGTTAACACACTGGACAATGGCCATGAGCTCCCTCAACTTGACACATACCCCTAGGATCCTTTGACTTCAAGTCTAGTAATCTTTCTTTTGTACTACACTGCTGCATGTTTCATTCCATAAATGAGAGCTAATGCAGTTAGATGAAACAATCTTCAGTATCCCTCCCAATTCCAAAATGTTTTAACTAAATCATTTAGCTTCTCTGGGCCTCAGTTTAGATATTTAAAATGGGGATAATTAGGATCCTGCCATTGTGAAGTAATTGCCACAGTCAGGACTGTGGCTATGGGGAGGAGCTCTCTTTTTGACTTTCTTCACTATCCCTAGACCACCACTCAACATCTTTACAAAAATTTGAAGGGGAGCTTAGAGATCTCAAAAAAATCAGACTAGACCCAAAATCTACATTTTAAGAGTATTTCCAAGGCTACACATCTGCTTTTTTGGAATTTTGTATTACTAAAATAAGATGGCTCTGCGTTGGCCTTCCTTTATTAATGAAGACATTTTTCTAGCATGCTTTTACTTGCTAAGGTGAATTTAATAAAGAAGATTTAACAGGATAAATGCAAGTGGTCTTTAAACAAACATTTTTGAAGTGTAATTTAACCTCATCATTTATTTCTACTATGTTTTTGCATAATGGTATAATAAGTTCATGCTCTATAGTACCTTCCCCTGAATGATAGAGCCAATGAGCTGATTCACTATTTAAAAAGCATTTCATGAGCAATAGCTTTAAGGCCAACCAATTAAAACTTGAATTTTAGAATAAACAGTAGTGTTTCAGGAGAGAATTTCATTCATTTTTCCATTGAGTCAATTCCTTGAGTGGCATTAGTTGACCTGGAAGATAAGGTAAAGACCGTTGACAAGGCTGCAGAGGTAGACAGGAAGAGGATGTGTGAGAGATTAGTAATCTGTAAATTCTTTGGGGGCAGACACTGTCCTAATGACCTTTGGATCACCTTGAGTTCTTTGTATATAATAAACACTCAAGGAAGGAAGGAAGGAAGGATGAAAATTTGAATATGTTTATATATCAAAGGTCCCTGAAGAACATCCTATAAAATAACTTTCCTTTGTTTTATTCCTTGTTCTGAAATTTTCATTTGTCAAAATTCCTGGTCTGTGAGCCTGAATATTATGATTTTTCTAAATAAGAAGTTTCAAGGTCTTGAGTTATCTTAATAGGAAAATAAAATTAATCATATGGTCAACCTAATCAATTATATTAGGCATTATTAACCTAAATTTATGTTTTGTTGTGTCTGATGTTATAGCTGTTTTGAGACTGGATTTTCTTATCTTGTCCAAGCTGGCAATACAACTGATGGTCACAAGCCAATCCCACTGCCTCCAGGCCACAATCCCAGGGTCTCACCATATTGGCAACCTTTAGTGCTCCCATCCAATTAACTTTAATCCTACTGCAAGTGAGAACTTCTAAAGTCAGAGATTCACCAGACTTCCCTAGAAGATTACCTGCATGTACCAACATACCTAACCTGACTTTGTTTAAATAGGTAGATACATAAATGCATATGTGCATGTAAGGATAGATAATATATAGATAACATTGCAATGTAATTTTATATATGTAAGTATACATACCCCTAATTTTATGCATTTAAAAACATTAATCCATAAGTTTCACCCGAATGCTCAAAAGGTTTTTTGGGTTTTTTTTTAAACTAAATTATAGAGTAATACATCAGTAAGTATGATTGAAAATATAAATGCAATAAAAAATCCATGAATATTCTGGAACTGTATACACACACACACACACACACACACTTATACTAAAGTCTTTTTTCTATTTGGGTATAGCTGGAAAGACTTTTATCATGTGTTGGCAATGGAATATATGGCTACTGTCAGAGGACAAGCCCAGTTAAGTTCAGAGAGACTCAATGACAGACAGTTGACCACCAAGTGAAGAGGTTTTTTTGAGCACAGCAGGTGGTTTTTGATCTATACTAGTGAAGAAAGTAGAGTACCCACATCAATGGAATCACAGATCTGGTGAATTATCTGAAGTAGTAACAACAGAAATACAAATCTCACACTTATATAGTGTTTTATAAAAAGAGAGACACATGAATGAAATAAAAAAAGAGAAACCTATTTAGAAACACAAGAAATGTTCCCTTGCAGGAAAATGAGTGTTTTTAAAATTTACATATAAGGTCCTAAAGGCAGAGAATCTAATACAATATCACAGGAAAGGAAAAGCAAATGGTAAATACCAAAGAAGTCATTACTGTTGCTATTTAAATTCTAAACTAAACAGAAATAATGTGAAGAGAATATGAATACACACAAATAAACCTACAGGGAAATGATAATATCAAAGAATGCATTTGAAAATCCTCAGGAAATATGAATCTTAAAAATATAAAATCACAGTTGAGTTGAAGATGTTATAGGAGTTTATCCTAGGATGCTCGAGATCAAAACAAAAGACTCAATAATTATTTAATTTTCTAAAGAAAATATGTATATTTTTCAGAACAAATGTTTTAGAGGTTGCTCAAAGACCATTCTAGAAAGACTAACCCAATAGTTCTATACAGAACAGTATTAGTCTAGTGAGTGGGTTTCTTTTCCCCTGAGCAAAATTTTTGCTTTTCTTTCTTCCTTTCTCTTGTTTTCTTTTTTTTCCTAACTGATTTTTTTTTAATTTTGACTTCCAAATCCTTCCTGCCCTTCCTCAACCCAATAAAGAAGAAAGTAATGATACAATTATACACATGAAGTTATGCAAAACGTTTACATGTTAGACATATAGCACAAAAAAAGAGGAAAAAGTTAAAAAACAGCATAAGTGGAAAAGTGTGCTTCTACCTGCACTCAGATATCATTAGTTTTCTCTCTGAAGGTAGAAAGCATTGTTTTCATCATATATCCTTTGGAATTGTCTTCTATCACTGTCTTGATCAGAGTAGCTAAGGCTTTAACATTTGGTCATTGTTATATTATTGCTATTAACTATGTACCATATTCTCCTGATTCTGCTCACTTTGTTTTACATCAGTTCATAAATGTCTTTTGAGGTTTTTCTGAAATCTGCCCGTTCATCATTTCTTATAGCACAATAGTATTCCATTACATTCATATACCCACAACTTGTTCAATCATTTCCCAATTGATGGGCACCCCCTCAATTTTTAATTCTTTACCATTACAAAAAGAGCTGCTATAAATACTTTTGTATAAATAGGTCCTTTTCCCTTTTTTCTGAGATACAAACCTAGCAGTGGTATTGCTAGGTCAAAGAGTATGCACAGTTGTATAGTCTTTCACAATACTTGAATTGTTGCTTTCTAGCTGCTTGCAATAAGTCTTCCTTGACCTTGGGGTTCTGGAATTTGGCTATAATATTCCTGGGAGTTTTAACTTGGAGATCTCCTTCAGGAGGTAATCAGTGGATTCTTTCAACTTCTATATTATCCTCTGGTTCTAGGATAACAGGACAGTTTTATAATGTCTAGACTCCTTTTTTGTTCATGAGTCAGATAGTCCAATAATTCTTAAATTCTCTCTCTTGGATCTCATTTCCTCATTAGTTGTTTTTTTGATAAGACATTTTGTATTTTTTTCTATTTTTCATTATTTTTATTTGTTTTATTGGTTTTTGATGTCTCCTAAAATCACCAGTGTCCACTTGCCCAATTCCAAATTTTAAGAAATTACTTTCTTCAGTGAATTATTGTAAAACTTCTTCCATTTTGTCAATTCTTTAAGGAGCTCTTAGTTAATTTTTGTGCTTCTTTTACCATTTGGTCAATTCTGTTTTTTAAGGTGTTATTTTCTTCACTACTTTTTTTGTTCCTCTTTTACCAAGCTGTTAAGTCTCATTTCATAATTTTCTTGCATTCATTTCCCCAAATTCTTTATATATCACTCATTTGTTTTTTTTTTTAATCCTTTTTGAGCTATTACATGAATTCTTGTTGGGCTTTTATCCAATTCACATTTTTCCTTGAGGCTTTGCTTGTAGCTGTTTTGACAGCATTGTCTTGGAGTTTATCATGATCTTCCCTGTCACCATAGCAAATTTTTATAGTCAGGTTCTGTTGTTGTTGTTTGCTCATTTTTCCAGTCTATTTATTGACTTGTAACTTTATGTCAAAGTTTGCCTTTGTTCCCAAGGTGGTAGAGGCACTGTCCCAAGCTTTGCATTTTTCATGCTGCTACTTTCAGAGCTGGTACTGAGAGTTTATGGGTTTTTTGTGTTTCCAAGATGGTATGGTCTAACTAAGGGTGTGGTCACTGCTCTCCTAACCTGTGCCCTGGTTTTTCCCCAGGAATAGATCTTTTTCCCCTGTAGCCATAAATGCTAGCACTCTTTTTGGCTTTGTAACTATGACTGGGTCCCCTGCTCTCCTGAAACTACAATCACTAGTCCTCCTTTCTGCCTTGGAATTGAGACCAGGGTTGCTACTCCCTTGTGAGTGATCACAAGTACTCTTCTCTACCCTAGAACTGTGACCAGGGCCCCTATTTCCCTGTAACTATTTGTACTAGTGCTCCTCTTTGCCCTGGGACTGCAACCTGGAACTTAGTATGGACAATTCAACAGGGTCCCAAACCCAGTGCCAGCAAAGGATTCCCTCTAAAACCTTTCTGATCAGTTGTTCAACCCCCTTGCCATCTGTGGCTTGAGAGCTCCCAAAGCTGTTGCTGATACAAATGTAGCTACCTTTAAGGCCTACTGCTAATTCTTCAACATGACCTTTACTGCACTCCAGTCAAACACCACCCCGGTGAAGCAAAACTTTCTTGCTCACCTCCTATGTTGTCTTGAACTGGAAAACTGTTTCACCTGAACTTTTGTGAGTTCTGCTCTTTGCAGAATGCATTTTGAGGCATTATTTTAAAATTGGAATTTGGGAGAGTTCATGTAAAGTCCTGCTCCTACTCTGCTATATTGTCTCTCTAACTGCCTTTTCATTATTTTCTTGTGTCTCTATCATTTCTTTTCCCAATTCTTCCTCTACCACTCTTATTAGGTTCTGAAATTTATTTTTAGCTCTTCTGGGAATTTTTGTTGGGCTTGTGTCCAATTTACATTTTTCTTTCAGGCTTTACTTATAACTGTTTTATCATTATTGTTTTCTGAGTTTGTATCTTGATCTTCCCTGTCAGCATAATAGTGTTTTATGGTTGTTGTTGTTGTTGTTGTTGTTGTTGTTGTTGTTGTTGTTGTTGTTGTTTTTAAATTGTTTGCTCATTTTTCTGGCTTATTTCTTGACTTTGAACTTTATGTTAAAGTTGGCTTCTTGTCCTGAAGTAAGAGTTAGGAGGTGGAGTTGGAGAGGCAATGTCCTGAGCTTCAGGAACTTTCACACTGCTGTTTTCAGAGCCAATGGCTAGGGGTTGGAAGTTCTTAGTGCTTCCAAGGTCCTGTCATCTGGGGAGAGGTGTGGTTACTCCTCCCTTGCAATTAGAAGTAAAACTGCTCCCTGAGGCACTTACTTGTTCCTTTCAGATAGCAAGTGCTCCTCTTCTCCCTGTAAATGTGATCTGGCAGTGGGTATAGGAAATGGAGTTGCCAAACAGCACCCTCTCCTTCACTTGGTGCTAACACAAAGGTTCCTTGTAGAGGGAACCCTCCCAGAGGGGAACCCTCTCTGACCAGTTACCTGATCTCACCATCTCTAGCTTAGAAGCTCCAGAAGCTGCGGCTGCTCCTGTTGCTATCTCCAAACCCACAGCTATTGCTGCCATCATGTGTGTTCCAGACTAGCCCCCTCTGTGCAATGTCACAGACATCTCCTTGCAACCTCCTAAATTGTCTTGGGCTAGAAAAAATGTCTCACCCCGACCTCTTGTTGGCTCTGTCACTCCAGAATTTGATTTGAGGCATTTTTTTTTTTGCTTTTTGGAGGGCAATTGGGGTTAAGTAACTTGCCCAAGGTCACATGGCTAGGTTTTTGTTTGTGTGTGTGTTAAGTGTCTGAGGCTGGAACTGAACTCAGGTCCTTCTGACTCCAGGGCCAGCGCTCTACTCGCTGCGCCACCTAGCCGCCCCCAATTTGAGGCATTTTTAAAATCTTTGGAGAAGAATGTTGGGATAGCCTGGCTGCTTTCTCTATTCTGATATCTTGGCTTCACCCCAGGTCAGTGATTACTAAAAAGACTAGTTTCTATAAATTAAATCAAGGATTATTAACATTATCATCTTCCAGAAGTAGTAGAAACTCTGGCATGTTGGAAGCTGAGAGAGACTTCTCACAAGATCATAGTACAAGCCTCCAGTGGTTGTCTAGTTCAGTTTCATGAGGGAATTTTTTTAATCCATTCCCCCTCCCCGCCAAAAAGTAGCTGATTAGAAATTTTTTTAGAAAGCCTTTAAAAGATGTTCCCCAGGCCACCCTGAAAATGCATTCCAGGGCTTCTCTTTGTAAGCTCAAGACTTAAAAATTATTTTAGCCCCTTCAAACCTTCAATTTAAAAAGCTACATTATGGGGTAGCTAGGTGGCACAGTGAATAGAGCCCCGGTCCTGGAGTCAGGAGGACCTGAGTTCAAATACGACCTCAGACACTTGACACTTACTAGTTGTGTGACCTTGGGCAAGTCATTTAACCCTGATTGCCTCCCTTTCCTCCACTCCCCCAAAAAAGCTACCCTAGCTCGATGTGGGCAAAATAATAATTCTGCAAATAGAAGGGTGAAAAAACACATTAATATCCGAATGTATTTTTTCTCTCATCTAACACCACATCAGCAATAGCATATTCCCTCCCTGGTTAAGAAAAACAGACTCTCAGCCATATCTTCATTCCTAAAATCAGGACGTTATGTATAATGCCTCCTATGGTCCCTTTCAGCTCTAAATATAAGATCCTATGATCCTGTATTCCAAGTGATTAGAAAAATCTCAAGATGGAAACCCCAGGGTATTATCATGGACAAACTCTCTCCTAGGACTGAGGGATTGCAGCAAGTGGAGGTGGCTAAGACTTGTATTCAAATTCTGCCTCAAACCCTTCTAGCAATGTACCCCTGGGCAAGTAACTTAATATCTCTATAATTTAGTTTCTTTATCTGTAAAATGAGTGATTTCTAAGTTCCTTTGCAGCTATAAAAGTATGATCCTACAAAACTTTAAAGGGAGAAGAGGTCTGAACCACAAAGTCCAAGCAATGAGACAATGTTTCAGACCTAACAGCATCAAGCTCTTTTGAAGGCTTAATGTCTCCACCCCAATCATAAAAAGCCAGCTAGACACCAGCTCAGCTGTTATGTGTTACTGGAAACTGAAAGGCTTCCTTATCAACACAGCAGGCATGGAGTCTAAGAACTGGGAAGAAGGCAAAAGAGAAATCTCCCCTAAGCCACAGACCTAACTGTGGCAGCCCACCAGCTCGCCCCCTCCTGCCACAGCCTGCCCAGATGGCCTGGAAAAAGAGTGAGGAAGTGGTTGTTTCTTTTATCATAACACCACCCCTGTCTGTTTCATATGGGCTTGGTTAGAAATTAAAACTCACTTTGAGTCCTAATCAAAAGCAAAATTCATTCAAGTGAGAATTTTCCCTTGTCATCCCATAACTTTTTAGTGTTCCAGGAAAAGAAACACTCAAAATCAAAATCCAATCAATTTCTCTTTCTAGCAGTGCTTTCTACCTTAAGGCAGGTAGTTACTATTGTTGTTGTTTGTCCTTTGTTCTCAAAGAAGACCATAACACCAGGGAGGTGATGTCATGACATGCAAGAAAATTGGATTTAAGTGAGGTAGGGCTGTGCAAAGTCACCAGCCTCACTCTCTCCTCTAGAGCCATCTGGGTCCAGTAGCAAGACATAAGATCAGGATGACTGGAGCTGGCCCAGGATACAATGGAAGACATTAGTCTTTTTAAGCTAACATCTTTAACAGGTCTCAGTTTGACTGAGGTAATAGAGCAGGTTACAGAGTCTTCTTCATGTACAGATATATGCTATCTAGCTACTACCATCAAAAGAAATGACTTTCAGTATAAAAGGTGATTGATTCCAGTCCCCATCTCTGAACATGAACTGACTGTGTGACCCTGGGCAAGCTCCAGGGAATCAGGCAACTCCACAAGTTGCATATTCAGAGCTGAACACCACTGGTAAAGAAAGATCCTCACCTGGAGGGTGAGGACCCCAGTGAAAGCACCATAATGTTCAGAGGAAAGAAAAATCCTTTTAAAAATGCCTCCTTTTTAGAACCACATATGATTCAAATCAAACATTATCTTTTATTAAAATCCTAATATTTCACATGAATATCTGAAATCTTACATTTTATCTACATGAAGCTTTGGGGAAAAAATATATTTTCCTCCAGGATTATTGACTTCAAAGATGTTCAGAAACTTCCATTTTGCTTTTAAAAAAAATTCAGCTTGTGGGGCGGCTAGATGGTGCAGTGAATAGAGCACCTGCCCTGGAGTCAGGAGGAACTGAGTTCAAATTTGGCCTCTGACACTTAACACAAAAACTAATCATATGACTTTGGGCAAGTCACTTAGCCCCAACTGCCCTACCTTCCCCCTCCAAAAAAAAAAAGCAAAACAAAAAATTCAGCTGTCTTTCAAAGATTATTGACATTATTGTTGATCAACCTGGTTTTTTGATGGAGGTTTACTTGACTCCTGGAGAAGGGGCAACAAGCAGAAATTCCAGCATCGAGAGCCTTCCTACGGATGAAACATCACATAGCACAGTTTTTTTATACTAATTTGATTCTCATTTTACAGAGAGAAAAATTGAGGAACAGAGAGACAAGCAGCTGGATCTTAGCTATATTTTAGACTAAACAAGATTATGCCTGTTTCCATTCCTTCTCTTCCTCTTTATCTCCTGAAGATGATTGCGTTTCTCTAATTGTGTGTCTTCCATTATATGATCTGTTTCCATCCGTAACATCTCTCTTTCCCCTTTTATGCTCTCCCTAATTGTTTCTTTATACTCAGTTCAACACAATAGGTATTTCTCATACAATTTTTCTGGGCCCCACTTCCTTCTTCACTCCCACCCCCACCCACAGCCCTGTAACTTTTCATTTGTCCTGCTGGAGCTACATTAGAACTGATACAAGAACAGGCTGTTCATATATTTCATTGAAAATTCAGCAAGATTGCTTCATCTAGTACTTATGTGAGTACATAAAGGTAGTGTTGCTCTTTACTATAGTTTGAGTCACTTCAGAACTGTCTAAAGGGACTTTAGACTTTATGATCCATGTGCACACCCACCACTATCTCTTACTCCTCTCCAACTAACATTAGCAAAACCTTTTCATATAAATGAATGCCGAATTTCAAAAGTGGCACCAATTTACAGATTCTCACATTTGTTGACCAATAATATTGTCAGTACCTTCTTGCCCTACCCCTACACCATAACAGGCTTCATATTAGGATTCCCTAAAATCCAGCTGGTTCCACTTACCAGCTTCTCTTTTTATGGATTGTCAGAGTTTAGCATGAGAGAAACTTGATGTATTCCTTTGTCGATAGGTCAAAATTGCTGCTTTCCGGACCACTCATTGCCTTTGACACTATCCTTCATTGCCTTGGACACTATACTAACAGAAGTCCTCCAATCTTAACCTCCTACCAGGGTATACATTCCTTTTGCAGCATCTCTGACAAGTTTAATCTCTGCTTGGATACTTTCAGTGACAGGGAGCTCACCATTTCACAAGATAACATATTCAAATTTTTGTACAGCTCTAATCATTAGAAAGTTCTTCCTTATACTAAAATGAAATGTGTATCTGTAATTTCCTTCTATTTACTATAATTACATCTTTTAGGGCAACCCTGAAAAATATACTCCCTCTTCCACATGATAGTACTTCAGATATTTAAAAACTGAAATCATGCCTTCCCAAAGGCTTCTCTTCCTCAAGTTAACCTTGAGGTGAACTTGTTCCTTCAGACATTCCTGGTATAATGATTCCTGAAATCCTTCCTTTCCTGATAAGCCTTCTCTTAATACTCTCTAGTGTTAAATGGATAGAGTCTGTACCATTGATATGACATCTCCTCTGTAACTTAGAGATTATAAGTTACTTACTTAACAATTCCATGTTTCGTGACCTGCCAGGGTCACAAAGCTAGGCTGGTTCAAAGGTGGCACTTGAGCTCAGATCCCCATAGCTTGGCAACTGGCTCTATCCATTCTGCTATGATGAATTGAAACTGAGATGCGAAACTTGAAGTTTTCAGAGAAATATATCCAATATCAGGGAGACAAAAATATGGTAAGAAAAAAAAAAGCAATATGGCAAGTGGATACAAAGTTGGCCTTATAAACAGGGAAGACCTGAGCTTAGGGCCTTTCTCTGCTATGTGCTATCTGTGTAACACTGTGTGACCTTGAATTCTCAGTGCCCCAGTACTGTGAAGCAGCTCTTTAAGATTACCAATGTCAGAACAGTGACCAATAAATGGTATGGAATCCTCACCTCATACAAAAAAAAAGTGTGTGTGTGTGTGTGTGTGTGTGTGTGTGTGTGTGTGTGTGTGTGTGTGTGTTCAGTCATTGCCGATTCTTCATGACCCCTTTTCGGGTTTTCTTGGCAAAGATACTAGAGTGGTTTTCCATTTTCTTCTCTGTCTCATTTTATAGATGAGGAAATAAAAGCAAACAGGATTAAGTGACTTGCCCAGAGTCACACAGCTATGAAGTATCTGAAGTCATATTTGAACTTAGGAAGATGTCTTCCTAACTTCAGGCCCAGTACTCTAACTACTATGCCACCTATATCACTGTTTATGTATACACACACACGCATACACATATGTGTATATGTGTATGTGTGCGTGTATATGTTTGTGTGCATATCTGTATACATGTACATACACATATATATGCACACATTCATATAGGCATATTATGTGTATATATACGTACATATACATACACATAGGTATATGTGTGTGCAAGTACATATGTATATACATATATGTTGGTATATATGCCTGTATGTATATGTATATATTTATATAACTTATATTTTAATCCTTCTTCTCCCTTCCCCCAGCCTTTTTTTAATGAAGAGAAAAGAAATGTGGAGAAAGGATTTATCCATTTTCATGCAAAAGAGAAATCTTCTTGTGCATGTCATACTATTTTCTAACAATGTTTTGCAATTAATATGCTTCACCATTCCTGGAAAGGAATGATTTGAGTCAGCAAGGACAAAGGAGCCCTGGAAATGGAAAGTTGGCAAAAAGAAGCATAGATGTAGGGAAGTAGTTTTCAAAATCCAGAAAGAAAGAACCCATGAAATTCACCATATGAGACACTGGAGGGAAACCCGGGTGAATATGGTTAAATAGAGCCAAAATTTTGAAAAATAATGTTCAAGGTTATGTGACAAAAATAGGAATTGAAATCTATGAACACAACCATTTTTAAGTGAGAAATAAAGCCAGGCTTGCACCCAGTTTCCCTTACTATTGGTACGTGACAAACCTGGCAAGAATCTCCTTCCCTTTGAATATCCCCATAGCAGGTAAGGCTATGTAAACAGTAAGTACTCCAAAAAAAAGTGAATAATGGAAATCAATTAATAAATGAATGATGTAGTAAGCTCCATCAGCAACTGTCTCAAGTGTATACCATTTTCACCTAGATGCCTTTTTTATGGACCATGCCTTAAACCCGAATCACTCTTGGTCTTATTGATTGGCCAACAACAGGTCCCAGCTCAAACCTCACTTGGTCATTGTTTGGATTCTGATGGCTCAGAGTAAGTGTAAATAGCAATTGTTTCTGTTTTGACCAAAAATCCTAAGGGTCTTCTTCTCCCAGATAGATTTTTTTTTAACTAGGTTAAAAAAAAGTTATTCTTTGCTCCATTTTTACCTAGACTTAATCACCAAAAGGACATTCCTTCAAATAAACAGAGACCTGGGAAAGACCCTAGCTCAGAGAGGCCAAGGCCTCACACCACATCTAGGGCCATCTCCCTTCATTGTAATCTATATCTTGTCACTGGACACAGATGGCTCCTGAAGAGAGAGTGAGGCTGGCGACTTTGCACAGCCCTCCCTCATTTAGATCCAATTTATTTGCAAATCATGACATCTCCTTCCTTATGTCATGGTCCTCTTTGAGAACAAGACAAACAACAATACCATTTTCACCTAAAGATTAGAAAAGGACACTAATATCATTTATCTTTTAACCTGTCACTCATCAACAATATTTGATGAGTAGCCATTATTGTGAGTTGTATCAGATATCGTGGATGCTGTCTCTAGCAGTAACTTGCTGTCTAATGGGAAAATGTGATCGATGTATCTGAAAAGACACAAAAATACAAATGGATACTGGGTCACTGACTTCACCACTATAGGGAACTCCCAGGGAAGGAAATTCTATCAATGCAGCTCAGCACTTTCTAAGTGGTTATAGGCTTATAGACTTGCCTAGTGCACTGAGTTTTTCCCAGGGTCAAACAACCATTTGTGTGTTCAGAAATGAGACTTGCATGCAGGCCTTTCTAGATCTAACACCATCCTTCTATTTAATAAGATGTAGAAAACTATTAAAAATAATTACCAGCTGTACAGCAATGTGTATCTTCTCACAAATATTATACACTGGCTATAGTAAATAGGGCACTTCCTGTATGCTGACCCAATGGGAGAAAATGAACCAGGTTAGCATTTGTGTGTGTGTTTGTATGTATATAAATGCTTCGTTATAGATACAGTTTATCCAATAACAAAAGGAAATTTTTTCTTTTTCCCCATTCCATAAGAAGCCTCACTTGGGGAGGAGGATTTTATCCCTGGATATTTTTGGCCTTGTGTTGTATTGTATTGTGTTTTCCACAGGATAACATCTGTCCAACACAGATATTCAAAAATGGAAAGGAAAACACTGAACAAAAAAATACTACTCTGGGTTTGGGCACAGACCACATGAAAAGCTCTCTTTCCTGAATCACAAATAAAAACAGATTTAAAAGGAGAAGAGAACCCAAAGGTCATCTCAGTCCCAACTTTCTGTTTTGAGTTTTCCTCTTTCTCCTTCCACACTAAAGCTCAATCAATGTACAGGTTGCCTGTTTGTCTTGCCTTTAAGAAAGCAGAGAAAGCAAAAAGGTCAAGCATTGTTGGGGTTTTGTTGTAGTGGTTGTTTGTTTTTTTGTTTTATTTTATTTTAACAAGTTTTGGACCAACCTGCATAGCTTAACAGTGATTACTGGCCTTGCCAATGGGTAGATAGATTAGCCTAAGTTTTATGATACTGTTTTTTATCCTAGTCTTTAAAATCACAAGTGATTTTATGAATTTTCTTTCTAATTTTCTGCTCCTGCTGTACTTTCGACTTTCAGATAAATTTCCATTACTGCTGCCAAGATTTCTTACCATTTGTCCAAGCATGCCCAATTTATGCTACCTGAGTTTCCTGGCATTAACACAGAAGTAAAACATGGGAAGAAATTACAAGAGTACTTAAGAATAATCCTCCTCAAAGACACAGTATTAACAAGTGAAGAGGGATGGAAGACTGAAAATCATTCTGGCTTTGATTAAACAAAAGAATTGTTTGATCAATGCACAAATATTTACTGAACGCCTTTTATGTGCCTCACATAGTACTCAGTTCTATGGGAGTGACTGCTGCTGATAAGAATATATAACATTTATATATCAGACACTGTGCTAAGTGCTTTACTATTGTGATCCCATTTGATCCTCACAACAATCTTGGAAGGTAGGTGCTATTATTAACCCCATTTTACAGAGGAAGAAACTGAGGTAAACAGGTTAAGTGACTTGCCCAGGGTCACACAGCTAGTCAGTGTCTGAGGATGGATTTGAACTCATATCTCCCTAACTCCAGGGCTCAGCATTTTATCCGCCATTCTACCTAACTACCCCTAAAAAAAGAAGTATGAGTATCTTACCCTCAGGGAGTTTGAAATCTCATTACCAAAACAAAGTGGAAATACATCCAAGAAAATTTATGCAAGCAATGAATTGCTAGACCAAGTGGTGTTGACTCTAAGCATGGAGAGAAGAACAAGATTAGGTGAGCTGAAATAATCTGTTAAATATTTTTTTTGGCTTTTTGGAGAGGGTAAGGCAGGGCAGTTGGGGTTAAGTGACTTGGCCAAAGTCATACAGCTAGTAAGTGTTAAGTGTTTGAGTCCAGATTTGAAGTTAGGGCCTCCTGACTCTAGGGCCAGTGCTCTATTCACTGTGCCA
Organism: Gymnobelideus leadbeateri; assembly: GCA_011680675.1. NCBI lineage: Eukaryota > Metazoa > Chordata > Mammalia > Diprotodontia > Petauridae > Gymnobelideus > Gymnobelideus leadbeateri. The sequence goes on from WOXC01000402.1 coordinate 186,323, forward strand.
CCTAACTACCCCAGTCTTTTAAAACTTGATGGAGGAAGTGAGCTGAGCCTTGAATGATATGTGAGTGGAGATTTATTAAGTACCTACTATGTGCCAGGTGCCATACTGGGTAATAGGGATATGAAGATTAGGAATGAAATAACTTATGTTCTCAAGGAACTTGTTTGGAGAGAGAGCAAGATATCTAAGTAGAGAATAAATACAAAAACATACGAAGTACTTAGATACAGTTTTGTTGTTTGTCCTTCTTTCTCAAAGAGGACCATGACATCAGGAAGGAGATGTCTTGATTTGCAAGTGAATTGGATTTAAGTGAGGCAGGGGTGTGCAAAGTTACCAGCCTTACACTCTCCTCTGGAGTCATCTGGGTTCAGTGGACATTCTGATATAGATCAGAAGGACAGGAGATGATCCCAGATGCAGTGGGAGACCTTGACCTTTTTAAATGCTAACACAAAGTAGGCATTTAGTAAATAGTTGACAAATGAAGTCCATTACGGGCTCCTAATTTACATGCCCATAGCATCTCCACATGACTGGTTTTTAAAAGAGCACCCACTGCACTTACATGGGATCTACAAGAACAAAGTTCAATATGATATTACTGTTAGTTACAGTGACCTGAGGTTCACAAGCTGGTAGCAATGAGGAGCCACTTTGGACCTTTGGAGATCCACACAAGACACCTTAACATTCCTAACAGGAGAGAATAAGTATGGCATTTTCCAGGGGAAAGTCAGTAGACTTCCTTGATTTGAAAAGAGACTGATTCTGTAGGACAGAAAAGTGAATGCTGTTTCAAACATTTCTTCATCATGATTTTTTCTGCTCCTTAGGTCACAATGTTAATATTTTAAGTTCCTAAATAAAGCCTAAAACATATATGTACATGCATGTTTGTGTGAAAGAGAGAACAGAAACTAAAAAGAAAGTATCACAAAATAAGCAGTGACCAAGAGATTTGTATGTGTGCCACTCATCACATATGGCCACTGAGCCTAAAGGGTCTACATTCTCCTCTCTAATTCTTTCACTCAAGAAGCATTTATGGGGGCAGCCAGGTGACACAGTGAATAGAGCACAAGTCCTGGAGTTAGGAGTACCTGAGTTCAAATCTGGCCTCAGACATTTAACACAAAACTAGCCATGTGACCTTGGGCAAGTCACTTAACCCCCAGTTGCCCTACCTTCTCCCCTTCAAAAAGAAAAAAAAAGCATTTATTAGGCAACTATTGTAAAGTGTGCCCTCCTAAGCACTGGGTGAGATACAAAGGAAATACAAGTTCGCTACCCTCTCTCAATAAACCTTCAATCTAACAGAATTCTAGGATCAGTAGCTATTCCCATTTCCTTATAATACCATAATTACTTGTAGAACACAGCTACACAGCTGAAATATTGTCGTTGCTTAGACCACCAACATCAGTAATAGACTATTTAGAAAGATAACAATTCAGGCATAAATGGAAAAATTTTCAGCAAAACAAACATGTTAATAAGGCTATATCAAACTATCCCTCTTATGGATGTGAAAATAAAATAAATTAAAGTGACACTCTTTTAAATACCTCTTTCTAAAGAAATGTAGAGCTGGCTTTGAGATTTTTACATTTTGCCTCATACTAACCTCTCTGATTCATAAGGGTACTCCAAGCCCAGATGTCTCAGAGATAAACTAATTATGCCAGCTTTCATTTTAGCTAATTTTCCCTAAATTTTATGTCACTTTGTTATCTTTTTACATCATTGATTTAACTGGTGCCACTTATTCAAAATGATCTATAAGAGACCTTAGAGGTTACCTAATCCAAAGGCTTCATTTTACAAATGAGGACACTGAGGCCAAAGAGATTTGCCCAAGGGCAAACTAATGAGCAGCAGGGGTCACAATTGAACTCAGGTACTGTGGCTCAAAGTTCAGCACTCTTTCCCTTCCATCATGTTGAAATATACATTCCTTACTCTGAATTAGAATATGCATTAGGATAAAAATAAATCACTTGAAAAGAATTCTTCATATAGTTATTATAAAGTCAATTATAGTTAGCACTTTCCAAAGGAATGATTCTATTATCTTTCTACAGTAAGACTTTCCTTGAATATAAATAGGCATTTCCTTCCTGTATGGGATTTTACCACAAAAGGATAGTTGTACTTCAAGAATTCATCTGTTGTAGTAATTATTTTGTTAGATGTTCTAGGATTCCTAGAAGAATATATTGACTGGAACTTGTCATCAACAGGAAACATTTCACTGCTTTCGTCTGTCTTAAATTTTTGCTGTGGCATTCTGTAGTCAATACTGGAAGCAAAGTTTGGTTCATTTGGCAACTTATTTAGTAAGAATGGAGGAGTCAGGATTGTAAATAATAAAAATCTAAAGAAAGGACTATACCCAATGCTAATCCTGCTCCACTGGAAAAAAAATACTAATGCTACATCATTAACATACCACCATCTTCCCAACTTCTTCCTTTGACTCTAGTAGATGAGGACACTATTCTCAAATGCCAAGAATTCCTTGCTAGTCAACACATAAAAGCCGCAGCCAGTTACCCCTCTTGCCCTTTCTTTTTTTATGTTCCATTAATTAATCGTTGGTTTATCATATATAACTTTGTCCTTTCTAAGAAAATCAGACTAAAAGTCTGGTATGTAAAGAAGGTTATGGAATTGCATATTTACTTTAAGATAGCTGAAAGAGCAAACAAAATAAAAAAGAAATCATTCGAACCAATCTTTGAAATCATATAGCAATGTCTGTTTGGAGTAAGGTGGTAATGGCATTCAACTGAGTTTCAGCAGGACATAAATTTCCTGTGGTGCTTCAATGTAAATTTCCAATGTCCATGGGCAATTCATTTTTCAGTCCTGTAGTTGCTAGGCTTTAAAATTCTCGCATAAGTAACCTGGTTAGGAAGCTGCATGACAGGTACACTCTATTGCCTCAAAAAATTATTTGAACAAATTCTCGTTTCCAGAGTTACTTTACTTCTGGCTAAAATCACCCTAAGATAAACTAGTATTTGGAATGACATCATGCAAGCTAAAATCCACACACATGCCCCAATTCCCAGGGCAGAGGGCTAGGGGGTCCATGTCAAAAGAAACAATGTAACTATTAGGCCACAAGTAGTATACCAACCTCAGTAGGCCTTCCTAACTGGTTTACTTATGGAAATTTTTTTCCATTTTCTACTCATCTCTATAATTAATACAGATTCAAAGTCACATCTTGGGGATATTTTCTTTTTAAAATACATTTTGATATCTTTTGTTTCCCTCATGTGACTCCTCCTCCCTTCTCCCAGAGCTATCCCTTATGATAAATATTTTTTCAAGAAAAAAAGAAATCAGGAAAAACAAAAATATATAACAAATCTTCCAATGTAATGCTCCACACTCACAGACCTCCTATATCTGATAAGGGGCTGGGAAGGCAAGGAAAGATTTTCACATCTTTTCTTTGGGGCCAGACTTGTTCTTTATAATTTTGCAATATTTGTTTCTTATTATTTTGTGGTGGTTGCTTTTTTTTCCATTTACACTATTGTCATCATTGTGTGTATTGTTTTTTTTCTTTTTTTATTAAACAAATGCTTTATTGACTTCTGGTTTACATCATTCATTTCTAACAGACTTTGAGTTACAATTTTCCCCCCATTTTTCCCTACCCACCACCCCAGAATAGCAGTCCCACTAGATATCCCCTCATCCAATCTGCTCTCTCCCATATCTTCTCCCATACCCCCTTCAACTTTGCCATTAGGGCAAAGTGAATTTCTGAGCCCCAGTGCCTGGATATCTTATGAAACATTTAATTTTGAAACTTCGATTTTCAGATCCTTTCCCTTCCTCCCTTGTCACCCACTCCCTTTGAGAAGATAAGCAATTCAGTATATGTTGTACATGTATAGCTATGCAAAACATTACCATAGTAGATAATATTGTAAAAGATTGCTTATATTTCCCTCCCACCCATCTCACCTTCCACTTCGTCCATTCCCTACTTTGATCCTGTCCCTCTTCCAAAGTGGGTACTTCCAAACTCCCCTCCCCCTAGAATGCCCTCCCCTCCATCATCCCCCCTCTCATCCCCCTTTCTCCTACTCTCCTGCAGGGTGAGATATCCCATTTAGTATGTATGTGAGTCTCTCCTTGAGCCAACTTCAATGAGAAATGGTTTTGCCTTTTTTCTTCCTGTTCTTCCCCTCCCCTGCACCTACTGCCCCTTGCCTCTTCTACATGAGATAGTTTACCCTACCCTGTCTCTCCCCATCTCCTCTTGCCACTTTCCTCTCTCATCTCTTAACTTCACCCCTTAAGTATCATCCCTTCCCACCAAATTCAACCGTGCCCTCTGTCCATGTATACCTGTAAACATATGCCCATATACCCTTCTTCAATAATTTTCATAGTGAGAAAGGTTTCATCAGACACAGTTATTGTTTTTCCATGTAGGAATGTAAATAGTTCGACTTTGATAAGACCCTTTTGATTTCTTTTCCTTGATTACCTTCTCAAGCATCTCTTGCTTCTTATGTCTGAATGTCAAATTTCCTATTCAACTCTGGTTTTTTTCCTCAAGAATGCTTGAAAGTCCTCTATTCCAATGAATGACCATATCTTCCCCTGAAACAAGATACTCAGTTTTGCTGGGTAGGTGACCCTTGGGTTCATTCCCAGCTCTTTTGCCCTCTGGAATATCATATTCCATGCCCTTCAATACCTCAGTGTACAAGCTGCCAGGTCCTGTGCTACTCTGATTGTGTTTCCACAGTATTGAAATTGTTTCTTCCTGGTTGCTTGAAGTATTTTCTCCTTGATCTGGGAGTTCTGGAATCTGGCTATAATATTCCTAGGAGTTTTGTTTTGGGGATCTTTTCCAGGAGGTGATCAGTAGATTCTTTCAACCTCTGGGTCTAAAACATCAGGGCAATTTTCCTTCAGAATTTCTTGAAGGATGATTTCTAGGTTCTTTCTTTGATCATGGCTTTCAGGTAGGCGAATAATTTTTAAATTATCTCTCCTGGATTTATTTTCCAGGTCAGTGGTTTTTCCCATTAGATATTTCACTTTGCCTTCTATTCTTTCATTTGTTTGGATCTGTTTAACAGCATCTTCATTTCTCATAAAGTCACTAGCTTCCATTTGCTCTAGTCTAACTCTGAAGGAATGAATCTCCTCAGTGAGCTTTTGAGATTCTTTTTCCATATGGCAAATTCAGCTTTTTTTTTTTAAACAAATACTTTATTAACTTCTGTTTTACATCATTCATTTCCGCCAGATTTTGAGTTACAATCATTTTCCCCCCATTATTCCCCTACCCAACCTCCCTGAATAGCAGTCCCACAAGATATCGCTTCCTCCAATCTGTTCTCTCCCATACCTTCTCCCATACCCCCATCGACTTTTCCATTGGAGGAAGATGAATCTTTGTGTCCCAATGCCTGCACATCTTATCTCCCAATTATAGGCAAAAGAGTATTAATAATAGTATTTATATATATTTGAAACATTTAATGTTACGACCTCGAATTTCAGATCCATTTCCTTCCTCCCTTGTCACCCATTCCTTCTTGGGAGATAAGTAATTCAGTATATCTTGTACATGTCTAGCTATGCAAAACATTATCATAGTAGATATATTGTACAAGGCTGCTTCTAATTCCCTCCCACTCATCCCACCCCCCACCTGGTCCATTCCCTACATGATCCTGTCCCTCTTCTATAGTGGGTACTTCCAACCTCCCCTCCCCCCAAGGATGCCCTCCCATCCATCATCCCTCCTCTCGTCCCCCTTCCCCCTATCCTGCTGCAGGTTGAGATATCCCATTTAGTATGTATGTCATTTTCTTCCTGAACCAAATTCAATGTGAATGTGGTTTTGCCTTTTTAGCCTTCCTTATTCTCCCCCTCCTTTGCAACCACTTCCCCTACATGAGATAGTTTACCCTGCCATGTCTCTCCCCATCTCCTCTTGCCACTTTCCTCTCTCACCTCATAATTTCATCCCTTGAGTATTCTCCCTTCCCAACAAATTCAACCTATGCCCTCTATCCATATATAACTGTAACCATATACACACACATTCACATATGTATCCGTATGACCACACCCCCTTCTTCCATTATTTTCATAGTGGGAAAGATATCATCAGTCACAGATATTGCTTTTCCATATAGGAATGTAAATAGTTCAACTTTGATAAGTTCCTTTTGATTTCTTTTCCTGATTACCTTCTCAGGCATCTCTTGCTTCTTGTGTCTGGATGTCAAATTTTCTATTCAATTCTGGTTTTTTCCTCAAGAATGCTTGAAAGTCCTCTATTCCACTGGATGACCATATTTTCCCCTGAAACAAAATACTCAGTTTTGCTGGGTAGGTGACCCTTGGGTTCATTCCCAGTTCTTTTGCCCTCTGGAATATCATATTCCATGCCCTTCAATCCCTCAGTGTAGAAGCCGCCAGGTCCTGGGCTATTCTAATTGTGTTTCCACAATATTGAAATTGTTTCTTCCTGGCTGCTTGTAGTATTTTCTCCTTGATCTGGGGATTCTGGAACCTGGCTATAATATTCCTGGGAGTTTTCTTTTTGGGATCTTTTTCAGGAGGTGATCACTGGATTCTTTCAACCTCTATTTTGCCCTCTGGATCTAAAACATCAGGGCAGTTTTCCTTGAGAACTGCTTGAAGGGTGATTTCTAGGTTCTTTCTTTGATCATGGCTTTCAGGTAGTCCAATAATTTTTAAATTGTCTCTCCTGGATCTATTTTCCAGGTCAGTGGTTTTTCCCATGAGATATTTCACATTGCCTCCTACGCTTTCATTTGTTTGGATCTGCTTAACAGCATCTTGATTTCTCATAAAGTCATTAGCTTCCATTTGCTCTAGTCTAACTCTGAAGGAATGAATCTCCTCAGTGAACTTTTGAGATTCTTTTTCCATCTGGCAAATTCGACTTTTTAAGGCATTCTTCTCCTTGCCCTTTTGGGCCTCCTTTGCCATTTGAGCTAGTCTATTTTTTAAGGTGTTGTTTTCCTCAGTCAGGCTGTTGGCCCTCATTTCATACTTTTCCTGCATCCTTCTCATTTCTCTTTCTAATTTTTCCTCCACTTCTCTTATTTGATTTTTAAAGTCCTCTTTAAGGTCCTCTATGGCCTGCAACCCACTCATGTTTTCCCCTGGGGCTTTTGGATCAGGACTTCTGACCTCACAGTCCTTTTCCCGCTCTATGCCCCCAAAATAGGAGTCTAGGGTTGCATTTTTCTGTTTCCTTTGCCCTGGCATGTTGCCACTTAATTGCTTGACTTTTGGGCTTGTTGCCACACTATGGCTTTAAGGCCAGATAGAGGAATTTTCGTCCCGAACGTGTGGGGGGCAACTTCCGTTTCTGGCAAGCTGTAAACCCACCCACAACTTCCACCCTAGATCACAATCCAGATCCAGGGAGGTTAAAGCAAGAGCGATTACCCCCAAGACTGATCGCTGGATCTCCCTACAATTAATTGCAGGCCAGGAGCTGGAGCTGCCTCTGAAAACTACAAAATGGCGTGTCTCCTCAGTGGCTTCTAGCCCCCAGGGGAGGGAGCCGACACATTCCCTAAATACCAGTCCCAAAGTCCATAGGACACTAACCTCTTACTTTGTCCTAGGCATGTCTATGTTGATAATTCTGGAGTCGCCACAGCTCCTGGTCTTCTGGGGTTCCTCCAGCCGGCTGCTGGCCCTGCCGCCCTGGGGCTAAAACCTCGGCTCACGCGGACCTGGGCTCGGCTCGGCTCCTGCGCTCTGCGTGCTGCCGGCTCCCAGACCACTGCGCTGGTCCTTCCTGCAGGGTGCTGGGCTGTCATCAGCGGGAGGTTAGCTTCTCTGTGTCGTTCTGTGGGTGCTGGGGCTCCAGAAGTTTTTCAGAGTCCTTTTTTACATAGTTTGTGGAGAATCTGGGGGCAGAGAGGCTTGGAGGAGCTGTTTCTACTCCGCCATCTTGGCTCCGCCCCCCAAATTCAGCTTTTTAAGGCATTCTCCTCATTGCCTTTCTGAGCCTCTTTTGCCATTTGAGTTAGTCTATTTTTCAAGGTGTTATTTTCCTCAATCAGGTTGTTGATTGTCATTTCATACTTTTCTTGCATCTTTCTCATTTCTCTTCCCAATTTTTCCCCCACTTCTCTTATCTGCTTCTTAAGGTCCTCTATGGGCTGTAGCCAGCTTGTATTTTCATTTGGGGCTTTTGGTGCAGGAGTTCTGACCTCACAGTCCTCCTCCATGCTTTGATCCTCTTTGCCCCTAAAATAGGAGTCCAATGTTGAATTTTTCTGTTTATTTTGTTTCTTTTGCCTAGGCATGTTGCCACTTAATTACTTGACTTTTGGGCTTGTTGCCACAGTAGGACTCTGCCACCAGATAGGAGAGCTTCCACCCCAAAAGTGGGGTCTTCACAACTTCCGCAGGTTGGGTGGCCTCTGTAAAGCCTCCACCCACTCTGGCAAATTGGTTACCCACCCCAAACCTCCCCCCGCAGACCACAATCCAGATCCAGGCAGTTTAAAGCAAGAGCGATTAACCCCCAGACTGATTGCTGGATCTCCCTACAGTTCACAGAGCAGGAGCTAGAGCTGCCACTGACACTGCAAAATGGCTTCTGTGCCGCGTTTCTTCAGCAGCTTTTCCGCTCCAGGGGAGGAAGCCGACCCATTCCCCAAATACTGGTCCCAAAGTCCATAGGGCACTAATCTCTCACTTTTTCCTAGGCATATCTGTGCTGGTACTTCTGGAATCACCACAGCTGCTGGTGTTCTGGGGTCCCTCCAGCCAACTGCTGGCCCAGCAGCCCTAGGGCTAAAACCACAAGTCACGGGGCCTTGGCTCAGCAGCATGCTGTGCTGCCTGCTCTCAGAGTGCTAAGTTCGCTGTTCCCTGCAGGGCTGCTGGGCTGTCCTCAGAGGGAGGTTAGCTTCTCTGTGTCGTTCTGTGGGTGCTGGGGCTCTAGAAGTTGTTCAGAGTCCCCTTTTACATTGTTTGGAAGTTGTGTGGGGCAGAGCACCTTGGAAGTGCTGTTTCTACTCCACCATCTTGGCTCCGCCCCCATGTGTATTGTTTTCTTGACTCTTCTTTCTTCATTTTGCATCAGTTCATGTAAGTCTTTCCATGCTTTTCTGTATTCTTCAAATTCCTTTTTTTTTCTTCCCAGCAGAATAATATTTCATTATATTCATGTACCACAATGTGTTTAGCCATTCCTCTTGGGGCAATTTTTGGGAACATTTTACTTCCTCTGGCTTCTTTGTCCCCATGAAATTTAAAAGTGGACACCCTAAGATATTCAGTTATCAAGGTACTAGCAGGGAGTCAGGCAAAAGGCAGGGGCAAGTCAGGAAAACATTTAATCCAAACATAAATACTGTACTTCAGTAAGATGACAAGAAAACAACCTCGGACACATCTAAGTGAAGGCAATCTCTCTACCTTATTTTCACTCTTGAGAAGTGAAAAACAAGTTCTTCTATGATTCATGCTCTGAATATCTATAGGGAGGGATAAAAGTCTCCAGTAGAGTTAGCCTCTCCATCACTGATTAAAAGTTACTACACACAACTTTTTGTACCCACTGTCTCAGGCTTTGTCTCCACATAGTTCTCAGTAAGTATTATCTATTGCCCCAGTCATAGTCAGCTCCATGCTGACCAGGCTATTCTTTCATTTTCAAGGTCAAAAATTTCTGTCACCACCATTCTTCCTCTCCTGAGTGGCATCTTTGTGATACAATAACCCAGTGCCAAGAGCATGCAGCCTTGTGAGAATCTGAAGCATCTCAGGAAATGTAGCTTGCACTCATAGAATCTGTTAAATGTATTGTTGGAGGATTCATAGGTCCATCTAATTTTCTTGCTTTATCCTAGGTTGTTATACTTGTAAACTATGACTGAGTAATTTGTTTATTTTCTAGTTTAAAACAGTGTGTTGTCAAGAGAGTAGTAGGTCACTCTGGGAAATTCGGGGCAGAATTAGATGGCTCCCGGTTGTCTATGTTTCAGTATAATCCAGGATCAGGATGAGACCCATGGCAGCTACATTTCCCGAAATGTATATGTATCATCTCTGCATCTTTTGGGCTTATTTTCAAAAAATTGCAGTTATGTGAAATCTCTGGGTGAGTAGCATCTCTCCCCCGATGCTATAATTAAACTATAACACCGCAGCATTTACAAAAATCAAACAAATTGATTAAATTAAAATCTTTAAAAGGTGAAGAAAAAAGTTCCCAACATGAAATATTTATAAGAATAAATAAGACTCAAGGTAACTTAGAATTTAAATAATAATAATGATTCAAGGAAGACAAAATTGAAGTCCCCCATAGCAACGAGGTTTATGAAATGAACTCTAGACTACTACTACGGGAGATGGGGGGAATCTACCAACCTCAAGACACTCTGAAACATACCAGTCAACAAATCAAGTCAACGAGCATCTGTTAGGGGTTTACTATATACCAGACACTGTGCTAACAAGATGAGATGCATAGAAAAACAAAGAAAGAGTCCTTATAGTCAAGGAGCTCATGTTCTAAGGGTGACTAAATGGGAGAACATTTACATTACTCAAACTTCCCTTTGAATTTGGTTGCCTTTTCATTGGTATTCTGTATGTACAAATAAGTGTGTGTGTGTAAGGCAAGTAAGCTTTGTGAAGGCCCATAGCTCCAGATCCAAGGGAGATCTGAAGAATGCTAGAGGACTATAAAAGAAAGACTACTATCTTTGGAATGAATGAATGAATGAAAACCATTCATTAAGCACATTAGTTAGTGTGTTCTAATCGCTCTGATAAGTTTTGGAAATAGAACAAAAGCAAAAACAGTCCCTGTCCCCAAGGCACTTATGTCCTGAAACAAGACCACATATGTAGCAAAGTTGGAACCAAGGAAGACACAAGTTACAAGGAGGGTAAGTGGACCCAGAGAGGACAGACTAAAGTATTCCTTCCAGGACCACTTGGCAAAGTTGATTTATTCATGATTCCATAACTGGAAAGTCAAGTCCATAAGCATTTATTAAGTCCCAACTCTGTATCACACACTGTGTCTAGTCTAGACAAGAGAAGATTTAGGAGGACCTGGAGCTTTAAACCCAATTCACTCTGGATCTCATGGATTAGACAACAATAGGTCCCTGTGCAAGCACCATTTAATGGTTATTTTTGGGAACCTCCAGGATCAGAGTAAATGTAAGTAATAACTCTGAGGGTCTTACCTTCCTGGTTTGATTCTTTTTTTTAATTAAAGGGGCCACCCCTTGACTCACTTCTTAAAGAGGCCTATTCACTGAATGGACTATGCCTCAAAGTGAAAACCTGAAAAGACCTTAGCTTAAAAGGGTCAAGGTCTCCCATCACATCCTAGGCATCCAGTTTTCCTGATGAATATCTGGCCACTGGACCCAGATGGCTCTGGAGGAGAAAGTGAGGCTGGTGACTCTGCACAGCCCTCCCTCACTTAAATCAAAGTCAATTGCAAGTCATGTCATCATCTCCCTGATATCATAGTCCTCTTGGAAAATGAAGGACAGACCACACACAACAACCACAACCAGAAGAAGAAAGATTGGCCCCAGAGGCAGTGGGGAATTGACCAAGAGTCCAGGGGATACAAAGAAAGGCAAAAAAAAAAAAAACAGACCCTGCTCTCTAGGAGCTCAAAGTCTAATGGGAGAGAGTGGAAGGAGCAGGGAGCAGCACTGAGCACCAGGTCAAGCCACAACACAGCTGATGAAAAAACGATTGGGAAGTAGGGAGTAAAATAAAACATGGCTATCACCCACCTGAAATAGTGGGACAGATGAAATGCTTACCAAATAGGATATCAGGAGCCCAGGGTAAGAGTTCTGGAAATGAAAAGGTTAAACCCCCCAAGGCACAGTCTCAGGAAGGACTTAAATCCTTCCTTAGACACTTAGACTTGGGGGCTGCTACATGGTGAAGAGGACAGAGTTCTGGTCCTGGAATCTGGAAGATTTATCTTCACAAAATTCAAATCTGGCCCCAGATACTTAATAGCTATGTAACCTTGGGCAAGATACTTAACTCTGTTTGCCTCAGTTCGCTCATCTTTAAAATGAGCTGGAGAAACAAATGTAAACCATTCCAATATCTTTGTCAAGAAAACCCCAAACAGGGTCACAGAGTTGGACCCAACTGAAAAAATGACTATGTGACCTTAGGCAAGTCACATAATCTCTTTAAATCCCAATTTATCCCTAAAATAATGATAATGATAGCTTGTACCTCACTACAATCTTGTGAGGATTACATGAAATAAGACAGGGAGAACTTTTTAAACTATATAAATGTCAATTATTATTAATGTTATTATTACTATCACCAACTCCAAACTCTGCCCAAAGAGTTCCAAATAGATCTAGGAAGATCCTCCATAATTCAAAAACATTCTAGGGAGTAGGGTCATTCTAAGCATCTCAGAGATAATTGGAATCCTGTTGACAGATTCTAAACACTGAAAATGCTCCCAGATTCAAAAAGAACCCGTATCTTTTTTGTAATCAAATAAAATGTGCCAAGAGTAATACACTGAATGATCAGGAATTCCAAAGATCTCAGCTAGAAGCATCAAGCCAAATATGACAAGATGAAATTTAATAAGGTTATTTCTGAAATTCAAAAATTCAACTGCATCAATACAAGAAGATTAGACAAAAATTAGCACAAAAAAGAATTTTGCATGGCCCATTAGATTGTGAGCTCCTTGAAGACAAGGATTGTCTTGTACATCTTTTTGTATCCCAAGTGTTTAGCACAGTACCTGGTACACAGTAGGCATTTAATAAGTGTTTATTGATGAACTAACTGCCAATCCAATATTTATTATGGAAGATTAAAAATAAAGATAAGGTAATCTTTAGCTACATTAATAAAAGCAGAGTCCAGAGTGAAGGAGGTGATACTCCCATGGAGTATTTGTTCAATTCTAGGTGCCATATTTTTAAGACAGTCCCTCCAAAGGAAAATGACCAGAATAATGAGGAGACATAAAGATGATTAGGAAGATCTAGGGATGTTTAGTCTGGACAAGAAGACTTAGGAGAACAATTATAGTTAACTTTTAAGTATTCAATTGGTTGTCAAGTTGAGGAGGCATTCTACTTGGTCCCAGAGGGAAGAACTAAAGGCAATGGGTAGAAGTTGTTAAAAGAAGTTTAGAGGTGATATAAGGAAAAACTAAATGAGAGTTTGTTATGGGAATGGGAATTTAAGATCTTCCCTGCCCCTTGGCCCTTTGATGGGCTTAAGTGACTCTGAGAAGCTTCCCTGATTTGAAAACATACTCTGCCCCCTAATAGGCTGAATATGGTCCCCTGGAGCCTGTGGTGGGAGGCTTGTTTTTCAGAAATTGCCCACACCTTGATACTTTGTGATTGGGCAGTGGGTCATGAGGACTGTTAAATTCTCTGAGCCAGGAGAATGGGGGGGGTGTATGTTTGTGTGTGTATATATATATATATATATATATATATAGAGAGAGAGAGAGAGAGAGAGAGAATATATATATATATATATATATATATATATATATATATATATATATATATATATTCTCTCTCTCTCTCCTGGCCTCAGAGAATATATATACCCTGATGTGAGATTTTGTTTTGGAGCTCACTTTGAGAAGAGTTATGTGATTTGACCAGATAAGACTCTGGGCAGCCGTCAAGCTCCCTGGCTTTGAAAACCCAGATGTTGGTGCTTCCCTCTCTGGTAACTGACTAGGTATGTTGGAAGTTGGAAGTCTGTCTGCTGATCTGTTTCTCTGTCTGTATTTTTTTGTCTGCTTGTAACTTCTGTTTGCATTCTCTGAAGTTTGGGATGCTAACCTTTTTCCCCTGAACTAGGTAAATGACATATGTTTGATTAAAGCAAGATTGTTAATGCATTTTGAGTTGCTTTCCTTTAGAAAAGCAGATCTAAGAATCTGTGTTGGCAGCCACCCTGGAAATGCTAGGGTGCTTGCTGTTATAGAGCTATCCAAAAGGAGAATAAGTGGCCCTAAGAAACAGTGAATTCATAATACTGGATGTCATCAAACAGGTTGGATGATCACTGGTCAAGGATGCTGTAGAGAGAATGTCTTTTTGGGAACAAGTTGCATGAAAAACTTCTGAGCAAAACTATATAACTAGGATGTTGTAACTGGGGTTTTGCCCACATCATCAAAAGCATGGGGGAGGTTTTTCCTTCTTTCTGGCAATTCCTGGACCTCTACTAGCCTTATACCAACAAAGGTCCCACCCCTCTCTTGGAACCTATCTTCTACCAGCATGGTCCTGCCTCTCTGCTTCACCCCCATTGCCTTGGCCCCTGGCTCCTTCTTGTAATACCCAGAAGGATTGTACCCAACTAACATCTGCCTCTCACTTCCTGCCTGAAGCCTTTCACTCAAAGGTTGCCCAGAAGAGTCTCCCTCTCCTTTAGCAAAGCCCAGTGAAATTGCACCATAAAAGTCCTATCAGGGGCGGCTAGGTGGCGCAGTGAGTAAGAGCGCCGGCCTCGGAGTTGGGATGACCCGAGATCAGATCCGGCCTCAGAAAATGAGCACCCACACATAAATAATGACTAGCCGTGTAACCTTGAGCAAGTTACTTAACCCCAATTGCTTTAAAAAAAAAAAAGTCCTATCACTCTCCTATGCCACAGCTGAGTTCCCTTGCCTTCTACCTCTCCACTTTCTCCCAGGTATTATCTGCAAGACTATACCCAAAAGGGAAAATTATTTTCTGGGGCACCTTTCTTCCAACTTGTTCCTCAAGTAATTAAAGGTGTTGTAATGTACTACTGCATTGTATTACTACCTACCACAAGGGGCTGCTCTTCTCAACTTACTGCCATGAACCATGCCTACCACCATCTGTCTTCTTTACCTTCTCCCTGTGGCTTGACTAGCAGAAATGAACCATGAAGGGCTGGCTTGCCTCCTGCCCTACCCCATTGCTTTCTAAGGATGTCCTGTATGAATGTAAGACCAGGAAGTCTCTTCTCTATGTTTGTCTTCTGTAGTTATCTTCTATACATGCACACAGTCCAACTTTTCCCTGGGACAAAAATTCCTAGTTATGACTGACTGAGATCCCTTTCAACTAAGAGGCTCTGTGAGTAAGTGGACCCGCTATGACTCTGAAAGAATCCTCAATGGCACCCTAGAAGCTCTAAAACATTCCTAATTTTCTAAGTACTTGAGGAGGGGAACCCCTCCTAAGAACAATGATAAATAACCCAAGACTCATTCTTGTCTGCATGGGAACAATAAGGAAATATTAGTTTCCCTCCCAGGGACCCTGTAGGATAACCTATTCCCATCATCACATATATCCACTACCTTAAACAAAAGAATGGGCCTGAATGAGCCACAAAAAGGTCAAATCATCCCTGGTGTTGTAATAAGTATAATCTTTACATGTTTGTTTAGATTATGCTCCCCTTTACTATATAAGAAATTTCTGCTATTTCTTTACAGATCACTTAGGACCCCTGAGTAGAAAAGATGCTAGATATTCCTCCTTGCCACTTGAACATCAATATGCTTTGATAAGGCATTTTTAGCATTTCAAATTTCACACATTCCAAGAAGTGTGTTCATTTCATCTATACGTATGGGTAGTGTTGGAATCAGAAATAAAGCCTTTCTCCCTACTGTTTTTGCTTACAGAGATAACAGCAGTCAGGAAATGAAGACATAAGATGATGCATTCCAGGCTAAGATATACAGAAAGATGGGTGACCGAATTCACCTACCATGAAAGCCAGGAGGCAAAAAAACACAGAAAACAAAAGCAAGAGGATAAATATAGGGAAGGCTCACTTCCCCATAGCTTGCCTTATTTGTACATAGCAGGGCATTGCAAATGTTTTGGGGGACCGGGTGTGCTGTTGGGCTGAGCAATGTCATTCAGCTAAGCTGAAAACCTAATACACATATAGCTGACCTACCACATGGGATTACATTTTCCAAATACTTATTCATGCTCAAGCAAGACAACTGCAGACAACTGTATCTTCTTTAAGATGATTTATTGCAGATCCCAGCAGCATTGTAGAAATTAAATTAGTTCCTCTATTCTTAGTTGAATAGATTATTCAGATAGGAATGGACAGCTCCAGACAGGGGCCCTGAATTAAATAGGGAAGTGGCCACCATTTCTGTTTCATGCTGGTCTGTTACCACCCATTAAAAGGAAGCTCAGCAGCATGAATAAGCTGATTTTCTCAGTATCGTTATCAACCCTGAGAATTCACATTAACTGTCCCATCAATGATATAACTAAGTGATGACCTGAACAAGAAGCCAGCATAGCAACCTGTGCCCACCCAGTGGGCTCCCACTTCAAGTTAACCCCAGATCCCCAACAAATACACTGTCTGATCAGTGCTGCCTCAGACCTAGCAGGATTGCAGGATTGCAGGAGCAGGCTTAGCATGGGCTGATTGCACAACAGGAAAAAGAAGTGGCCAAAAAAGAGCTCTGAAACAGGAAAGTAGATTTTTTTGAAATCTGTATCTGTTTCCTTAAACTTATACACCCCTAACCGTTGGAGATTTTTATGCTTCTTTTAGGAGAGCAACAAGACAAAGTGGATGGTTCCTTTCTGTTCTTCATTCAGGGAAAGGGACTGGAGGGGAAAATGCACAACTGGACACTTCTGGAGAGTTCCCCTTAAATAAATAAAAGGCTTCAGTTTTTCTTGAACAAGAAAGGGAATTTTCAATGTTTGTGTTGCAGTACTAGATAAAGAAGTCCAGGGGGCAGCTAGGTGGCATAGTGAATAAAGCATTGGCCCTAGAGTCTGGAGAACCTGAGTTCAAATTCTGCCCCAGACACTTAACACTTACTAGCTGTGTGACCTTGGGCAAGTCACTTAACCCCAATTGCCCCTCAAAAAAAAAAAAGACAAAAAAAAATAATAAGAAGTCCAATAACATATGCTGTGCTTTCTCATGGGTAGAATGTTTAAAGGGAGGGGGAAAATCTTTCCTCTTGCCATATGCCAAGATAGTTTTGAACTTTATATGCCAAGGTCATCTCAATAGCATGAAAAGGAATCCTCATTAGTGATCACATCCCATAGCATCAGTGACTATGCAATGAGCTCACAAATGTGACCACAGAAAGCTCCCTTTTAATTTAATAAAAAGCAAAGTAGAGCCATACCACAAGGCTGAATGAATTTAAGTTGCCCTCTGTAGTTCAGGAGAATGAACACACAGAAAAATACCTTTCTGAGTTAGAAATGAGGGAGAAAAAAGCAAGCCTCCCCCTACCACTTTGGAAGAAGAAGCTTATGGCCCCCTGTCCCATTAGTCAGGCTCTTGGCTGTACAGTGGTTGGGGGAGGGGAGAAACTAAAATGATAAGACAAAAAGGAAACTAGAAGAGCTCTATGGTAGGTCTAGGAGTATGGTCTCCAGCCAGCTTCCTTTTGACCCTTTCACTTCCTGCCCTTCATTCTCACTCCTATATATAATATGGTCAACAAAGACCTGATATGTCTAAACATAAATTAAGCAGGAGAGACATTCTCTAAGCATGTCTCCCTCCCCTAAGGGCACATACCCATGTGTGCAATTATACCCTTCAATAGTAATCAATGACATTAAATGAAAAGAAAAGGATACTTGAGGATGAATTTGCTGTACCAGAAACATGACTTAAAAGGGTTCTTAGAAGCAAAACGGGGAGGGGGTAACTCCCCCAATAAAATGTGAGGTCCTTGAGGTCAGGGGCTGTTTTAGCTTTCTGTGTATCCCTATCACTTAGCACAGTGCCTAACAATGAGTAAGGGCTTAACAAATGATTGACTAACTAGAGTCTCAACAAGTAAATTTTCCACAGTGGTGGAGAGAAGGGAGAGGAGGCAATCTACAGAACAATTATGCGTTGGTGAGGTAGTTAAGGCTTGGCACAGCATCTGAGAATTTTAGAACTTAAATGTTCCTTCAACATTATCAATAACATCACTCTCATTTTATAGATTTGACCCAGAGAAGATAAGTAAAGTTGGCAAGGCCACCATCAATTATTACCCATACCTATTGGTTCCCATTAAAGTACTCTTTCTACTCACTATACCACATTGCCAAGTTTTTTCAGCTGTGTGCACAGGTTGTGGGCAGAGGAAAACAGAGATACAAAAAGGTGGCAGATGTCTTTAATGGGCCAGCTCAATAACCATCCTCTCTTTGAAGTGACTAGCCAAGTTGCCCAAGAAATTTAACTTATTCTTCCCTTTCCCCTCATTTCATTTCTTCTATTCAACATGTTCTTCCCCTCACTAGAAGTCTTATTTAAAATCATCATCATCATCATCATCATCATCATTATAATTCTACCCAGAACCAGAATGAGCTTATCAACTGTAGCAACAGCAACAGAAAGACTTCACCCATGAACTCCAGGGATTCCTAGAATCAGACCTAGAAAAAACTTTTGGCTAGTTTGTTTCTTCTCTCCAATTTCTTCACCCTATCTACCACTCCTACCATAATCCATTAGAAGCCTATCTTCTCCTTTTTTCCTCCCAATTGCCCTGCCTTCTGCCCTCCAAAAAGACCAAAAATAAAAAATTATTGGACTAATTCAGATTAAAACTCTTTTTTATATCCCCAATGCTTAGCACGGTGCCTAGAACAAAATAGGTGCTTAATAAATGCTTATTGATTATTGATTTCTCTGACTTTACATTTGTTGCTGTTCAGTCACTTTCAGTTGGAGTCTTTGTCATCCCATTTCAGGTTTTCTTGGCAAAAATATTGGAGTGGTTTGCCATTTCCTTCCCCAGCTCATTTTAGAAATGAGGAAACTGAGGCAAACAGGGTTAAATGACTTGCCCAGAGTCACACAGATAGTAAGCATCTGAGACCAGATTTGAACTCAGGAAGATGAGTCTTCCCGACTCCAGGTCCAGCACTCTATCCACTTTGCCATCTAGTTGCCCCTGATTTTATAATTAGATGCTTAATTTACTCTAATCAAAAGGTGAAACCGTGAATTTCTTAGAAGTCTTTTGAAATACTGGAATTCTAAGCACTGTTGTGCATACAGTTCCTCTAGCCCTCCACAACTGTAATCAGACTGCTGAAGCTTTGCTTTTACTCCTTTACTAAAAGGCGTTTGTAGTCATTTCAGTCATTGTTCAAAAAATTTGGAGAGGAGCGGGAGAGTAAGACCTTCAAATCCATATCTTTAGGCTGGTATTTTCATGTATAGTTAAAGGCACTGGACACTACACCCTTTCTGTGAGTGAGAAAGGAGACATTCATTCATATTAACCTGTATATCATTCCTCTACTTTTCCCTCATTTCCTGTTTGTTTTCTGCCTGATTAGAATGGAGAATTCAATAATACTTTTGATTTATGAAGCTTCATTTTTCCTGAAATGGTCAGTCTGCCACCAAAATTCCCAACACTATACATAAAGAGATTATTGCATTTCAAATGAAAAATCTGAGGACCCTGCAAATAAGCCTTGTTCTCAGGAACAGTCAGCTTAAAGCAAGAGAGATTGCACAAGCCACTCCAGGCCAACCTTCAGTCCAAGGAGCACATTTTGTTTAAATGGAAATAAGAGCTCTTACAATTGTGGACCTTTGAGTATAAATCTGCAACTTTCATGTTGTTCTATTTTGGAAATGTCAGCTCCTACTCCTTATTAAAGAAGAATGAAGAAGGGAAAACAATGGAGAAATAAACAAACAAAACTCCCTGTACAACCTGCTCTAGAATAAGTTAGTTGCCAACCCTGTAGAGATAAAGATGCAAAAAAAAAAAATCTGTTAGACTTCATAGTAGCACTATATCTCAAAGCAATTGCCTGACTTTTTCCTATCTTATTTGAATAAAATCCAAAGAAACTTGTTTCTGCACTCTGACTTTTTAACTCACTAGTCTTCACCAAAAAAAAAAAAGACTGTCTAGTCTTTTAAAATAACCGGCCAAATAAGAATTTTAAGATTTCTTTAACCATCAGGGAGGAAGGGGGTTGTTAGCTCTGCTGGGGGAGAAAGGTCTTAAGCTTATTTATAGAAAGGAAACATATTTTCCTCCTCTACAAACTTAAAAATAGCTGGATGTATTTTTTTATCATTTTCCATGGTAGTTCACCGCTCGTTCCATGACAGGTTTTGAGATTTCAGCCAAAAGGATAATTACCCAGAAAATTACAAGAGAAATGCTTAGATATTAATCATCTACATAGTGAGAGATGATCAGGTCTCTGTCAAGATGGGATAAGCCCGTATATCATAAACTTTTCCCCTTTTCTGAAGATATGAGAAGGACCAGCCTAAGATGAGATAAAGGAAATGAATCTGGCACCTTGGGCTGTTGATTAATATTTCGATAACATCCTAAATCTATCTTGCTGCTTCCACCCTCTCAGCACTCTGTTCTAACTCTCTAAGTATTAATTTCTCCTGTGAAGATCTGATTGCTTCATTTCTCAGAAATTTTCAATAGCTCCCCATTGCTTAACAAATAATGCACATATTCTTCAACCTTGTTTTTAAGGCCCTCTATAATCGAATGCCACTCTCCCTTTCCAACCTTATCACAAATGCTTCCCTCCCTGAACTCTATGGTTCAATCATACTGGATTGATTGCTATCCCCCAAAATTTCCCATGCTTCATTGTTCCCCTGCCTTTTCAGTTCACTATGCTTCCCCCTCCAGGTCCAGGTCCATATACCATTATCCCTCCTAGCCTGTGCATATAATAAGCATATTGTTCATATTAGTTGATGTTGAATTAATTTCTTATATCTACAATGTAATTTTTAAAAATAATTTTTGATCCCACATCTCTTTCTTTCCAAATATCTAACCTTAAGTAATAAAGACAGTCTATTACTATGACTACTCACAATTTAAACACCATTATGCAAGTTCTGCTTTGCCTGGTTTTAACTCCACGGGACAAGAGCCCCTCCTGGATAAGGCTCATCACCTCTAATCTCAACACCATGTTTCTAACTCAAGCCTCCACTGACAACACCTCCCTTAGCTTGCTCCACCATCTAACTGGAAGGCTGGAGAGTGGACTTTATGGAGGACAGAAACTGGACTTTTTGGTTCATTATACTTTGTATCTGCTGCTCTACCTGGTTTCAACTCCACAGGACAAGATTCTCCCACCCACCCCACACTGCATACCTCCTGTTGTGTCCCACCCCATTTTCTTGCCTTCTTTTATCTCCTTTCAATAGACTGTAAACTCCTTGAGGACAGGGATCATCTTGCTATTTGTCCTCCAAGACTTAGGACAGTGCTTGGCACATAGCAGATACTTAATAAGTGTTTATTGAATTATACTGGATTGGAATTTGGGACTCTGACACTCTGTCTCAGTATAAAAGGCTATTTTCCTTTGAATAGAATAACTGTTAATAATACTACCTGTCTGTGTCTATTTCTATGTGTCAAGAAGCATTTATTACTATACTCCAGCCCTGTGCTTAATGTTGAGGAGACAAAGAAAGGTGAAAACATAGCCCCACCATCGAGCAGTTCACATTCTAATGGGGTAAGCAACATGCAAAAAATAAAAAATGCACATTCAAGAAATGTAGTCTCTTCCTAGTTCTCCATGGTAATGTTTTAATGGCTTGAATTGTGTTTTCATGTCCTTGGATCTTCCCTTCTACGCACATGTATATGACTAGCCTACTTCAGCTCACCATACACCAATTGTTTTGACATCCTTTTATGACACATCCTCCTTGTACAAGCAAATAAGTGAAGTCACATTCTAATAAGAGTGGTGTCCTTGCAAGCAAGCCTCCTGACTTATAGCTGGTGATTAACTTCAGTAATTATGGTTGCCCTGAGGTCCACAATAGCCACATACACACTATTGAGTAGGACTGGGCAGAGATCATAAAAAAAATAATAGTTTTGAAACTTCTTCCTCTCCCTAGTTAATGTTTGGTACCAGCAGGAAATTTGTGAGGTCAGTGCTGGTTAAGGTTTAACACATAGAACCAAAGGCATGGGCTTAATTCTCAAATATGTCTGTTGCTTCATTGGGTTCCATAACCACAAACTATACCAGTAGCTGGAGAAATGAGTATTTGTTACCAAGACACAAGGTTGGGAGAATGTGAGCAGAAACAGCACAAATTATTACATTACTACTGCTGAGGGGGGAAAAGACTCAAAACCCTTTCCAATGGGAGGAGAGAGTAGTAGCATCATTTTCAAGCAAGACTGGCACATAAAATGCCAATCATCAAAATTTTATTCAAATGTCTTAACAAACCAAGGTATAGGAAACCCAAGGGTCTCAAGTGATCTCATTAAAAAAGTTCTTGTATGTGGCAGCCCAGCAAACACCACTGATACCCATTGAGGAGAGGTAATGTGGTACAATGGAAAAAGAAACTGAACTTAGAGACAGAGGAACTGAATTTTGATCTTGATTCTCCTAGAAACAGCTGTCTCACAGCTGGTAGAGCCAGCTGAGGTTGGAGTCAGGACTATTTAGTCCAAATTTGGCTTCAGACCCTCACTAATTATGTAATCCTTGGCAAGTTATATAACCTCTACTCAGTTTCCTCAACTGTAAAACAGGGATAATGATAGCACCTACTTTCCAGGGTTATGAAGATCAAATGAAATAATACTTGTTAAAAAAAAAAAACATTTGGACAAAGCCAAGATGGCAGAGTAAAAGTAGGAACTTGCTTGAACTCCAACCACCTCCAATAGTTGTAAAAAATGACTAAACAAATTTTAGAGCCACAGAACCCACAAAGTGAAGGGAGAAACAAATCTCCCTCCAACCTGGCAGGCCAACAGGAAGGGTCTATCACACTTGGCTGGGAGTGGAACACAGTCCTGTGTGACCCACCCTGGCATAGACACACAACACAGACTGCCAGGAACAGACTTCAGGGGACTGAATCACTGGCAGCTGTGGCAGTCTCCAGACTTCTCAACCCATAAATCACAAAAAGAAAGTAAAAGGTCAGTGAGGAATCTCTGTTAGAACTGGGTGAGAGAAGAGTGTAGTCCAGCCTCTGTCCCCATGACAGCGGAGGTGGTAGTGTCTGCAGCTGTTGCCATGGTGGCGGCCTCCTGAACTCCAGGCCCACAGATCGTGGGGGGACCAAGCAATCTCCACAAGGTAATTGCGTGACTCTCCTTGACGGTGCTGAGGCAGGATTCTCTTGCTTTACCCTGCTTGGATCTGGGCTGCAGTCTTGGGTGGTGGTCCTGGGTGAGGAGCGTTTGTGTATCAAAACTTGTTGAAGCTGTAGAAAGACAGTACTCCTCGCAGCTCTGAGGCAGGTGCCTAGAAGAACCTCTGACAGCAGCTGCACAAAACCCCAGAATTTTGGGACACAGCACTCTCCACTCTGGAAGCAGAGTCCTACCATGGCAAAGAGCTCCAAAGTCAAGTAGTTGGCTGGATACAGGGAAGCAAAATTAAATTATAGAATAATTTTTTGTGGGGGGGCGGAGCCAAGATGGCGGAGTAGAAACAGCTCCTCCAAGCCTCTCTGCCCCCAGATTCTCCACAAACTATGTAAAAAAGGACTCTGAAAAACTTCTGGAGCCCCAGCACCCACAGAACGACACAGAGAAGCTAACCTCCCGCTGAGGACAGCCCAGCACCCTGCAGGAAGGACCAGCGCAGTGGTCTGGGAGCCGGCAGCGCGCAGAGCGCAGGAGCCGAGCCGAGCCCAGGTCCACGTGAGCCGAGGTTTTAGCCCCAGGGCTGCAGGGCCAGCAGCCGGCTGGAGGAACCCCAGAACACCAGGAACTGTGGAGACGCCAGAATTATCAACATAGACTTGCCTAGGACAAAGTAAGAGGTTAGTGTCCTATGAACTTTGGGACCTGTATTTGGGGAATGCGTCAGCTCCCTCCCCTGGGGGCTAGAAGCCGCTGAGGAGACACGCCATTTTGTAGTTTTCAGAGGCATTTCCGGCTCCCAGCCTACAAATCGTGGGGAGATCCAGCGATCAGTCTTGGGGGGTAATCGCTCTTGCTTTAACCTCCCTGGATCTGGATTGGGATCTAGGGTGGAAGTTGTGGGTGGGTTTACAGCTTGCCAGAAACGGAAGTTGCCCCCCACACGTTCGGGACGAAAATTCCTCTATCTGGCCTTAAAGCCATAGTGTGGCAACAAGCCCAAAAGTCAAGCAATTAAGTGGCAACATGCCAAGGCAAAGGAAACAGAAAAATGCAACCCTAGACTCCTATTTTGGGGGCATAGAGCGGGAAAAGGACTGTGAGGTCAGAAGTCCTGCTCCAAAAGCCCCAGGGGAAAACATGAGTGGGTTGCAGGCCATAGAGGACCTTAAGAAGGACTTTAAAAATCAAATAAGAGAAGTGGAGGAAAAATTGGAAAGAGAAATGAGAAGGATGCAGGAAAAGTATGAAATGAGGGTCAACAGCCTGACTGAGGAAAACAACACCTTAAAAAATAGACTAACTCAAATGGCAAAGGAGGCCCAAAAGGGCAATGAGGAGAAGAATGCCTTAAAAAGTCGAATTTGCCAGATGGAAAAAGAATCT
Source organism: Gymnobelideus leadbeateri (assembly GCA_011680675.1). Lineage (NCBI taxonomy): Eukaryota > Metazoa > Chordata > Mammalia > Diprotodontia > Petauridae > Gymnobelideus > Gymnobelideus leadbeateri. Next base: position 210,903 of record WOXC01000402.1, read on the forward strand.
CAAAAGTTCACTGAGGAGATTCATTCCTTCAGAGTTAGACTGGAGCAAATGGAAGCTAGTGACTTTATGAGAAATCAAGATGCTGTTAAGCAGATCCAAACAAATGAAAGATTAGAAGGCAATGTGAAATATCTCATGGGAAAAACCACTGACCTGGAAAATAGATCCAGGAGAGACAATTTAAAAATTATTGGACTACCTGAAAGCCATGATCAAGGAAAGAACCTAGAAATCACCCTTCAAGAAATTCTCAAGGAAAACTGCCCTGATGTTTTAGATCCAGAGGGCAAAATAGAGGCTGAAAGGACCACAGATCACCTCCTGAAAAAGATCCCAAAAAGAAAACCCCAGGAATATTATAGCCAGGTTCCAGAATCCCCAGATCAAGGAGAAAATACTACAAGCCAGGAAGAAACAATTTCAATATTGTGGAAACACAATCAGAATAGCCCAGACCTGGCAGCTTCTACACTGAGGGATCGAAGGGCATGGAATATGATATTCCAGAGGGCAAAAGAACTGGGAATGAACCCAAGGGTCACCTACCCAGCAAAACTGAGTATTTTGTTTCAGGGGAAAATATGGTCATTCAGTGGAATAGAGGACTTTCAAGCATTCTTGAGGGAAAAACCAGAATTGAATAGAAAATTTGACATCCAGACACAAGAAGGAAGAGATGCCTGAGAAGGTAATCAGGGAAAAGAAATCAAAAGGAACTTATCAAAGTTGAACTATTTACATTCCTATATGGAAAAGCAATAACTGTGACTGATGATATCTTTCTCACTATGAAAATAATGGAAGAAGGGTGTGTGGTCATATGAATACATATGTGAATGTGTGTGTATATGGTTACAGTTATATATGGATAGAGGGCATAGGTTGAATTTGTTGGGAAGGGAGAATACTCAAGGGATGAAATTATGAGGTGAGAGAGGAAAGTGGCAAGAGGAGATGGGGAGAGACAGGGTAGGGTAAACTATCTCATGTAGGGGAAGTGGGTGCAAAGGAGGGGGAGAATAAGGAAGGCTAAAAAGGCAAAACCACATTCACATTGAATTTGGTTCAGGGAGAAAATGACATACATACTAAATGAGATATCTCAACCTGCAGCAGGATAGGGGGAAGGGGGATGAGAGGAGGGATGATGGATGGGAGGGTATCCTTGGGGTGAGGGGAGGTTGGAAGTACCCACTATAGAAGAGGGACAGGATCATGTAGTGGGCAGGTCGGGGGTGGGATGAGTGGGAGGGAATTATAAGCAGCCTTGTACAATATATCTACTATGATAATGTTTTGCATAGCTAGACATGTACAACATATACTGAATTACTTATATCCCAAGAAGGAATGGGTGACAAGGGAGGAAGGAAATGGATCTGAAATTCAAGGTCGTAACATTAAATGTTTCAAATATATATATAAATACTATTATTAATACTCTTTTGCCTATAATTGGGAGATAAGATGTGCAGGCATTGGGACACAAAGATTCATCTTCCTCTAATGGAAAAGTCGATGGGGGTATGGGAGAGGGGCAGATTGGAGGAAGCGATATCTTGTGGGACTGCTATTCTGGGAGGTTGGGTAGGGGAATAATGGGGGGAAAATGATTGTAACTCAAAATCTGACAGAAATGAATGATGTAAAACAGAAGTTAATAAAGTATTTGTTTAAAAAAAATAATAGAGGAACGAGAATGTTAGCTGTCAGCTCAAACCCAAGCAATTCTCAAGTTCTATGAATAAATAAATATGAATCTGAAAAAAAAAAAGAATAATTTTTTGTGACAATGATCAAAACATAAAACCAGAAGGAGACAACAAAGTCAAAACTCCTACATCAAAAGCCTCCAAGAAAAATATGAACTGGTTACAGGCCATGGAGGAGCTCTAGAAAGATTTTGAAAATCAAGTAAGAGAAGCAGAGGAATAATGGAAAAGAAATGAGAATGATGCAAGAAAATCATGAAAAATAAGTCAAAAGGCTGCTAAAAAAGACCCAAAAAATACTGAAGAAAATAACACCTTAAAAAATAGACTAATTCAAATGGCAAAAGAGGTTCAAAAAGTCAATGAGGAGAAAAAGCAGAATTGGCCAGATGGAAAAGGAATTTCAAAAATTCACTGGAGAAAATAATTCCTTCAAAATTAAATTGGAGCAAATGGAAGCTAATGGCTTTATGAGAAATCAAGATACTATAAAACAGATTCAAAAGAATGAAAAAATAGAAGGCAATATAAAAAAATCTGGCATATAATAAATGCTATGTAGATGCTTATTCCCTTCCCTTCCTACCTACTTGCTATTTAACTGCAGACAAAGTCACTTTATACCCTTTGGATCTTAGTATCTTAAAGGGGTTGGCCTAGATGACCTCTGAGGCTTATTTCAGCCCTAAGTTTTTCATCCTATGTTTCTATGAATAATAGGAAAGCACAGTCATGGTAGGGCTTGCAAGAGATGCTATCAATACTGACCTGGCATACCAGTTCATAGAAGTTGCATAAGGTAACTATTAGATGTTCTAAAGTGATTGTCTGCCCTGTTAACTGAAGGAGGGCAGGAGGAATCTCAAGGAATCCTGGAAGAGTTACAGAAAAAAATCATATTTTTACATATCATTTTTATGTATAGTCAGGCAGGGGGTGGGCTTGATCAAGAGACCCCTGATTAGTGCCCCCAGAACATTTGTTGAAATTACAGGATGTAAGAAGCAATGAACAGGTAATGGGATGTAAGAGTTCCTCCCTTGATATGCTGTAATTTCATCAAGCAGGTTGAAGGACTTAATTGGTCAGCAGACTTCTGATCAAATTCACTCTATTCCAATCTCAAGGGGAAGGAAGGAGGGAGAGAGGGAGAGGGAGATGGGGAAGGAGGGAGAGGGAGGGAGGGGGAGAGTGAGAAAAAGGGACAGGGAGAGAGGGAGAGAATGAGAGATGCATATATAACTATATATATACAATATATGCATAAATGTGTATGCAGTGTATTGTGTGAACATTGAAAAGGATGGCATAACAAGTAGGCAGATACAAGTAGGTAGTGCCTGATAGTTTAATCAGTGATGCAAGGAGAGGAGATAAAGGAAGATGCAGCTAGAAACTGGATTTCTTCAGAAACTCTCATAGGTAACAACTGAAAATAGTTCTCTTTGTATCAGGGAATAGACAGAACCTACTCATTGTAGCTCAAACACAGCTGAACAAACAGTGCCTGGAAGCAAGAAAAGGAAGTCATTTACATCACATCAACAAGTATTTTTTAGGCATCTGCTATACAGAATGTCCTGACCTAGGCATCTGGGACACAAAGCGCACAAAATCCTCACTCAGTCCTTGCCCCCAAGAAGCTTACTTACAATCTCAAGAAAGCTTAGGAAAGGAGAAGATAGCTCAAAGCTGTTGCCCAAATAACAGAACCTGACATGTAGCAAACAGACTTGGTGACCACACCTTCTGTCAAAGCAGAAAGCATCCAGGGATAATGGCAAAAAGCAAGTTAGAATTAAGATCTTAGTTTTGGCAAATATGGCAGACAAGAACTACATGTTAAGACATTGGGTGATGTTAGTGAGAGAGCTGGAAAGGGCAGATTTCAGACAGTATGGAGAACATTTTACATAGGTTCCCAAGACCTCCAGTTCTACAGGGAAGTTAACTTAAGTGGTATCAGGTACTCTCAAAAGAAATTCTTGTAACACATAACATTATGACAAAGAAGACAAGGGGAGCACAATCTAAAAAGACTGCAGATATCCAGGAAACTTATTCAACTTAGATTCTTAAAAGAGACATGAGGGGCAGGTAAGTGGTGCAGCGAATAGAGCACCAACCCTGGAGTCAGGAGGACCTGAGTTCAAATCCCAGCTCAGCCACTTGACACTTACAAGCTGTGTAACCTTGGCTAAGTCACTTAACCCCAATTGCCTTGCCTTCCCCCATCCAAAAACAAAACAAAAGACACATGTGGAGGAAAGGGGAGGAAGATGGCTTCAGAGTCAATAAGACCTGAATTCAAGACCCGTTCCTGAGACATACTGACTAGCCTAGTCATTTCACTTCTCGGAGACTTAGGCAACCTTTAAGACTGTAATTTTCAGCACCAGCTTTCATCCAGTAAGTGAACTTTCTTTACAGGGACATTCTATACTGATGAAATCACATTCAGTATAAATATACGGAAGATGGAATCAAGAATAAACAATTGTGTATGAATATAAAAGAATGGCATGTCCCTCTTAAAATGATATGGGTAATTTGAGGAACAAAATGAGCTAGGGATTGTGAAAACTATTGAAGACTAAAAATGACTTTTTAAGGCTATGTTGTGGAAAAGAGGACCATCAAAAAAAGAGATTGGATAAAAACACTGCTTAGGGTGGATAGCACAGTAACCATAAGCAAAAGAGTGAAAGGCAGCTACTGATATGTTTGTTTTCTGCTTTCTCTTCCAGGGTTATCTACAGTTATCTATAAACAAAGTATGACAAAACAAAAACTGGCTACCAGGGAATTTGATTCCAAAAGTAGTGAAAAAAGTCTATGAGATTTGAAACACCCTAATGAATTCAGGCCACCAGGCCCAGAATGATGACATTCCAAGATATTTGCACAAATGATTGCTGGCCACTATCATCTTTGAAAAAGTCATGGGGGAAAGGGGGCATGATGCCAAGGATCAGAGAAGGATAAATGCCTTGATTTTCAAAAAAGAGAAGATTGATTCTTCAAACTATATACTTATGACCTTTAAATTCAGCCCATGGTAAAATTCTAGAATGCATTACTAAAGGGAGGACTTGTGAGCAAAGAAAAAGCAAATCACTTAGCATTGGGAACCAGAATTTATTTATAGTCAAGCAGGAGGTAGGGTTAATTAGGAGACCCCTGATTGAATGTCCTAACCCATTTGATGAAATTATAGGATGTAAGAGGCAGTTAACAATGAGATGTAAGGGTTTGCCCCTTAAGTCCTTAATTTCATGAAGTGGGTTAGAGTCCTTAAACCGTCAGCAGGATCCTAATGAGTCTCATACGTACATACATACATACACGTGTATTTAAGATGGAGGTCATCCTAACTGGCCATCTCACATCCCTGCCAGCTCAATTTTCTCTATGTCAATGAAGCAAGACTCAGAGCATCTGCGTTTCTTAGACAAGTGAGCTTTCTGCATTATGTCACTAAAGGACAGAGGTAGCGTTGGAGTAGAGCTGAAACGCCACTGACTTTTCCTCAAGATCCTGAGCGTTCACAGGCTAGTACCTAGGTCCCTGAGCTGGATGAGACCCCCCCAGCATCCTGTCACCCCTTGTCCAAGTCAAGAATCTCAGCCTAAAAGACATCTAAGAAGCCTACCTGCTTTCCAATTATGAATCAGATGCAACCTCACAACAAGGATTAGGCAGACTAATCATTTAGCTTTCATTGATGTATCTTGTTTTCCTCTTCCTGAGCCTATGACCCAGAGTTGTTCATTGTTCACTCATTGTTCAATCATGTCCAACTTTTCATGACCCCATTTGGGGTTTTCTTGACAAAGATACTGACCATTTCCTTCTCCAGCTCATTTTCCAGATGAGGAAACTGAGGCAAACAGGGTTAAGTGACTTGCCCAGGGTCACACAGTCTGTAAGTGTCTGAGGCAAGATTTTAACTCAGGAAATTAAAGTCTTTCTGACTTGAGGCCCAGTGCCCTCTCCACTAGGTGCCCCTAGAGATGAATGGTTTAATTGTAATTCTTTGTTGTTAGCAACCTTGCCTAGACCTTATCTTTTGAATTTATTTCACTTTCCCTTATATCATAATTATTTACATACATGTCTTCCCACATACCCATTGGGAAGGGGTAGGAGGGATACACTTCTTGAATATAATCTTTATTATAGAAGTCCTGGTATCTCCAACTCCTTGCACAATACCTTGCACATAGTAGGTACATGACAAATACTTAACATATTGGATTGAACAGCAATCCCAGTTGCCATTATATATTCTGATTATCTTTGGTAAGATGAAAACCCAGGTGGTGTTCATCTATATTGGAAATATTTGATTTATTCCTAATCTCCTAAGCAACCATCCCTGGCATCAATATCTCTGCCTAATGTGCTCTTTTTATTGCTTTAGTGATATCTACACCCATTAAGGGCACAGCATGACAGATACATACTTGGGAACTTGAATAAATAATGTTAGATTTATTTTTACTGTGTTTTCTCTTTTCTATCTATGTGTGCAGGTTTTACCCAGCTCTAGCATAGAAGCACTTTCTTCAGTAACTATAATGGCAGTATAAAAAAGAAAAATATAAACAATTGTATAAAATAAAATAACTCCCATTTATATAGTGCTTTCAAGTTTGCCAAGTGCGTTCCTAACAAGAATCCTCGAGGTAAGGAGTACAAATGTTATTCTCTCCATTTTAAAGATAAGGAACCTGAGCTCTAGGAGGGAAGATCTAATAATTTTTGTAGCCAGGATTCAAATACATTGATCCTTACTGTGTACCCAAGAGACTCCTTACTAGACTGAATAACCTGCCATGGCCTTATTACCCTCACAACAAACATATAAGGTAGGTACTAGTAGATTAACTACTCATTTTATGGATAAGTAACCAGAGGCTCAGAGAAATAAAGCAACATCCCCAGGTCTCCCAAGCTAGTAAGCAGCAAAGCTATGATTCTAACACAGGTCTTCTGACTCCTCATTTAGTGCTCATTCTAAGCCAAGGTGGGCCAAACCAAGAAAAGAGGATAAAAAAGAAAAAAAATATTTATAAACTTAAGAAAAAGACCTAAAGAACTTAAATGTCAAGGCCAAAGGCTTTCAGAATTTAGGAAATGAATTTAGGTAACTATTACAGATGGATGATTCCAGGAAAAAATGAACTAAAAGGCCAAGCAAAAGATTAAATGGTTAGAAAATGACAAAGAGACAAATGCTAAGAGCCCAAAATGACGCAGTAAACTCAACTGTGTGGCTATATTTTTGAAGATTCATGATTGAGTCACAGCAGTGATTCAAACCAAATTTTAAAAATCTGAGCTCTTATGTTGTTTTTGTCCATTAAGGGAATATGTGATATGATGTCAGACTATCTTGATGTGTTGATTGGTTTCACTTCATGTTTATCTCCATCTTTAAAAGTAATTCTTTGTTATAAGGCATAGCTGTCTAGGAAGGAGGGAATGTAAGCAATGTAAAAACAGAAGATATCCATAAAAACATTTTAACAAGATGTGAAATCCTAGGTTTTATGCTGGCAAAATGAGACTTAGGAACCATATAAGTCCCCCACAGATGTGACCACCAATAAATAGAATGATAGTGTGACTAAGTGACCGTATCAGAGATTCGTTTTTAGCTAAATTAGGGGTTGCTGTCCATCTACATTTGGTTTAATTTAAGGAAGCAAAATCCTATGCATATTTACATTTGTTAATACATAGTCAACTGATTAATATTAGGTCTTGATATTGTCCTCATGAGCATGGGTACATTCATGCACACACGCCACTGATTTCAGTGGAATTACCACCCAAATAATTAGATCAAAGTGAAATAAAAGGACGTGGCTGGTCCACAACAAAGAAAAGGATAAAAGTTTCAATGGGAATAAGAGGAGTAAGCAGTCAGGAAAATTTTAGAGAGGAAAGCATGGCAATTTTTTCATGATTAAGGGTCAGAGTCCATCACATATCCTACCATGGTCATTTCTGTATGTACTTTTTTATCCCATGACCTAAAAGACCCCAAATGTCTCTGTCTTCTTCACCTATTCTCTTGGTAATGTTCCCTGTATACCTGATAGTAAGCAAAGTAACAAGTATTTCAAAATAACCTCCTAACAATCCCACCTTACTTCCCATTTTTGACATTACAAAGTGGCAAAGTGAATAGAGCATCTGACCATGAATCAAAAAGACTAATCTTCCTGAGTTTAAATCCAGCCTCATGCACTTACTGGCTGTAAGTGGGCAAGTCACTTAACCCTGTTTGCCTCAGTTTCCTATTCTATAAAATGAGTTGGAGAAGGAATGGCAAACCGCTCCAGTATCTTTGCTGAGAAAACTCTAAATGGAGTCACAAAGAATTCTACATGACTGAAATGATTGAACAACAATCCCAACCTACCTCCCACTTTTGGCATTTCTCATCATCACTTGTTCTAGCTTCCTTTGTGGAATATTTTCTCACCTCCCTAAGAGGCAATGTGGTGTAGCACATTGGATTGTACTGGATTTAGAATCAGAGGACCAAGATTCCAATTCCAGTTCTGCTGCTTACTACTTTCATGATCTTGGTAACTTCCCCTCTCCCAGCCTTAGCTCCTTCTTCCATAAAAATGAAAGGATTGGACTGAACTCGATGATTCCCTGTCAGATACAATACTCTGATTCTATGTCCATATTAAAGATTCATATTAGAAAGGAAGCACTGTATAGTGGACAGAGGGAGATGGCCAGCCTGAAAGCCAGGCAGATCTAGATCCTAGTCCCAAATCTGACACACTGACTAAAAAACCCTGGGCAAGTTACTGAACCCCTCAATGCTCTAGCCAACTCTACAAAACAAGAAGATGCAAGGAATTAACTGGCCCACAATGTTAGAGACTTTTCTCATCTAGGAGTGCCTCATACTAATGAAATCACAGGTTTAGGACCTATTTTTACCCTACTAAATATATATGATTTAAAAGGGGTTTTGTGGGTTGGTTCAAAAATCTGGCTACGTATATAACATGTGTTTCTAAAGAACACGTGTTCTGAGTTCCAAATGACTGAATTTTATCTTAACTTTTGAAACACAACCTGCTTATATAATGGGAACACAATGCATTCAGATTGTCTTTGTTATATATGATTTTTAAAAATGACAACAGATGAGAATCATTTTAACTTACTGATTTGACAAAAAAAAAACTACTGGAAAAGCTGCAAAACCATTTGGCATCAAATGGGCTCAGCTGTGTTTGATTCCTGCCTACCCCCCTAATACAAACCAAACTGCCCTCAGCTGTTACCTGTAAGATCTTCTGAAGAAACTGTTTCCAGCTGCCTTTTCCTTTATCTTCTCTCCTTTCACCACTGATCCAGGGGTGTGGAATCTGTGGCCTCGAAGCCACATGTGGCCCTCTAGGTCCTCAAGTGCAGCCTTTTGGCTGAGTCCAAATTTTACAGAACAAATCACTTTATTAAGGAGATTTTTTTTCTATAAAGTTTGGATTCAGTTAAGGGCTGCACTTGAGGGCCTAGAAAGCCACATGTGGCCTCGAGGCCACAGGTTCCACACCCCTGGAACTTTAGACCATTTTATATCATATATCATAATAAGCTCCAAATGGATACTTGGCCTAGATATAAAAGGTCAAAACAGACTAACAGAGAAGGATGCACCTTTCATGACTATAGATAAGGGAAAAGTTTTTGACCAAAGGATAGATATTTGAGGAGATAAAATGGGCAATCTAAATTGTATAAAATTGAAAAGGCTTTGAACAAACACACTATCTTTAGAAGGAAAATAGTTAGAGTAACTGGGAGAAAAAAAGAACTTAAAACAAATTTCTCTAAGACTTGTGTGCAAGGTATATAAGGAATTGAAATTCCCAAGAGATAAATGGTCAAAGAACATACAGTTCCAAAAAGAAGGACTCAGATGCAGAGTGAAGTGGGCAGAACTATGAAAACAATTTAAATGATGGTTGTAATAGTATAAAGGAAAATTCTGTCCATTCTTCCCACCTCTTTTCAGAGATAGATAATGGACAAATGATGGAGCATGAGACATATATCTTCAGACATGGCTAATATATGTTTGTTTTGCCTAAGTATACTTGTTTACATGAGAGGCATTTGGGGAGGAGGGAGGAATGAAAAAACATATATGGCAATTGGGGGAATTATAGTAATGAAAAAAAAGAGAGAAAGGAATATCAATGAAACATTTTTTAAAAAATACACAGAAGAAAGTTGAAGGAATTTCAGAAGGAGACATTGACAAGAAAGGAAGTATTGGTACTACTGTATTTTACTTCCCATTATCCTCTCTGTCTCAACTAAAAATCTGACAAGCACACTTTTTTTACACTCCCCTAATTAACTTAGGATATTGCCCTTTACATCTAAATCATGTATCCATTTTGACCTTATCTTCAGATATAGTGTGAGGTGTTGGTCTATGCCTAATTTCTTTCAAACTGTGTTCCAGTTTCCCCAGAAATGATTTTTAATCTATGCTTGTATAACCCTTTATTTAATGTAATTTTTATTGCACTGTGGTCTGAAAACGATGCCTTTAATATTTCTGCTTTTCTGCATTTGGTTGTGAGGTTATTTATACCCAGCCTAATGCATGGTCTATTTTGGTAAAGGTGCCATGTACAGCTGAGAAAAAGTTATATTTTTTTCTATTCCTATTCAGTTTTCTGCAGAGGTCTATCATATCTAACTTTTCTAAGATTCTATTCATCCCTTTGACCTCTTCCTTATTTATTCTATGGTTAGATTTATCTAGTACTGAAAAGGAAATGTTGAGATCCCCTCCTAGTAAAGTTTTATTATTTCCTTCTTTGATTCACTTAACATTTCCTTTGAGAATTTGGATGTTATGCTATTTGACACATGTATGTTTAGAAGTGATATTACTTCATTGTCTATGGTTGCTTTTAGCAAGATGTAGTTTTCCTACTTATTCCTTTTGATTAGGTATATTTTTGGTTTTGCTTTGTCTGAGACCATGATTGCTACCCCCAGCCTTTTTTACTTCAACTAAAACATAATAGATTCTGCTCCAGGTCCTTATTTTTAACTCTGTGTGTATGTGTGTGTATGTGTGTGTGTGTGTGTGTGTGTGTGTGTGTGTGTGTGTGTGTTTCAAGTGTTTCTTTTAAACAACTTATTGTTGGATTCTGTTTTCTAATCCATTTTGCTATCTGCTTCCATTTTATGAGTGAATTACTCTCACATAGTTATGATTACTAATTGTACATTTCTTTCTATCCTATTTTCTTCTTTCTTTCTTTCTTTCTTTCTTTTTTTCTATCCTGTCCCTCCTATTCCTTTGGGTATTATATAGTTCTATTACCAGTTAAATATAATGCATATATATTCACATATATACACAACACATATGTGCATATGTTTTTCCCTCTTTGGATCAATTTACATATGAGTGAGATTCAAGCATTGCCCCCCCCCCAATTTCCACTCCCTGTAAAAACTCTTCCTTGTACCTCTTTTATATGTGATAATTTCGTCAATTCTTCTTCTCCCTTCTCCCTTCTTCCAGGATATCCCTCTTTCTTGCCTATATATATTTTTAAATAATATCAAAAAAATTTATTCACTGACACAATCTCTTTTTATGTAGAATCCTTCTGTTTTAACAATCATAAAGTTCTTAAAAATTACATGTGTAAGGGCGCCCTGGGGGAGTGGAGGAAGTGGTGACTGAGGCAAGGAAAGGTCACAAACTGCACTTGGTCTGCTAGGGGAGCTGGTGCCCTGCATCTTGGCCATGTGGATGACCACCCTGAGTCCAAGGCCTGCGGGCCACCTACCACCGCATGCTCAACAAGGTGGAGTTGATGCTGCCCCCAAAGCTGAGGTCCCTCTAAAACCACCTGGCAGGTCCTAGAACTGTGTTTTTCTGGGTACCAGTTATGAAATGGGGATTGGTTTGTGCTGGATTGGTTGACACAGTCAGGCCTGCAGAAAAACTCAGCACAGTACAGTCTGCTGTATTAATGACTATAGGATTAATTTGGTCAATATACTCCCTTGTTATTATTCCCAGAAAATGGAGTCTGTTTGCTATTAATTTTTTTGTCAGTGCTGCAGGAGGCTCTCAGCTCTTTCATATATAGAGGTATAAACAGGTACTAAGAACCAAGGAAGATTTGTAAAGGACTCAATCTGCTGAACAAACCCAGAAACAGTTATTGACACCAAAGGGACCTAGTTTGATTAATCTTATTATTTGATTTTCTAAAAGATAATACTAACAATGCTAATGTTCTACAGATGGGACTGTAACAGTAACCATTCTACAGTACTCCGATTGAACTGAAAATAAAACACCCTTTTAGTAAAAAAAAAAAATTATATGTGTAGTTTAACCTTATTGAATCCCTTATGATTTCATGGTTTCTCTTTTGTGTTTACTGTTTTATTCTTCTCTTGAGTTTCCTATTTGAAAGTCAAATTTTCTATTCAGTTATAATCTCATCAGGAATGTGTAAAAGTCCTCTATTTTATTAAGTTTCCATTTTTCCTTTGAAGATTATACTCAATTTTGCTGGGTAGATTATTCTTGGTTGTAATCCTAGTTCTTTTGGCTTCTGGAATATCCCAGTCCAAGCCATCTGCTCTCCTTTAAGGTGGTAGCTGCTAAATCTTCTGTGATCCTATGTGTAGCTGCACAGAATTTAAGTTTCTTTCTGACTGTTTAAAGTATTTTCTCTTTGACTTTAGAGCTCTGGAATTTAACTATAATATTCCTTGGAGTTTTTATTTTGTGATCTCTTTCAGGTGGTGATTCATGGATCCCTTCAAATTCTTTTTAACCCTCTGGCCTTAGATATCAGGTCAGTTTTCTTTGATAATATCTGCTAATACAATGTCTAGGTTCTTTGTTTTATCATGACTTTTAAGGTAATCCAGTAATTCTTAAATTATCTCTCCTCAATCTATTTCCCAGGCCTGTTGTTTTTCCAATGAGATAGTTCACATTTTATTTTTTTCATTCTTTTGACTTTGTTTTATTGTTTCTTGATATATCATGGATTCATTAGCTTCAACTTGCCAATTTTTAATTTTCAAGAAATTATTTTCCTTAGTGAGTTTCTGTACTTCTTTTTCCATTCATCTCATTCTGATTTTTTTAAGATGTTATATTCAGCAGTACTTTTTGCACTTCTTGTCACCAAGCTACTAATTGTTTTTTCATAATTTTCTTCCTTGGCTTTCATTTCCTTGTTTTTTTCTAATTCTGAGCTTAAGAAATAAAGCAAGTATTTCCATAACATAGAATAGAAAAAAAAATGACCGTACATGAAACCGTAAGTCTATTATGTACAACTTGCTATTTCTTTTAAATATATGATAAAGTCATCATATAACTTTCTCTTTTTACTTTTTCCTTTTTTTCCTCTATGCCTCCCTACCCTAAAGATGGCTATCATTAAACCATTGTATACATATTTCTATTTGCCAGTTCTTACTCTGGTTGCAGATAGCATCTTCCTTCATAGGCCCTTTGTAGTTAATATACATAATTATAATAGTCAAAATGGCTTAGTCACTCAAAGTTGTTGTTAAAACATATTGCTGCTGTTGAATACAACATTCTCTTTGTTCTGCTCATTTAGCTCTTCATTATTTCATGCAAGTCTATCCATGTTTTTCCAAGATTATTGAGTTCATCATTTCTTACAACACAGTAGTATTCCATCATGATCATATACCACAACTTGTTTAGTGATTCCCCAATTGATAGACATCCTGCAATTGCCAGTTCTTTGCCACCACAAAGAGAACTGCTATAAATATTTTGGAACATATATGTTCTTTTCCTTTTTCCTTAATCATCTTGAGAAACAGACCTGATAATGATATTGCTCGGTCAAAGGGTATAGGCAATTTAAGAACTCTTTGAGCATAGTTCCAGATAGCTCTCCAAAATGGTTGAGTTAGTTCACAGTTCCACCATGAATTAGTGTCCCAATTTTTCCACATTCTCTCCAACATTCAACACTTCCCCCTTCAATAATTTTAGCCAATCCAACAGGTGAAAAATGATATCTCAAGTTTACTCCAACTTGGACTTCTCCAATCAACAATGATCCAGAGCACCTCTTCACATGACCATATATTGTTCTGACTTTTTCATCAAAAAACGTCCCATTCACATCCCTCAACCATTAATCAATTAGGGAATGACTCATATTCTTAGAGATTTGACAAAATTCTCCATATTCCTGATGCCTAAGACCTTTATTTGAGAAACTGTGCATTAAATTTTCTGCCAATTTTCTGCCCTCCCTCTGATCTTGGCTACATTTTTTCTATCTGTACAAAAACCTTTCAATTCAATGTAATCTAAATTATGCATTCTACACCTCACACTGCTCTCCATATCCTGTTTATTCATAAATTGTTCACCTATCCATAAATCTGACAAGTAATATGTTCTATGTTCCTCATACCCTCTTGTATCATCTCCCTCCACATCTAGGCCGTGCATCCATCCCCACCCCATCTTGGCAAATAGGATAAGAGATTGGTCCATGCCCAATCTCTTCCAGACTGCCCTCCAACCCCCCCCCCAATAATCTTTATCAACCAATGAATTCCCATGCCCAAAACTCAAATACCTACACTTGTCAAAGACAAGATTGCCACAGTCATTTGCTGTCGTAAATTGTATGTTCAGTGTCTTCCACCGAATTTACTCCTCTGCCTCTCAGTCAGCCCCAGATAGCTTTGATATCCACTACCCTATAATGTAGTTTAAGGTCTTGTTCTGCTAAACCTCCCTCCCCCATATCCTTCCTCATTAGTTCCCCTGACACTCTTGACACGTCCTTCCTGCAAATGAACTCCACCATTTTTTTCCAACTCAGCAAAATGACCCCTTAGTAATCCAACTGGGATAGCATTGAACACATAAACTACTATAGATAAAATTGTTATTTCTATCACACTGGCCCTACCTACCCATGAACAACACCTCTCCAATCATTGAAATCTGACTCTACCTGTATAAAAAGTTCTCTACAATTATGTTAATATAGCTCCTGGGCCTGCCTCAGCAGGTGCACTCTCAGACATTCCAGAGTTATCCCAGATGACTTACTATCTCTATCTCTTCTTACAGGGTTTTGTTGGAGACATATAAGATTGTTGATGATTTATGTGGATTTACTTTATATCCTTCTACTTTGCTAAAATTATTGTTTGAACTAACTTTTTAGTTGAGTCTTTGGGATTTTCCAAGTATATCATCATCTTCTCTGCAAAAAAGAGATATTTTTTACCTCATTTCCCATTCTATTTCCTTCTATTTGTTTTTCTTCTCTTATTATTATTGATAGTATTTCCAATACAATGTTGGATAATATTGGTGACAATGGGCATCTCTGTTTCACACCTAAACTTACTGGGAAGGTTTCTAGTTTATCCCCATTATGAATAATACTTACTGATGGTTTGGGGTAAATGCTTTTCCTTTTTTGTTTTTGCTTTTTCTTAATTTAAGGAAAAATCCATTTCTACCTATACTTTCAAGTGTTTTTAATAGAAATGAGCATTTAACTTTTTAAAAAGTTAAATGAATTACAGGTGGAGATAGATAATAGTAGTACTATAATAGCAGGGAAACTTAATATTTCCCTCTCAGAACTAGATACATCTGACAAAAAAATAAATAAGGAAGAAGTCTAAAAAGTGGATAGAATTTTAGATAAACTAGATATGACAAAGAGACAGCTGATTGGGAATAGAACAGAATACACCTTTTCCTCAGTAGTTCATGATAACCTTTACAAAGATTGACCACATATTAGAGGATAAAAATTTATAGTTAAAAGTAGAAAAGCAGAAATATCAGATGTTTTCATTTCTTTTCCTTATTTTTTTCTCTACCACTCTTAATTGATTTTAGAAGTCACTTTTTAGCTCTTCCAGGAATTCTTATTAGATTTGTGTCCAATTAACATTTCTCTTTGGGACTTTGCCTGTAATTGTCTTGACTTCACTATCTTCTGAGTTGTCTTAGTCTTCCCTTTCACCATAGTAGCTTTCTATGGTCAAGCTGTTGTTGTTGTTGTTTGTTCATTCTCCACCTTATTTTTTCATTTTGAATTTTATGCTAAATTTGGACTGTGTTGCCAGCAGAGGGGAGGGGAGGAACACTATCTCAAGCTTCAGGTTTTTTCCACACTGCTATTTTCAGAGCTAGTTCTGGGAGTTTGGAAGTTTTATTTTTGTTGCCAAGGTGCTGTGATCTGGGGAGATGTGTGGTTCCTGATCTCCTGGTCTACCCACTCATCCTTAACAGAAAGGACCCCTGATTCTTTAGGATTACAGTTGATACTGTTCTTCAGGGTCCCTGATCTTGTGGGATTGGGAAGTGATACTGTTCCTCAGAGTCCCTTATTCCTTGTGACCAAAAGTTATACTTCCCTCCAAGGCTTCCACTCCCTCTTAACTGAAAGTGCTCCTCCCACCCTTAAATTTATGACCCAGAAGTGGGTTTAAGCAATGAAGTTGCAAAATAGTATTGGGTCATGCTTCCAGGGCTAACACTTATAATCTCTTCCTTATAATCTCTTTCTGTCCACTCTCCAAGTTCCCTTACCATCTTTGGCTTCAGAGTTCTCAAAGCTGTTGCTGCTACTACTGTCCCATCCATGTAGGCTCTGACCCAGTCTCCACTCCCATGTCACAGATCTTTCTTTCTAATCTCCTAAGTTGTCCTGGGCTGGAAGAACGTCTCATTCTGACTTTTCGTTGGCTCTGTCACTTCAGAATTCAGTTTGAGGAATTATTTTAAAGGTGTTTGAAAGGAAATGTTGAGAGAGCTCAGCTGAGTGCTTTCTCTCCTCTGCCATCTTAGCTCCATCCCCAGAAGCTGTTTTTCTTTTTAATAAGGCATACCTGTCCATAACTATAGTGGTGTAATACTAGGTTCAAGCCTAGAATATTTGAATAAGACTCTCTTCCTTAGTAGACAGGATAATGACTGATACTGAGTGGGTATACGAGGGGGGAAATTGTCAGGAGAACTTGAAAGAGAAGAGACATTCTTCCTTCCTGCTTTGAGGGAGGATGCACATGGTTCTGGACCCTCTTTGGGGAAAACCAGAATGAAAGAGGACAAACTTCAGAAGCTAGACACAGGGGAAAGCTGACTCCTCAACATTTATCTGATTTCCAACCTGTCTACCTAAAGACTTTGGGGAATTTCCCCTTGGGTGAGATCAGGTGGTATGCCTGCCAGTGTCTATCTCTCTCAGATATCCCACTGGCAATCGAAGAATTCATTTACTGAATTGTCTGAGATACATTAAGTTGCTTAACTTCTCTGATGTCTATTTGCTGTCTGCTGGGATAAATGCATTTACTCTATTCATTATTTGTGACAATCTTTTGTGTAACATATTGAGGGGGAAGAAGTCAAGTCTTTGTTTCTATGTTTCAGGTACCCCTTCCTCTTTAAGAGATAGTTATCAGGAAATCAGCTTAAACCTAAGAAAATAATCATTTCCCTTTGACTAAAATTATTTAGGGAAGCAGAAAGATAAAATTATAGTCAAATAATCCCTGACAGTGGAGAGTGGCCTGGTGGCCTATTTTTCTGCTTCCCTCCATTTAGGAATAAAAGTCTCCCTTGGAGAGGTCAAGATTACCAATTTATCTATCAAAACTTCCTCAGGATCTGAATTTAGACAAATACATAACTTATATGAGCAACACAAGCCTTACAGTGGTAACTGTCCCTTCTAGCCCACTATTTATAGAATATACCAGCCATGCTTCACTTCACTTCAGTCCTTAGCCCTTATGCCATTTCTAGACCACTCTCCTATGCCCTATTCTCCAGTACTAGGTGATCAAACAACTTGATCAAACCAACTTTAACATTGTTCCTGGAAGGAGTATATCAATCTCTCCCCCTGCATCAAGACTACTGTAACTTCCAGGACCAAAATGTCCTCCTTAGGAAATTACATTGATTATCTCTATTAAATTTTAAGCTTTTTGAGGTAAGAGACTGTGTTTACTTTTGTATTTATACTACCAGCACTGTGAACAATGGTATAAGCACACTTGAAACATATTTAAATGATTTTCATTCATTCATTTTGAAATTATGTGACCTTGTGGAAGATTCATATTTTCATAAGATTATTTTTTTCTTAGGAGAATGGATTTTCTTCTTAACATCTAGTATCTAAAATATCATTCTAAGTGTTATCCAGAATGTTATTTCAAATTATGCAATTTGGTAGCATACAGACTTTAATATTAGCTTTCTACTTTTTTTAAGTAATAATAACCCTGAATTAGTTTTTAAGTACACAAAGTAATAAATAATTTGTTCTGGGTCACCAAATTAAGGGTTTTCTTGCTTTTTGTTGGGTTGGGTTTTTTTTGCTTTGTTTTACATTGCTCTCTATCCAAGAAGCAGCCTGCAAAATTCACCTGGGCTTTGCAGATAACATTAGTGCCAAGGTGCCAAGCAATTGTGGGCATATAAAGGAATGCTATGCAATTCTTTTGCATTGAAGCTACAAAGTATGCATATTTTTGCCTGCCAAGCATTCAAACCATTGAAAAGCTCTCCATGTGTCGCAGTGTGACTTCTGTGGTGACCGAGGCATTTCACTACACAAACAAACAGTTAGCTAGGGCAAAAGATTAGCAGATCCTGCAGAACCCAGAGAAGAACTAAAGCCATGGAAATCAAAAATTGGCCCCCTGAACACTCCCAGGGTCTCTTTCTACAGGCTAATTAAACAGTACACTCAGATACTGGCAAACTTCCTCATTCTCAGAACCACAGGCCCAATTATAGCCTCCAAACAGCAACATTCTCTAGCTAAAAATGATTTACAGCCAATGTTTTCATTGCAGAGTACCCGTTTCTCTTTGTTAAACAAAAGTTCACAGAGAAGAACTGCTACCAAGGAAGGAAAAACAGAACATGCATGCAAAGAGACTGAACTTACAAAGCCAAATGCAAATTTAGGAAGAAACTTGTTCCCTATTCTTCCCCTTTCACTGCCAAGTGTTTTTTTAGAATCATTCTTAAATATCAGAGAAACTAAGAATTCCTTTTTTATATTTTGTGGTTTTCACATATTTTTGCTCTATAAGAAATTTGATTCAGTCATTAAGACAACAGAAATAATCAACAATATATTTTTCTTAATGGCCAAATCAGATGGGCCATTAAAAGCGGCCAACCATTGTTTGACCCTCCACCAATAATGTGCTGGTGAAAGAGAGATCTCAAAGAAATGAGCCTAGCAAGTCACAGAACATGACCTAAATCTCAAGCAAAGTTTCAAGACAACAACATATGGGGAAAAGGTGATTACTACTAGAGGATTATATTTTATGTGGAGTAGATAACTAGTAATGATATAATAGGGAGAAGGCTGAGAAGACTTCATGCCCCAACTCTCAAATTGCTTCTACAGGTCTGTTTCTGAAATTCTACCAGTAAGAGTATCATTCCCTGGGGCAGTTAGGTGGTGCGGTGAATAAAGCACCAGCCCCGGAATCAGGAGGACCTGAGTTCAAATCTGACCTCAGACATTTGACATACTTACTAGTTGTGTGACCTTGGTCAAGTCACTCAACCCCAATTACCTTGCCTAATCCCCTAAAAAAATTAGTATCATTACTTGAGGTATAAAATTATTTCTATGAATAGTTGTTTCCCTAGAAATTATCCTATTAGTCAGTTATGCTTTTGTGTGAATTAGTTTTTCAGATCCATCTCACCCATCTAGCTAGCTATCTGAGTACCTGTAAGGAGAAAGGGCACAAGACCTTGTGTAGGTACCTAGCATGGGACAAGGACACAGTACAAGAAGTGAGAGGAAGTCTCAAAAGAAAAATGGTGATGTTCACATTTCCACATAAAATTGGTACTGTACACTGGAGATTCTTATTAGTAATAGGCTCAGTATTCCCATTCCAGTTTTCCAAGGTCAAATAGCTTCATCTTCCCTTTTCACCAGGAGGAAAACTCCTACTTATCTTTCATATTAGCTACTCCTTCTACTATCTTTTATAAGTTATCTAAAACCTTCCTTCCACATGTTTACTGCTCTCTTCTGCCTTTGCTTTCCCTTTGCTCTTGACTACCAATCCCAGGCCTGCCAAGACCCTGTGGGGTGGCTGCTAGGTGGAAAAGCTAACGTGATTGCTGACACTGATTGGATGACTTGGGAGGCACTTAGATGATTTGGGTAATTTGGTAGTTTGCCCTATATCAGAATCCTAAGGTCTCTGCCCTAACTGTATGCCCTCCAGTCATCCTGATCTATACCTGGCCACTGGATCCAGATGTCTTCAGAGGGGAAAGTGAGGCTGGTGATTTTGCACAGCCCTCCCTCACTTAAATCTAATTCACTTTCATGTCATGGTATCATCTCCCTGATATCATGGTCCTCTTCAAGAGCAAAGGACAAACAACAACAAAGCCCTCCACACCATCGTGCTTTGTTATGTGATTTGTTGGGAGACCATAAGAACCTGTGAGCCTTGCCATATATCCCACCACTAAACCTTTAGGAAATGAAAGCTTTTCATTCTCCCTGAAACTAAACTCTCTTTTATGTGTTGTCTCTCCCAATTAGAAGGTGAACTTGAAAGTGGGGACTCTCTCACTTTTCCCATTTGTATCTTTAGAACATAGAACAGTGCACCATAGTAAGCACTCAAGAAATGTTTTTTTCATTCACTCATTCACTTAATCTCCAGGCTGGAGAACCAGCATCCATCATCTTAATACTCTTTGTTGTCTAAAGCACTCATTCCAACACATCCAAAGACTTTTTTTGTATGCTATTTAATTCCACCATAAAACCTTACTATGATGTAGAGATGGACAGGCACTGCCATCCCATTATACAGAGTGGTTCAGCTGTATAATCAATAGTGGAATCTAGTCATCTAAATTTCTAGTCAAGGCTTTTATCTAGTCACACTATAACATGTGCCACATCTGAATGATCTAGTTTTTTTTCAAAAAGAAGGACTGGTAACAAGGAAGGATGATAAGAATTCACCAAATAGTTAACTACTCTGAACAAAGGAACATAGAATTTCTGTGGGAAAACTTCCCTGTGGGTCAGCAGGAGCATCCTCAGGCTCCCAGTGGGAATGTACACTGAATAATTTTGGACACCGCTCCCCTTTTCTTTTTCTTCCTCCCCACATCCTATGGATATGAAAACACTAATTTACATTTTCTTCTTGGAAGTCTCTCTACCTTCTTTCCCAACGAACAGCTGGAGTCTGTTAAAAGCCATGTAAATACCTTCCTTTTCTGCCAGCACCAATGAAGCTGAAGCAAATTGTCGTGGGACTTCTAGTTACTTACTTAGAAATTGGTCTGAATTAAGGACAGTTCAATCTTTTCTGAGAAGGGTTAATAAAGGTCTGAAATGCAGTGGCACTATTGAACAAATAAGGATGTTTCCATAATAAAGTTAACACTTTGTTGTGTTCTACAAAACTTTCCTTGATTTTTTTTCTAAACCACATTGACTTGAGAATAGATTCAAACATTGTGAAGTAGGTGAAAGGTAATGAGCATTTTATCCTCCAGGTCACATCTCCTTTAAAGAAGGCGAGAGGGGAATTAGTCAGCAAAATAAAAACAGATGTGGATTTGATATAATTATACCATCCATTCCAATATGAGCTTCACTTTCAAATTCATATTTTCTTGGAATCAGCTGCACCACTCAGTTTCTTTCTCTTTTTTTCGCTTCTTCATTTAACTAAAACATCAATCTAACACTTGCCCAGAAAGATTTGCACAACCCTACCATGGTTTCTGGAAATTCATTTGCATTTGAATGATGTAAATTGTAATTTTAGGAGAATAATGTCTGTATGACAGAGGAAGACAAACAGGAATGACCTGACTACCAAAGTGTAGTTACCATCCTGTACAGTATGCCACTGCTTCTAATTCCAAAATGCCAATTTACTAATAAAATCCATTTCTTCAAAGAAATGCACAATTTTAAAAAAAATGTTAGATAATCCTAGCCCAGCCAATGGCCATTTCAAATTTTCACAACCCCAAGAGCTATAAGGGTCCAGGAATGTTAGTCTTGCTCACTAGGCTACATAAACATGAATCTTTTGATTAGGACTAGTTGGACTGATAGTCATAAAAACCTTGATAGAAAGCAGGGTACAGACCTTAATCAGAGCCTGAAGCACCTGGAACCCAGCAAATTCAATTGTCTAGAGGAGGGAGGGAAGGAAGGAATCCTGTGCCACTCCCAAGGGGATTGTGGGGGAAGGCTGGTGGGTAATAGGAAAGATAGTCCAATCTAGCCAGGTCCTTCTCCATGCCCCCTGATCTACAACTGTCAGTCTGGTCCCAGTCCCTCAAATTCTCCTAAAGTGACAGTCTGTTTCATCTCTCATGGCGTGCAGGTCAGAGAAGGACCATGAGGCTAGAGGCACAAGGGACTCTGGACTGAAAGAAGCAAAAAAAAAACCATACTGCCCCATTCAGATCTCAGTGACCATGGTTCAATTACTTTTGCAGGCAGTGTTTATGTGGACTTTCTCTAAAGTTATCTTCCAATGCCTCATAATGTCATGAAGGTGAGTTTGGGTTTGCAAAATTATTCAAAAGCCTTCACAAGTCATAACCAAGCTAGAATGGATTCGAGTATGAATCTATTAACAACCTATACGTCAGTTACCTGAAGACAAATGTAAGTTTATGGAAGGCACTATGCTGGCAGATAGTCATTGAGTGTCAAGAAAGTTAAACTACTCTAACACAGAGAAAAGCCTTAATAAATACAAAGGTATAGAAGGGTCAAAACCTGTGTCACTGGAAGGAGTACTCACCCTAATAAAATTCACAAGTTCCTAAATGACTGAAGGAAGATCTTGTGGAAGCACTGAGAAAAAAAATGCCTTAAAACCAGGCCAACAGCAATAGCAAACATATATCCATGAAAACCAAATTCAAAGAGAAAAACTATTAACTTACTGTTATTGAAAAGCATTCTATTCCATAGATTTTTTGCATAATCTTTGAAATATCTTCATTGTTTTTCTCTTCTCATCTTAACTGAGAAAGTTTAAAATGACCGGAGAACAAATCATTATTCTGCTATATTTTCATTTATATTTAATATTCGGCACTGTTCAACAAGTCAATGCAACATATGCTTTATTTTTAGTTGAACAAAAATGTTAGAATTAAGTTTATCTCCTGTAGGCTCACTGAGAGGCAACAGGACAATTTTAGTAGCTGATAGGATAAAAGGGACAGTATGTTCATCTTCTTCCCACACGGTTTTGAATTCTTCCACGTGATCTCTATTTTTCTGAGAACTTTTAATTCCACATAGTTTAGAGGTTACAAACATTCAATAAGTTGACCTCCATTAAGAATGTTTTTGGGGGCGGAGCCAAGATGGCGGAGTAGAAACAGCTCTTCCAAGCCTCTCTGCCCCCAGATTCTCCACAAACTATGTAAAAAAGGACTCTGAAAATCTTCTGGAGCCCCAGCACCCACAGAACGACACAGAGAAGCTAACCTCCCGCTGAGGACAGCCCAGCACCCTGCAGGAAGGACCAGCGCAGTGGTCTGGGAGCCGGCACAGCGCAGAGCGCAGGAGCCGAGCCGAGCCCAGGTCCACGGGAGCCGAGGTTTTAGCCCCAGGGCAGCAGGGCCAGCAGCCGGCTGGAGGAACCCCAGAACACCAGGAACTGTGGAGACGCCAGAATTATCAACATAGACTTGCCTAGGACAAAGTAAGAGGTTAGTGTCCTATGGACTTTGGGACCTGTATTTGGGGAATGCGTCAGCTCCCTCCCTGGGGGCTAGAAGCTGCTGAGGAGACACGCCATTTTGTAGTTTTCAGAGGCATTTCTGGCTCCCAGCCTACAAATCGTGGGGAGATCCAGCGATCAGTCTTGGGGGGTAATCGCTCTTGCTTTAACCTCCCTGGATCTGGATTGGGATCTAGGGTGGAAGTTGTGGGTGGGTTTACAGCTTGCCGGAAACGGAAGTTGCCCCCCACACGTTCGGGACGAAAATTCCTCTAGCTGGCCTTAAAGCCATAATGTGGCAACAAGCCCAAAAGTCAAGTAATTAAGTGGCAACATGCCAAGGCAAAGGAAACAGAAAAATGCAACCCTAGACTCCTATTTGGGGGCATAGAGCGGGAAAAGGACTGTGAGGTCAGAAGTCCTGCTCCAAAAGCCCCAGGGGAAAACATGAGCGGGTTGCAGGCCATAGAGGACCTTAAAGAGGACTTTAAAAATCAAATAAGAGAAGTGGAGGAAAAATTGGGAAGAGAAATGAGAAGGATGCAGGAAAAGCATGAAATGAGGGTCAACAGCCTGACTGAGGAAAACAACACCTTAAAAAATAGACTAACTCAAATGGCAAAGGAGGCCCAAAAGGGCAATGAGGAGAAGAATGCCTTAAAAAGTCGAATTTGCCAGATGGAAAAAGAATCTCAAAAGTTCACTGAGGAGATTCATTCCTTCAGAGTTAGACTGGAGCAAATGGAAGCTAGTGACTTTATGAGAAATCAAGATGCTGTTAAGCAGATCCAAACAAATGAAAGATTAGAAGGCAATGTGAAATATCTCATGGGAAAAACCACTGACCTGGAAAATAGATCCAGGAGAGACAATTTAAAAATTATTGGACTACCTGAAAGCCATGATCAAGGAAAGAACCTAGAAATCACCCTTCAAGAAATTCTCAAGGAAAACTGCCCTGATGTTTTAGATCCAGAGGGCAAAATAGAGGTTGAAAGAATCCACCGATCACCTCCTGAAAAAGATCCCAAAAAGAAAACTCCCAGAAATATTATAGCCAGGTTCCAGAATCCCCAGATCAAGGAGAAAATACTACAAGCGGCCAGGAAGAAACAATTTCAATATTGTGGAAACACAATCAGAATAGCCCAGGACCTGGCAGCTTCTACACTGAGGGATCGAAGGGCATGGAATATGATATTCCAGAGGGCAAAAGAACTGGGAATGAACCCAAGGGTCACCTACCCAGCAAAACTGAGTATTTTGTTTCAGGGGAAAATATGGTCATTCAGTGGAATAGAGGACTTTCAAGCATTCTTGAGGAAAAAACCAGAGTTGAATAGAAAATTTGACATCCAGACAAAAGAAGTAAGAGATGCCTGAGAAGGTAATCAGGGAAAAGAAATCAAAAGGAACTTATCAAAGTTGAATTATTTACATTCCTATATGGAAAAGCAATATCTGTGACTGATGATATCTTTCCCACTATGAAAATAATGGAAGAAGGGGGGTGTGGTCATATGAATACATATGTGAATGTGTGTGTATATGGTTACAGTTATATATGGATAGAGGGCATAGGTTGATTTTGTTGGGAAGGGAGAGTACTCAAGGGATGAAATTATGAGGTGAGAGAGGAAAGTGGCAAGAGGAGATGGGGAGAGACATGGTAGGGTAAACTATCTCATGTAGGGGAAGTGGTTGCAAAGGAGGGGGAGAATAAGGAAGGCTAAAAAGGCAAAACCACATTCACATTGAATTTGGTTCAGGGAGAAAATGACATACATACTAAATGGGATATCTCAACCTGCAGCAGGATAGGGGGAAGGGGGATGAGAGGAGAGATGATGGATGGGAGGGCATCCTTGGGGTGAGGGGAGGTTGGAAGTACCCACTATAGAAGAGGGACAGGATCATGTAGGGAATGGACCGGGTGGGGGGTGGGATGAGTGGGAGGGAATTATAAGCAGCCTTGTACAATATATCTACTATGACAATGTTTTGCATAGCTAGACATGTACAACATATACTGAATTACTTATATCCCAAGAAGGAATGGGTGACAAGGGAGGAAGGAAATGGATCTGAAATTCAAGGTCGTAACATTAAATGTTTCAAATATATATATAAATACTATTATTAATACTCTTTTGCCTATAATTGGGAGATAAGATGTGCAGGCATTGGGACACAAAGATTCATCTTCCTCTAATGGAAAAGTCGATGGGGGTATGGAGAAGGTATGGGAGAGAGCAGATTGGAGGAAGCGATATCTTGTGGGACTGCTATTCTGGGAGGTTGGGTAGGGGAATAATGGGGGGAAAATGATTGTAACTCAAAATCTGGCGGAAATGAATGATGTAAAACAGAAGTTAATAAAGTATTTGTTTAAAAAAAAAAAGAATGTTTTTAATTTTTTTTACAGGTCAATGTTTTATACAGGTAATTGAGGACAACACTTTGGCCTGTTACAATATTCTAGTTCCATAAAGGTCATCTGTTGAGTTCTCAAGATTGTTTTGACACCTATATTTGTCTTATAGGTTTTTACTATCTCTTGGTTTATGAAGAACAGCAAACTTCTGGGGTACAACTCCTGCTATCTAATTGTATTTTTCTAGGTATCACAAATACTAGATGTTCATAACTTTGCTGTTCCATATGTATAATTTCCTTGAACTATCTGCATTGGTCAATATTTCCGGGCTCCTCAAGGATGACTTCTCTGTAATTTCTGGTGGCAATGACCTAATACTGTAATGCTATCAACCTCTCCTTTTGTGGAAACATATTTTAGTGACTGAAGCATTTGTTGGCTGCTTCTATCTTGACATATCAGTGTTTGAGTTCATGTGACTACCCTCCATGGAGGATCTCATGGTGCCACTCTTGGATCTTAGCTATTTCATAGATTCCATCTGGAGATAAACCACTATTTTCTGGTCCACATTTTTCTTTCTTTCCCACAAGAATATAAGAAATTTTGTTTGATGTTTTGCTGATTCCAAGTCCAGTGCTCTATCCACTGCCCACTTAATCCATTAAGAAAGAAAATGGTGTTTAGAAAGACTTACTCATAATGAATCCATGCTAACTTCTTCTCTAAATGCATATAAACTACACTAGCTATCAGATAATGATTTCTAGAATTTTTCAGGGGATTAATATTAAGTCTACTGGTCTATGGTTTCTAGAATCTACTTTTTCCTCCTTTATGAAAATTGAGATATGTGTCTATGTATTTAGCCTTTTGTATAGTCCTTTACTACCCTGGGATGCAATTAGTCTGGGATTCAAGATTTGAATTTATTCCAAATAGGGGTTGTAAAGGAAGCCTTTTTTTTAAGCTCCCAGACTTTCCTACTGATCCATTTCATAGATGGCAATACCCTCTAAATTCAAGATGTTCTAGTATAGTGCTAACTTTGATAGCTTAAAACTACACTGAGATTTTTCTATTATCACCTTATAAATGAAGTATTGAAGAAAAGATAACTACACCCATGTGACACAAATTCAAA
The DNA here is from genome assembly GCA_011680675.1 of Gymnobelideus leadbeateri. NCBI lineage: Eukaryota > Metazoa > Chordata > Mammalia > Diprotodontia > Petauridae > Gymnobelideus > Gymnobelideus leadbeateri. The sequence continues at coordinate 237,988 of WOXC01000402.1, forward strand.
TTTGGAGACTGACTCAGGAAAATTCAGTATGAAATTAAGTATTTATGTCATGTAAAAGACCTAATGGCATCTTTGAGTTGGGGGATGGGGTATTTTGTATTGTTTTGCTATTTGCCACTTTTGCATTCCTATGGTATATGATTCTTGCAGTGGGGTGGGTCCCTTAATTCTAGGAATGCACAGATATGGAAGTTTCATAGATCGTATCCCAAGATCCCCATTTCTATTCAGTATGTGATAAACTTTAGTGAGATCATTCATAGAATGAGCCAGACTCCCCTCAGATCTTTTTATTTTTCTTTTATTCTATCCCTTTAATCAACTACAGAGCTCAAGAGTTTCAGAGAGTAGATTTAGGAATGAACACAACAAATAATACCTTTTCTTTATATCAAATAAAATGCAGGAAAATCCAAAGCAGGATTATGAAATTAGAGAAATTGTTTAAAATGCCATAAATTATTTGGGAAGCAGAGGTATATAATTCAAGAAGAATTCTCCTGTGCAAGAAAATTCTAGAATCTCCCATTTCTTTGTGGGCTTGAGACTCCCACAAATCCAGCAGAACATTTCCCCAATTGAAGTATCTAGAGTTGCATTTTAGAATGTTTCTAAACCTTTCCATGTGACTAAAAACTTCATCCTGATAAATTTGGTGCCATATACATAAATTTTGTGCATGAGTTGCCTTTCATTTTTCTCGTATAGTCATTCTCACAAAGATCCCTTCTTTAGAAAGTCTTTGCTGCTAAAAATGATAAAGGAAAGAGACAGGAAACCCTAATCCCCTTTCTCAATGCCCCTGTTTTCTTACTATCTTCCTTTCTAAAATAAGTCTTCAACTCCTTCCAGATGTTTATTATACTCTCTCTAGATTTCGTTTTCCTTTGTGGAGAAATCAGAAGCAAAATGGGAGCTGAATAGTCTGCCTCGTCAATGTTATCTGTTAATATTATAACATCTTTAAATGGCTATTCTTTCCCTTAAGTATCTTCTTACCTCCAACACAGTTAAAAGGAAACTTGTATGCTACATTTAGCACCTTTTTCCCCAAACTTCAGTTCAATATGAGCCTGCCACTATCCTTATGAGGTTTTTTTTAATATATTTGGTAATATCCATCTTTAGTCATATGTCCCTTTTGAATCAAAACATTTGAAAATTCCTCATGCAACCTCATTTGTTTCTTTAAATGGTCCTTTTGTATCTTCCATCCATGGAAATATATCTATCTTTTTCTAAATTTTTTGAAATCCTGATTCCCAAGGTTAGGGTACATGTCTTTTATCATTCCATTTCTTAAGTATCACAAAGTTTAAGAGCACATGATCACTTTTCCAGTTTTCATGTTTTTTCTATTACCAACCAGTACTCAATTCCCTTCATTATTTCCTTTCCTTTTAGAAGGATAAATTTTTTGACAAAGAAAATTTAAAATTTATACATTGCCTGCCTTTAGCAGAATTAGACCTCCCTTCAAATATGAAGCATCATTGTATCAAACGTATCAAAAAGAATACTCCACTTGGAGTCAGGGAACCAAATTTCAAATCCTTGCTCTGTCATTTACTACCTGTGTAATCTCAGTCAAGGCATTCCAATTCTCTGGACCTCAATCTCTTCAGCTGTAAAATTAGGTGGTGAGACCAGATGAGCATTTATGTCCCTCTCCTATCTAGATCCACAATCTTGTGTCCAATTGGCTGGCTTCTCTCATCATGACTACATCTTGCCTCTGCACTAGTTTTGTATATCATATTAGAAATATATTATTCATATCCTCCATATGGCAATCCTAACACTTCTGTTTCTCTCTCCTTTTATCTTCATTTTGTTTCCACCCTCATTTGGTTTAATGAACTTCCATACAGGTTTTTACTTTCTTATTATAGTTGGTACAATGACTCTTATCAAAATGGTTTCTTTTGAAGAAGATATATCCTTCCATTTGCATATTTCAGTCACGGATCCTATCCACATCTCAATGATATTCATCACATTCTTTCTTGGATCAGTCATTTCTATATATGTCTTGTCTCTCACACTAGCTTTTAAGTTAATTATTTCAGAACCATTCCTTTTTCATCTTTGTTACCCCAGTGTATAGAAAACTGCCTTAAATATACCTGATGATCAATTAAATTAAATGAATAATTGAGATATTAACACTCACAGAAAATTTTGTTTACTCAGTCTGAACACTGGCATATAAATATCTCAGGTAACATATTCTTGGGTTCCCTTCCAAACTGTAAGTACCTAAAATGGGGAGATCCTTGATTACATGTTTTCTTCCCCAATGTTATACCTGTAGTCTATTTTTTTTACTATAGATGTAGGATTTCATCAATATAACAAACCCTCTCACCCACAACTCATCTTTCTGCTTATGGTCTTAGAGAGTTGCCTGGGACATCAAGAGGTTAAGTGATTTCTCCATGATCACACAGCTGGGATGAGTAAGAGGCAAGACTCAAAACCACTTCTATATTGTATCATAAATTTAGAACTAGAAGGGGCCCAAAATGTCATTTTAGTCCAATCTCCTCATTTCACAGATTAGAAAACTGAAGCCCAGAGAAGCTAAATGTCTTAGCTAACAGTACACAAAATGGAGAATCAAAATTTGAGTCCTTCAACTACAAATTTATTACTTTGTTCAGTACACCATTCCGGGCCTCCTTTACTTCAGGCCAGGACTGTGTCCTCTATACCAACTGCTACCTCTGTTGTCCCCTACAGTGACTAATCTTAAAGTTTTATTTACAAAGCATAACTATAATATCACAAATTCACTTATAAGCAGGGCTAGGGCAAGGACAAAGGAAGGGATAGCAACATACCAGGTCACGTAGTTGGAATGCCTGTGGAACTACCCCCCAGCAACTTCTTAAAATGGCTATTAAAGCTTTCCAGAAAATAATCATTTCTTGTATCCAAATTATCAACATGTAGTCTCCAAAGGAGAAAGAGGCTATGTCAATATTAAAATAAAAAGCTCCTACTACATTCAGGTTTATAGGGGATCTGCATAGGAATGGGTGCAGTGGGATACATTGTTTACATATTTTACATATAAATTTTATATATTTTATCCAGAAGGGAATTAAAAGGTTTCCTCTGCTCTGGCCCTAACAGGTATATTAAAAGATTTATTCAGAATGATACAAGTTATAATCTATCAATAATTTATTAAGTATCTACCATGCTCTAGGTACTGTTCTAGGTTCTGGGGACAGATAGTAAGTTACAGAGTCATAATTAGAACCTAGAACCTCTTACTCCAAATCCATTAGCCTAACCTGCTATGAAACCCCTGTCTCTGTAGCTGCCCTTTCTTTATTATGGTTAGTAATAGGGTTTCAGGCTAAAGAGAAAGGAAATGGTTACAGGAAGTGGCAATGAGACTGGCAGCAAGCTGTGTCATTTGAAGGTTAAAGATGCCATGTTTGAATGATGGTGCTGTTTCTTGTTGAGACTGGCTGCTGAATCCACTTACCCATCTCTGAAGTGGAATAGCCAAGGCCAGAATTTATCTGAAGTCCCTAAGAACAATAGGGCAGCCAAATTCCAGCGTTATGACTCCTGGCTCACACTGGATCCTGAGTTTTGTGCCCCAAGGTGAAAAGCCACAAGTCCCAGGCCCAGAGTTTGTGTGTCTTCATCCAAAAGTCAGGTCCTCCTGAAGGCAGGAGAGAACATTCCACATGCACTCTTCTGCCTACTCACAGTGAGGCAAGCTCAAGGAATAAAACAAGATCCAACTCTGAATTTCCCTCAACTCCCAGGTTTGGATCAATCTGGGAACTATAAGTAGGATCCTGGGGTGTAGGAGAGTGAAAGATGTGTAGTTATTGAGAAGCAATTTTGTGCCTTGTTTTTTTTTATTATGAAAAACTTATTTGCTTAGCAATTCCATATCATGTATTAAAGCTCTATATATAGCAAAGGATGCTTATGTGTTTCTGTTAAGAGTCAATAAATAAGCATTTAGTTAAGAGCCTACTATGTGCTGGGCACCATAAAAGAACTGTATATAGTGCAGGATGTTTGTGTGCTTCTGTGGAGTCAGTCAGTAATAAGCATTTAGGAAGAGCCTATTGTGTGCCAGGCACTATAAAAGAATTGTATATATTGAACAACTTCTGTTGACAGTCAGTCAATAATAAGCATTTATTAAGTGATACTATGTGCCAAGTAGTGTGCTAAATCCTGGGGATACAAAAAGAAGCAGGAAACATTCCCTACCCTCCAGAAACTTACAATCTAAAGAGAGTATTCTCCATTATGCCAAGGTCACATTACTAGTAGTCACTGAAATATATTCAGTTCATAGAGGAGATGGGATTGGCCAGAGGTGGAAACTCTAGAGTCTATTTCTGATTGGGTAAATCTACAAATCTATACATTCCTAAGATAAGAGTCTGTGCTGCCCCACAGAGACAGCAGAGCTAAGGAACAGAAATTGTTTGCTCTCTGAGAATCATAGAAAAATTGGGACTCTCTGAATACAACTGTCCAGAAGGTTATGTGCATATAATTTCCAGAGTGAACATGGCATAAACATAATACCAAAAATTTTTTATGAATAAGAGCAAATTGGGGATTTACAATGCTACTATGTAGTTAAACCCCAAAGAAGTTAATCTATATAGGCTTTCCAAGTTGGCTGCTGACCCAGGTTCCCCCAGAACCCTTCCTTGAAACCAGTCATAATGTATCAGAACTTTACTAAATTTTTTGGACTCCACTGAAGCTCCTACTACACTCAGGTTTATAGGGGATCTGCATAGGAATGGATGCAATGGGAAACATTGTTTACAAAATCAAAAGCTCTGAAAGGTTCAGATTCTTCTCATGAGCATTATTAACTGGTTTTACTTTGGGTTATGCATGAGATGAAACACTGGACTGGCTACAAATATGGGCACTGAACAACAGAAAAATGCAAGGTTTTCCCATGTTAACTTTTAACATTAATCCATACCGTGGAATAAAGTGGAATGCGAAAGATGATCATTATATTTTCCACTTCAATTGAAATAACACCCTCTCTTTCTTGTTTTTATCAGCTTCTCTCAACTTTGATCTATGTATGTGTGGCATATTTAACAATTACTTTATAATCTGTCTGGTGAAATAACTGTAATTGCCTCTAATATAAAGTGATTAATATATGTGGAACTATTAAAAGAAAAACCTACACAGAATAGATTTGAAAATATAAGGGATCTCAGAGGTCATTTAGCCTACCTTCTCCTACTCAGCATTCACCCCATACATTTTACAATTGCTGTGCTTGTAACATTCAAGTAGTCAATTTGACCTAAGGAAAATCTCATTCTTGCATTTTCTCTATTCTACTGGGACTATAACCAGGAGCTCATTCAGCTGACTGACCAACATTACCCTAATAAAAATATTTCATGATGATGACATGAACTATATGCCCAAAATGGTCAAGTGCAAGATTCAAAAAGACCAACTGGATATTCTCACAATTTCCATAAGGAATCTAAGAATACCCAATGACACTGATAATTCTTATAGGAAGATCCAGGTTCAAATTCCAATTCTGATAACTTGTTAGGTGTGTGATCTTGGGTAAGTCAGTCTTTCTGAACCTCAGGAAACTCTCTAAAACTAGTTATTGCTAGCAGATTGTAATCTGGAAGGAAAGAATGTTTCATTATAGAGAAATAGTGGATAGAGCACTAGACTTGGAGTCAGAAGACCTTAGTTCAAATCCTACCTCCGATATCTACTAACTATATAACACTAGGAAAGTCTCCATGACTCAGTGGCCTCATCTGTAATATAAAGTGGTAAGACTCAATGACCTATAATTGTCCTTCCAACTCTAAATCTATGACCCTGTGATCCTGTGTGACTCTAAGGAAATCAAAGTGTCCTTGACATCTTGACTTAATTAAGTACTCAATATGCCCTAAAGTCCAGACCATGTGAATTTCTTTGGTGTGGGATATTGATGTGTGTATGTATGAATAATGTGTATATATGTATATGAGAGGCCACTAAGGGTAGTGGATAGAAAGTTGATGTTTAAGAACAGAAAGACCCAAATTTGAGTCTAACTTCTAACACATTATTGATTGTATGACCTTGGACAATTCACTGAAACTTCCAGTGTTCTTAACAATTCTTTCATAAGTGGCAGAAAAATGTGTTAACTTGAATTGGCAGAATGTTTCATAATCTGGGGAAAAGTCAACAGTCTATAAACATTTATTAAGCACCTACTATGGGTCAGGGACTGTGCTAAGAACTAGGGATACAAATAAAAAGAAAGATAGTCCCTGCCTTCATAAGCTCGAAAAAAAGAGAAAAAGCTGAAAAGGAGTGGAGGGGACTTACCAGGGAACATGATATTTGTGGAATCTAAATCAAGCACAGCCCTGGTGGGAAATGAAAAGGATATCCCAGATGGTTAAATCACAGGTCCAGTCCCAATCACAGTGTGTGTGTGTGTGTGTGTGTGTGTGTGTGTGTGTGTGTGTGTGTGTGTGTGTGTGTGTGTGTGTAAAACATCCTTTCTGGGTTGTATCTTACTTCTCTACTTGCATTGGTAGAACAGGTCTCCAAAGAACAGCTAACCACCTCTACCCCCAGGGTTCTAGGGATAAACCTGAAGTGTTGGAGTGACTTCTACTAACACTGTCCATGAGTCTCTGCTGGCATGCTCCCCATTTAATATTAATTAGCTGGCCAAAGGTAATTAGTTATTGAATAGCTATATGAGTTAATTGAATATAAGGAAGACTATAAGCATAGTTGACCACATCAAAAACAAAAACAAATATGATTCTTTCAATAGATACCAAAAAAAGGCATTTGAAAAAATACAAAACTGATTCCTATTCAAAACACTAGAAAGTACAGGAATAAACAGAGCTTTTCTTAAAATAATATGTAGCATATGTCTTAAACCAAGAATAAGCATTATGTATAATAGAGATAAACTAGAAGCCTTTCACCATTACCATTCAACATTGTAACAGAAATGCTAGCATAGGGGCAGCTAGGTGGTGCAGTGAATAGAGCACCAGCCCTGGAGTCAGGAGGACCTAAGTTCAAATCTGGACTCAGACACTTAACATAAAACTAGCCATGTAACCTTGGGCAAGTCACTTAACCCCAATTGCCCTACCTTCCTCCTCCAAAAAAAGAAAAAAAAAAAACGCTAGCATAGAAATAAGACAAGAAAAGGATGTTGAAGGATAAGTATAGGCAATGAGGAAACAAAATTATCACTCTTTGCAAATGACATGATGGTTTGCTTAGGAACCCTAAGAGAGTCAACTAAAAAATAATTGAAACAAAAACTATTTAAAAAGTTGTAAGGGGTGACTAGGTGGTGCAGTGAGTAAGAGTGCCAACTCTGGAGTCAGGAGGACCCGGGGATAGGTTCCGGCCTCAGATACTTAATACCTACACAAAAATAACTGGCTGTGTAACCTTGGGCAAGTTACTTAACCCCAATAGCTTAAAAAAGTTTCAAGATATAAAATAAGACTACATAAATCATTAGTATTTCTGTACATTAGCAAAAAAAAAGACCAGAGAAAGAGAAATCCCATGTAAAATAAATATGGAAAGTATAAAATATTTGGGAATATACCTGCCAAGAGACACACAGGAACTATATGAACACAATTTAAAACATGCTTCACACATATAAACACAGATCTAAATAACTGAAGAAATGTGAATTGCTCAAGGGTAGATGAAGTCAAAATAATAAAAATGACAATATTACCTAAATTAATTTATTTAGTACTACATCAAGTTATAAAAATATAGATCTAGAAGAAATTCACAAAATTCATCTAAAAGAGCAAAAGTCAAGGGAACTGATGGGGGTGCTTTAGGGGAAAGGGGGAAACTAACAATACCAAATCTCAAAGTATATTATGAAGTTGTAATCATCAGAATAATTTCATACTGGGTAAGAAATAGAAAGGTTTATCAGTGAAGCCAATTAAGTACACAATATACAGAATCAAATGGGCACAGTAACCCAGTGTTGGATAAACCCAAATATCTCAGATATTACAGCAAGAACTCACTATTTGGCAAAAACTGTTGTGAAAACTGGAAAGTAGTCTGGCAGAAACTAGACATAGGCCAACATCTCACACTATATACCAAGATAAGCTCAAAATGGGTATGTGGTTTAGATATAAAAGGTAATTTCATAAGTAAATTTGTGGAAGTTACTTGTCAGATCTTTGTCTAGGGAAAAGTTCATGCCTAAGCAAGAGATAGAGATGTTCACAGGAAGCATTAACTATATTAAATAAAAAGGGTTTGCACAAACAAAACCAATGCATCTAAAATTAGAAGAAAAATAGGAATGTGACAGGGGAGGAGAACTTTTGCAGTAAATTTCTCTAATAAAAGTCTCATTTCTAAACTATCTAGAAAGCTAAGTCAAATTTATAAGAATAAGAGCCATTTCCCAAATGATAAATGGTCAAAGTATATCCTTATGTCATTTTCAGAGGAAGAAATCAAAGCTATCAATTGTCATATGAAAAAAGGTCTAAATCACAAATAATTAGAAAAATGAAAATTAAAACGACTCTGAGGTACCACCTGATACCCAGCAGACTGGCTAAGATGACAAAAAAGGAAAATAAATGTTGGAGGGGATGTGGAAAAAATAGATACACTAATCTGTTAGTAGAGCTGTGAACTAGTCTATTCTGAAAAGCAATTTGGAACTATAGCCAAAAAACTATTAGACCACACATACCCTTTGACTCAGTGATGCCACTACTAGGTCTATACTCTAACAAATCAAAGAAAGAGAAAAAAAGTCTTATATGTACAAAAATACTTGCAGTTGATCTTTTTGTGGTAGCAAAGAATTGGAAATTAAAGGAATCCATCAATTGTGGAATAGCTAAGTAAGTTATAGCATATGAATGTGATAGAATATTATTGTGCTGTAAGAAATTATGAATGAGATAGTTTCAGACAAACCTGAAAAGATATGTATGAATTGATTCAAAATGAAGTAAAACCAGAAAAATGATTTATACATTAAAAACAATATTGTAAAGATGATCAACTCTAAAAGACTTAGTAACTGATCAGCATAATCAGTAACCATAATTACAAAGGCCTCACAATGCAACATGCTAACCACCTCCAGATAGAGAACTGATAGACTCAGAGTACAGATTGAAATATATTTTCTTCTCTCTTCTCTCTCTCTCTCTCTCTCTCTCTCTCTCTCTCTCTCACTCACTTTTTTTTTAACTTGGAACTTGACTAATACAGAAATTTGTTTTTGGTTTTTGTTAAGTCATTTTCAGTTGCATCCAACTCTCTGTGACCTCATTTAGGATTTTCTTGGCATAGACACTGGTTTGCCATTTCTTTCTCCAGCTCATTTTACAGATGAGGAAATTGAGGTAAACTGGGTTTAGTTACCTGCCCAGCTAGTAAGTATCGGGCTTGATTTGAACTCATGAAGATGAGTCTTCCTGATTCCAAGCCTAGTGCTCTATACACAGTGCCACCTAGCTATTTTGCATGTCTATAATATTTGCAAAGTGCTTTATTTTTCTTGCCTTCTCAATGAGTCAGGGAGGGAGGAGAGAGAAAAAAAGAATTTGGAACTGAAAATAAAGTTTAAAAAAAAAAGAAAGCTATTTGTTAAAGTAGTATAGTAGGTATAAAACAGCTACCCAAAAGTCTGTCCTACAAGTAAAAAGAGATCCCAAGGGAAAGCAGGCTCAAGCTCAAAGTGTATATGTGGCAAAAGGGAAACTCACAGCTCCTGACTGGGTAGAAGTCCCTTTCTCCCTTACTGGAGACCCTATGAAGTTTCCTTTAGGTAGATATATCTGAGCTCCACATAAAGTCCTGAGGCTGTCTATCTTCCATTTGGGTAGTTTGTCTATGGCTCCCAATGCAGATAATGGCCTTAGACACTGCTATACCAGTAAAATTGCTACTGATACCGATGGCCAGTCCAAATCTTCTGACTTTTAAAACTTTACAAGGTCACCCTCTAGTCTGGGGACTGGGGGAGAAGAAAGGTTCTTTCTATCCTTCTCCTCTCCCCACTCCCAAACAACTACCTATAGAGCCACTTAAGCCACTCCACCCCTAGGCTGATCTGCTACTAGCATGCTGGATTCCAAACTGACTTGCTGTTTCATCTAAGTTCCACAGAGTATGACTGATTCTCTTCGACCATTCCCAACACATTTCATCATCTGATTTCATCCAAAAGCTCCAAGCACTACATTCTCCCACACTAGCTATAGACTTGCACAAACACCATTTATACCTTCTATTGATTTATTCATTCAACAAAGATACCTAGGTTTTGCTCACACACAGTTCAAACCTTCCATTGATTCATTCTAACTCGATCAAGTGTGCTTACTTGATAAAGGTATGAGGGCTTAGAGCATCTTGCCAGTTACAATAATAGGGAGTAAGGGGTATAAATCTATAATATATGTAGTATAATAATAGATAATATTTATATAACATTTTAAGGCTTGGAAGGTACTTTAAATATATTATCTCTTTTGAACCTCACAACAACCCAGTGAGTTAGGTGCTGTTATTATTCCCATTTTATGGATGAGGAAACAAACTGATAGAAGTTAAGTGACTTGTTAGAATCACTAAGCTAATAAATGATCCAGGCAGGATTTGAACTCAGTTCTTACTGAATCCAAATTAAGCATTGTATGCACTATGCCATCTAGTTGCCTTTCATGTGTATATATAGCATGTATGTATGTATATATACATATATACACAGATACATATATACACATATATACATACACACGTAGGTACTAATATACATATATACATAATATTCCATACCAAAGAAATAACAAAATTTATATGAATATGTACGTATATATGCAGGCAGCGAGGTGATACAGCAGAGAGAATGTCAGGCCTAGAGTCAGAAAGACCTGAATTCAAATCTGGCCTCAGACACTTACTAGCTGTGTGACCTTAGGCAAGTCACCTAACCCTGTTTACCTCAATTTCTTCATCTGTAGAATGAGCTGGAAAAGGAAATGACAAACCACTCTAGAATCTTTGCCAAGAAAACTCTAAATGGGGTCACGAAGTGTCCAACACAACTGAAATGACTAAACAACAAAATGTTTCTATGTGTATGTATCCTGAGAAATGCTTTTATGTACTTGGAGATGTGCTCATTACTTTTAATCTTTACCCCAAAAATCTAAATAAAATTTAACGAACTAAGTTATTGAAGAAAGTAAAATTCAACACACTATGACAGGTCAAACTGAGTCAGGTTGAAATCTCCCATAAATTTAGTTTAACATCACAATCTTCAATATTGCTCAAAAGGTTCCCCCACGGCCCATGTGTCATGTACAAAAAAAAAAAAAAAAACATGAGTTTAACAGCAAATAGCCATCTCGTCTTGTGTTTGGAGGAGTTCAAGTTAAATCAAACAACAGTTGTCAAAAAAGTAAGAATTACAACATGACAAAACATTTCCACACAGCTCATCAATTCTAATCTGTTAGCTGACAGTAAACATATGGAGGAAACTAATCTACAAGACAAATGAACCTGAGAAGATTTAAGAGCTACATAAAAAGTCCCTTTATTTAAATAAGAAATTGTTTCCCAGGGTTTCATTCCTGAGTAAAATCAAAAGCACATCCCTAAGAATCCTTTCATTTGTAAGAAAGACACCAATCTCCCATTTTCCACTACCTTTACTCCCAGTCAAATAGTAATAACGAGAGCTATTTTTTAATAACACATACGGATTTTAATAACACATATGGATTTCTGATCCAGTTCACTAGTGCAGGTAAATTAACAGAGAAGATCAATTCCAAAGGAATGTGATTCAGTACAGAAATAAAAGTAATTCCATCTCTGTTCTTCCTTTGGCTCTATTCCACAGCCGTTTCAGGCATGGAACAAAACTGTCACCCAGATTCCCTCAAGAATTAGGTTTCACCAGGACCAGACCCCTACCACCCACCTGCTAGCTTCCCTAAACCTGATCCAGAGCCTTCTTCAATGCCTGCTGCCTGAGAATAAGACTATTCACTTTAATCCCAGTCCTAATCTCCTGACCAAACTCCCATACCTCTTCCTGTTGCTTCCTGTTGAGGAATGAGTTTCCTAGGGCCTCCTAGGATTCAATATCACCATCACCTTCCACAAGATTGGACTTTAAGAGAAATCTAATCACATCCTTTTCTCAATAGTCCTCTCTCTAAACACTGATACTGTGCCTAGATTCATGTGCAAATGTGCTTAGCACAGTGTCTGACTCATAGTGGGCACTACATAAATCCTTACTCCCTTCCCTTCCTCTTCCTCAGTGCTTCGCACATTCCCATTCCCTACTATCTTTATTCTAGTGATTCTAGACCCACAGTTGCTTGCTCATGTATACTCACTCCCATCTACAACATCCCCATACCCTTCTCCCAATGTCCTATTCCAGTTTTACCTGTATACAATGTTCCCTCTGAAATATTCACTCCATAATTAACATGCTTCATTTCATCTTTAGTCTCTTCCTTTCTCATTCCATCTCTAGGAACTCACTAAGACCTAGCACCTTCCTAACTATACTCCTTGCTTTAACAACCTTTCTATAACTGGCTATACTTTTTATACCACCCCCCAACTCACTAATGGGAAGGTCAGACTGCCACTTCCAGATTCTCCTTTAACCAAAATGAATCAACAATTCTACCTTTAAAGGTCATGTTATCTAAATTTACCACTCAATTCAGATCCTGGTGGCCATTATCTTTAAATCCCCAGAATGTTCACCTTCCTTTTTGAGTAAGTCCAATACTTAACTTAAAATCTTTCTTTCCACCCCAATTTCTACTCTCCTATTAGGGGACTTTAACATACATATTATGCCTCTTAAATACCCAAACTTCCCGCTTCCTTAATCTACTCAGTATCCATGACCTATTCCTCTGCCTTACCTGAGCTACATATTCAAATGGCCATAATTTTTTTATACTGGAAAACTTTTTATTGTAGGTGGAATGGGACACAGGTTAGATGATTCCAATTTTGTTGGCAACATCTAAAGCATCATAGTCTGGAGCAAATCAGACAGAGGTCTTCTTTTCTTGTTGACCTTGGCCATGTTGATGTCACATAGCTTTTTTACCACCTGCTTGATCTGATGCTTGTTGGCCTTGACGTCCAAAATGAACACCAGTGTGTTGATGTCCTCAATCTTCTTCATAGCAGACTCAGTGGTCAAGGGAAACTTAATAAGGATGTAGTGGTCAAGCTTGTTTCTCTAAGGGGCACTTTTCTGAAGGTATTTGGGCTGCTTTGAAGTCTTAGTGTCTTGGGTTGCTGGAAGGTGGAGGAGGTTCAGATCTTCTTTTTGTGGTTATGGGTACCCTTCAACACCAATTTTTTGGCCTTTAAGGCCTTGGACTTGGCTTCTGTCTTTGAGGGGGACAATGGAATGGCCATAATTTTTTATTGTCATCACCCACAAATAATCCACTTCCATGTTCATAAAACCCAAAATGTCATTATCTGATAATAATCTTTGATCATTCCATTTTTCCCTGTGTTATAACCCCTAACTTTGTTAGTTACTCTCACCATGATCTTCATTCTATCTTTCAGCTGTTTTCCAAGCTATCACTCCTTCACTGACTAACTCCCCTCCCTTACCTATATCCCCCCTAATCAATTTTATATTCTACTCTCTACAACAGTTGTTCTGAATTTTGTCTCTCCTTAAGCTTTCCATTTCATTCCTCCCAAACCCTCTTAGCTGAAGACCTCACTATATGCTTTAACCCCCACCCAAAAAGGAGGCTATCCTCAGAAAGTTCCATCTTCTTCCTTCCTTCTCATGTCACATCACTCAAGCATCTTCCCCCTCTATCTCCTCTTACTTTAATCTCAGAAGAAGAGGTATCCCTTCTCCTTGTCAATGCAAATCCCTCAGTTTGTGCCCTTGGTCCTCTAACATCCTGTCTTCTCCATCATATAGCCCTCTCTACCAAATCTACTCTTTCATCTCTCAATCTACTGATTCCTTCCCCACTACCTACAAACATGCCTGTGTCTCCTAATCTTAAAAAAAAACCTTCCCTTGATCCTACCCTCCCCACTTACTATTGTTCTATATCTCTCCTTCCTTTCAAAACTAAAGTCCTTTAGAAGCCATCTACTTCTGGGGCCTTTACCTTTCTCATTTTCTTCTAGTCATTCAGCAATCTGGTACCCCATCTAATCATTCAACTGAAACTCCTCTCCCCAAAGTTCCCAAATCTAATGGTCTCTTCTCAATTCTAATTCCCCTTGACCTCTCTGTAGACTATGATTGACCCTGTTGAGCTCCTCCTAGATATTTTCTCCCTAGGTTTTTGTGACACTGATCTCTCCTGGTTGTTCTATATGCCTGACTACTTTCTCTCAATTCCTTTTGCTAGATCTTCATCCAGGTCACTTCCACTGATGGTGGATATATGCCAATGCTCTGTTCTGGGACCTCCTCTCTTTTTACTCCATACCTTCTCAATTAGTGATCTCATCAACTCCTATGGAGCTCTATGCATATCATTCCCAGATTTTGATATCCCACAAAGCAGAACCAACTATTTTTGGACATCTGGAACCACACATCTCATATACATCTCAAACTCAATATGTACAAATCAGAATCCATCAGCTTTTCCCCAAAACCAACCTTCTTCCCAAATACCTCATTACTTTTGAGGTTACCCACATATTTATGGTCACCTACCAATTCAACCTTTATATCATCCTCAACTTGGACTCAACTCCACTTATCATATCTATAGCCAATTATTAGTGTTTCTACATTTGTGACATCTCTCATATACATCTCCTTATCTCTGATTACACAGCCATTGCTCTAATCCAAGCTCCCATGTCCTGGGAGTTGGCCTTCTAATTGGTTTCTTGACTCAAGTCTCTCTCTACTTCAATCCATCCTCCACTTGGCTTCCAAAGTTGTTTACCTAAAGCAAAGACCTGCCTATATCATTACCTCTGACCCCCAAATTTGATCTACAAGTAACTCTTTATTCCTACATGACCAAATATGAAAGCCTTTGATAACTTAGTCCCTTAATACCTTTCCAGTCTTCTTACATTTTACTCCCTCCACACACTCTATGATACAGCTACCTTGGCTTACTTCAAACACAGCATGCCATCTTGTCTTCAAGTCCTTAAACTGGCTATCTCCTACTCCTGTAATGCACTCCCTCCTCATTTCTGTCTCTTAATTTCTTTGGTTTCCTTCAAGATTCTACTTATAGCCCACATTCAGCAGTCTTTTTTTGTTCCTCCCCAGTTATAAGTGCCTTCCCTGCTCAGATTACCTTCCATCTACTCTATATTAACCTTGTCTATACCTATGTATTTACATTTTGTCTCCTTCATTAAAACATGAACTACTTGAGGGAAGGCATTGTGTTGACTCATCATCTCTAGCACAGTGTCTCATACCAGGTAAGTAAGTGCCCAATAAAATATTTGACTGAACAACTGACCAAAACTTTTAAAACATATTTTCTCATAGCAATTTAATTGAATAACTTCTGTCACCAGATATCACACTCCTCATTTATAAGACAAGGTTTTACTTTACGCACATTTGCTCACTTGGACCTCACAACTCTGTGAGGTGGGTATATCATCTTAGATGGAAACATATCCCGTTTTTCTTCAGTGACTTTTATAGAATGAGTACAGCCAAAATAATTTGATATTCCTTGAGCTCCTAAATAAGACTCAAATTTGACTTTTATAGCTTACAATCAGTATATATACATATATATATATTTATATATATATATATATATACACACACATATATACATATACATATACATATCAGTATATGTATAGGGACCAAAATGTTGGGATTTCCTGCAATACTCTCAAACATAACATTTCAGGAATATGAATTTGCTGAGATTTGTTTTGGAAAAAAAAATTTAATGATAATCATTGAATGGATCTAGCCAGAGTCTCTGTCCAAAGGTGATCTACAAGTTTCCAAAAATCAAATTTGGTTTCAAATAAAATTCATAACACTATCTCCTTTTAAGTAATATGAAATTAAAAGTAAAATATCTTTTTTCTCAAAATTTCTCTCTTTACTACAAAATACATTGAACCCTTCCAAAACAAGATGCCACATTCTGAACAGCAAAAGCTGTCAATTATGAAGAAGGCCTAAAGATTAGAAATTCTCTCATCTTGAATCAGCTGACCCCTATAACATATACACAAACTTATTTAGTTGAGTATTTACAGTAAGTAGCCAGAAACATCATGTTTAACTCTGTTTGCTCCTAGTTCTTTGCTCTAGAGTACTGTCAATCTGTAGAGGCCAAACTTTAAGAGGTCTGAAACGTGTGTGTCAGCAAGCCTGGAATGAATTTATCTTGGTTTACTGTGTGTTAAATAATAATAATAATAATAATAATAATTTTTAAAACTGAAAGAAGAAATTACAAGTTCGGTTTTTAATTGACACTATGTATATTTGAGTTTGCTATCACAGTGGAAAATCAAACAGTAGGCAAGTATGACTAACCAGACCACAACCTTTTCATCCCCCTCCAAGGGTGCATATATATGGATTTACTGTGTTTATGGGCCAGTGACAGCCCTGTTTATCTAACCAGATAAAGGTGGTTTGAGTCAAAATAACAAAACATTAATGTGACATTAGATCTTTAAGACTTCAATGAGAAATAATATGCATAGAAAGGCTTCATTCTGACTTCCAAACAAAATAAGCATCTTCATACCTAAAAGACTTCCTTGAACCCCACAGAAACAAAGTATTATATTTTGAATACCTTAAGGTGTCAGTTAGTGAGAAATATGTCAATAGTCTCATCCTGAATGAATTGATTCATACACAATAATTTGATAATCAGATTTTCAATGAAAAACAATTGGTACAGTAGTGCTTCATTCAGACAATCTATAAAAACAGACCCATAAAATAAACTTGTTACCTGAATGACTTGCTGCAGGAACCTTGAGACAATTCCAGATGCCATAGGTATTCTGTGATTACTAGAAACAAGAAGGGAAAGAAGTTTCAGGTCATATTATATTTGAAAGGAACAACCTTCTCTTTCCTAATATAGCCAAAATGAAGGGAATAGCTCTTCATAAAGGAACAGAGATACTGAATCACCTTTATGAATGATATAATAAGCACTGGAAAGAATTAACTTCTTAAATGCTAATAAGATTGATAGTTAAATTAGACTCTAATTCTCCATACACTGGACTAAAGAGATAACAGTTCATTACATATTTAGAATGCTTACCAATGGCATGATACAAAATAAATATGTTACCACTGCCATTTGAAAATTATGCATAAAGTGAAAGTAGTACATAAACATATGTTTAAAGATCTTAAAATAGCATTAATTGCATGTGCTTTTTTTTACCTTGAGCTCTATAATAGGAACTTCAAAAATTAATTCCATTTAACAAATTCAACAAATATTTCTTAAGCACCTACAGGGCATTGTGTTTAGTGCTGAGGACACAAAAATGAAAAATGAAAGAATGACTGTCTTAAAGTAGTTACAATCAAACAGTAGAATAAGATGTACACTATATAACAAATAACTATATAAAAGTTGGTATGTTTCTATCCTCAAGATGGCAAAACAAAATAAATAAAATAGCCCAGTTCTCTCGCAAATATTCCAGCAAGGATATAGAAGACCAGATTAAGATGTACTAGAAAAACTCAAGAATAAGTACATTTTACCCACATAGGTCTACACAAAGAGATAGCCAGAATCCTGAGGGCTTCAGGGAAGAAGTCCTGCCAGATAAGCCCCTCCTGAGAATACCATTTATGAAAGCCTTACAGAAAATGGAACAAAGGTGAACAGTAAAGTCTGAAGCCTGCCACTGTGTGTGCTGGGGCAGAACCTGGACCATGGTCCAGCCAGGGAAGCCCAGAGCTTGCAGCTGATGGGGGAAGGGCAATAGGTTCCAGAGGGGCTCCAATCAAGATCAATGACCAGAGTCCCCGAGTCTGGAAGGAATTCAGTAGGCTCAAGCAAACTTGGAGTCGAGATTGTAAAAGTTTATTACGTTTTGCAGCAGGCAAGGGTTCTTAAGAAACCTGCAAACTTACAGAAGTCACAGTTATAGTTTATAAGGAGTCATGACAGTAAATCAGGTGTCAATTATGCTAACTAGGTGAGTAAGGGTGGGATTAGGGAGGAGTTAAGGAGTGGTCAGTGCTTAAAGAAACATGCACTTTTATTATCAACTGTGCAGGCGTATTGCCCATAATTCACTGGGAAATAGCCTACGGGCATGGGGGAGGGGGGGAAGCCTAACTGGAGGTGTGGTTTTAGGCCTGAAATGTCACTGTCAGCCAGCCGTCATGGCCAACTGAGGAATGCTCAGTCTGCCACCCATTAATGTCAAGCTTCACAAGATGGATGTTGGGAACCAAGGCTAATGGAGACTCAGTATAGTATAATTGGCTAAGGAGTTAACCTATAGATAGTCCATTGAAGGGTTCATGGGCGCAGCTGGCCACTCTACTAGGGGAGATAACATTTGCCTAAGCTAAAATGTTTATAGATGGTTTAATGAAGGATTCATAAGTGTAGCTTGTTACTGTTCCAAGCAGAGATAAACAGTTCACGAGCTGTTGCTGGGCAGAGTGCTGGCAGGGGGAAGGGGCAGAGTTAATGCTCCCAGAGACTGGGGAGGGGGAAGTGTGATTTTACAGACTGGTTTTACAAATTGATTTTACAAACTGATGTTACAAACTGATATTACAAACTGATGTTACAAACTGATATTACAGACATAGATCCCAAGCACCCCATCACAGCTATGTGGCTTTGACCCTAAAACACAGCAGAAACCTATAGAGTTAGGACCTGGAAAACAGAAAGTCCAAAATGAAAACTACAAGAAATATAGATAGAAGCTAGAACACCAAATCAGGTCAAAGAAAATATTACTGAAAACAGGCAGAAAGAAAAATTCAAATACCAAGGATCCTTAATCAGGATCACACAAAACCTAGTAGCTATTACTATTGCCTAGCAGAGAGGAGAATATGAAACCCAGAAGGTAAAGGATGAAGGCTTACAACCAAGAATAAACTACCCTGAGTTATAATCTTACAGAAGAAAAAAATGAAATAGAGGACTCCCTCGTATTCCTGATAAAGTATATTGTAGCTGAGTAGAAGTCAAGGGAAACATAGAAAAATAGATACATTTGAGCAATTGGAAGGCAGTACACAATGATGGAGTGTTTACATTGTAATAAGGGGAGAAGAAACAAGTGTCCTCTCCTCTAGAGTTATCAAGATAACAAATATGACAGAAACCTTAGAAGTAATTTCACATGTTTTAGTGACCTTTGGGGGGAAAAAAAAAAGAAAAGGGAATACACTGGGGAAGAAGGAGAGAGGATGGTGGTGAAGCTTATTATCTTATTTAATCCAGTTACATAAAATTATTTATACATAGGGGAAAGAATGGAAGGAACAGGCTATATAGGAACTTTTCTTTTATCACCAGATAGTGAGGGTTGAGTTTACATGCACAGACATGTGCCCAAACCTACAGAGTTTGGTGTGTAAATACATTGAACTTAACAGGGGATCAAGTGAGGAGAAGGAAAAGATTAGGAAAAAAGATAGATTCAGGGAGAGATTAGTCATGAGCAAAATACACTCCATCTTTGGAGGACAGAATATCAAGAAGGGCATAAAAAGAAGGAAAGAAAGAGTAAAAATCTATAATAGAAGATTGGGTGAGGGAAAAAGAAGAAAAATAATACAAAGGAATCCATTTACATCAAATATTTCATTAGTGTTGAACACATTCCTTTTTAATACCATCTTCTTAAGAAAGAAAGGTGACAAAAAGAGGGGGAAGTATAAAGGGATATGATGGAGAATAGAAAATTAATCATCATGACTACCAATGTGAATGGGATGAAGTGACTTATAAAACAGAATCTAAGGATATGTTACCTAAATGACACACCTAAAAGAGCAAGAATAGTATAGAGTTAAAATAAGAGACTAAAGTAAAATCCTTTATGCTTCAGATGAACCTCTTAATAAAGCAGAAGTAGCAATAATGATCTCAGACAAATCATCAACAAAAACAGACTTGACTAAAAGAGTTAAACAGAGAAACTATAGTATATTTAAAGGCATGATAAATCATAAATTGATATCAATACTCAATATACATTCATTGAATAGCAAATCATATAAATATCTAAAACAAAATCAATTAAGTTACAGAGAGAAATAGACAGTAAAACTATAATAGTGGGGGGTCCTTGATGTATCCCTCTCAGACCTAGATAAACCTAACATTCCATCTCTTACCTCTTAGATTGGCAAAGATAACAAAATAGCAAAATGATGATTGTTGGAAGGAAAATGAGCACACTGGTGCACTGTTAATAAAGCTGTGAATAATCGATCTACTCATTCTGGAAAGTCTCTAAATTGTATCTATTTTGACCCTGCAATACCACAGAAGCCAATACTCCAGAAAGATTTTTTTCAAAATAGAAGGAAAAGGCTAATAGGTCCTGTCAACCAGGCAAAGTTCACCCCTCAAAACACAGAGCTGAAAGCAGAAAGTTTTATTGGGAGGAAATCAAACACCAGTGCTGAGGTGCCCCAATACAAAGTACAAATGAACCTGTCACAGCCCAGGAGAGACAGGGGAGACTTATGCTTGAAAACCATAAACAAGAGGTCCAGCAAGGGGGTAAGAAAAAGAATTGACAATCTTTCCCAGAAATAGGTGGGACATTTGGATATTTTTCAGGAACAGCTGACCACAAGGCTAGTTTAGGCCAGTTTGGTGGGTGGAGCAGCACAGCTCACCAAGGTGAGTCAGCAAACACCATCAAAGGTATTGGGAGTGTGAACAAGACTTTGGCTCATTGCAGGTTCCTGATTGGTTCCTTTTGGCAAATGGGCTTATTCTATGTCCAGTGTACTTACCTGGTATAGTAACTCATAGAAAACAGAACTATTGGCAGAGCCAAGATGGCGGAGTAGAAACAGCTCATCCAAGCCTCTCTGCCCCCAGATTCTCCACAAACTATGTAAAAAAGGACTCTGAACAACTTCTGGAGCCCCAGCACCCACAGAACGACACAGAGAAGCTAACCTCCCGCTGAGGACAGCCCAGCAGCCCTGCAGGAAGGACCAGCGCAGTGGTCTGGGAGCCGGCAGCGCGCAGAGCGCAGAGTGCAGGAGCCGAGCCGAGCCCAGGTCCGCGTGAGCCGAGGTTTTAGCCCCAGGGCGGCAGGGCCAGCAGCCGGCTGGAGGAACCCCAGAACACCAGGAGCTGTGGAGACTCCAGAATTATCAACATAGACTTGCCTAGGACAAAGTAAGAGGTTAGTGTCCTATGGACTTTGGGACCTGTATTTGGGGAATGCGTCAGCTCCTTCCCCTGGGGGCTAGAAGCTGCTGAGGAGACACGCCACTGTGTAGTTTTCAGAGGCATTTCCGGCTCCCAGCCTACAAATCGTGGGGAGATCCAGCGATCAGTCTTGGGGGGTAATCGCTCTTGCTTTAACCTCCCTGGATCTGGATTGGGATCTAGGGTGGAAGTTGTGGGTGGGTTTACAGCTTGCCAGAAACGGAAGTTGCCCCCCACACGTTCGGGACGAAAATTCCTCTAGCTGGCCTTAAAGCCATAGTGTGGCAACAAGCCCAAAAGTCAAGCAATTAAGTGGCAACATGCCAAGGCAGAGGAAACAGAAAAATGCAACCCTAGACTCCTATTTTGGGGGCATAGAGCGGGAAAAGGACTGTGAGGTCAGAAGTCCTGCTCCACAAGCCCCAGGGGAAAACATGAGTGGGTTGCAGGCCATAGAGGACCTTAAAGAGGACTTTAAAAATCAAATAAGAGAAGTGGAGGAAAAATTAGAAAGAGAAATGAGAAGGATGCAGGAAAAGTATGAAATGAGGGTCAACAGCCTGACTGAGGAAACAACACCTTAAAAAATAGACTGACTCAAATGGCAAAGGAGGCCCAAAAGGGCAATGAGGAGAAGAATGCCTTAAAAAGTCGAATTTGCCAGATGGAAAAAGAATCTCAAAAGTTCACTGAGGAGATTCATTCCCTTAGAGTTAGACTGGAGCAAATGGAAGCTAATGACTTTATGAGAAATCAAGATGCTGTTAAGCAGATCCAAACAAACGAAAGATTAGAAGGCAATGTGAAATATCTCATGGGAGAAACCACTGACCTGGAAAATAGATCCAGGAGAGACAATTTAAAAATTATTGGACTACCTGAAAGCCATGATCAAGGAAAGAACCTAGAAATCACCCTTCAAGAAATTCTCAAGGAAAACTGCCCTGATGTTTCAGATCCAGAGGGCAAAATAGAGGTTGAAAGAATCCACCGATCACCTCCTGAAAAGATCCCAAAAAGAAAACTCCCAGGAATATTATAGCCAGGTTCCAGAATCCCCAGATCAAGGAGAAAATACTACAAGCAGCCAGGAAGAAACAATTTCAATATTGTGGAAACACAATCAGAATAGCCCAGGACCTGGCAGCTTCTGCACTGAGGGATCGAAGGGCATGGAATATGATATTCCAGAGGGCAAAAGAACTGGGAATGAACCCGAGGGTCACCTACCCAGCAAAACTGAGTATTTTGTTTCAGGGGAAAATATGGTCATTCAGTGGAATAGAGGACTTTCAAGCATTCTTGAGGAAAAAACCAGAATTGAATAGAAAATTTGACACCCAGACACAAGAAGGAAGAGATGCCTGAGAAGGTAATCAGGAAAAGAAATCAAAAGGAACTTATCAAAGTTGAACTATTTACATTCCTATATGGAAAAGCAATAACTGGGACTGATGATATCTTTCTCACTATGAAAATAATGGAAGAAGGGGGTGTGGTCATACGAATACATATGTGAATGTGTGTGTATATGGTTACAGTTATATATGGATAGAAGGCATAGGTTGATTTTGTTGGGAAGGGAGAGTACTCAAGGGATGAAATTATGAGGTGAGAGAGGAAAGTGGCAAGAGGAGATGGGGAGAGACAGGGTAGTGTAAACTATCCCATGCAGAAGAAGCAAGGGAAGTGGTTGCAAAAGAGGGGGAGAATAAGGAAGGCTAAAAAGGCAAAACCACATTCAAACTGAATTTGGTTCAGGGAGAAAATGACATACAAACTAAATGGGATATATCAACCTGCAGCAGGATGGGGGAAGGGGGATGGGAGGAGGGATGATGGATGGGAGGGCATCCTTGGGGTGAGGGGAGGTTGGAAGTACCCACTATAAAAGAGGGACAGGATCATGTAGGGAATGGACAAGGTGGGGGGTGGGATGAGTGGGAGGGAATTATAAGCAGCCTTGTACAATATATCTACTATGATAATGTTTTGCATAGCTAGACATGTACAACATATACTGAATTACTTATCTCCCCAGAGGGAATGGGTGACAAGGAGGAAGGAAATGGATCTGAAATTCGAGGTCTTAACATTAAATGTTTCAAATATATATAAACACTATTATTAATACTCTTTTGCTTATAATTGGGAGACAAGATGTGCAGGCATTGGGACGCAAAATTTCACCTTCCTCTAATGGAAAAGTAGAAGAGGGTATGGGAGAAGGTATGGGAGAGAGCAGATTGGAGGAAGCGATATCTTGTGGGATTACTGTTCTGGGAGGTTGGGTAGGGGAATAATGGGGGGAAAATGATTGTAACTCAAAATCTGGCGGAAATGAATGATGTAAAACAGAAATTAATAAAGTATTTGTTTAAAAAAAAAGAGTTTACTCAATATGGCAAATCTTTAATAAACTTTGCTTTACTTTAATTGAAAAAAAAAAAACAGAACTATTAATCTCAGGGGTACTTCCCCAGTTCCAAAATATTTACAGAAGTTTTTTATAATAACAAAAGAACTACAGAATAGCTTCGAAAGTAGTAAATGTGAAAAAAAAAAACCTTGGGATACTACTATACTACACTTCTACTATGCTCTTCTATACTCAATACAATACTATATATTAGCAGTTTAATGTGACAGTTAAAAAATCTAATTTACATTTGGGTTACATTTATAAAAGTGTAAAGGGGATGATAATTGTCCTACTGTATTACTGTATTAAAGTCAGATCATATCTAGAATACTCTGACACCACATTATAGGAGGGAAATTGATAAGCTAGAGTGAATTCAGTGCAAAATGACTGGGATATTAAGGGCATCTCAGAATCCTGTCACCCAATAATCAATTAAAGGTAGCATGTGGAAGAGAAACCTCAGGAGATAATCTATCAACAGTTTTAATATTTTGTCGAATTATCATGAGGAAAAGATTCCTTCTTGTTGGCCCTAAAGAGTAAGACTAGATGGGGTGGATAGGTAGCACAGTGAATAGAGCACCGGCCCTAGAGTCAGGAGTTCCTGAGTTCAAATCCGACTCAGACACTTAACACAAAAACTAGCCATGTGACCTTGGGCAAGTCAACCCCAATTGCTCTCCAAAAAGCAAAAAAAAAAAAAGAGTAAGACTAGATCCAATGAATGGTTGTTAATAAAGAAGATAAATTTCAATTCAACCTAAGGAAAATTTTCTTAACTATCAGAGTAATCTAAAAAAAGGAGTGGATTGCCTTAGAGAGCAAGTCTCTATTCAACAGAGATATTAACTCAGTGGCTATTTGTTGGGAATGTTGTAGATATGATTCACTGATTTTTATACAAATTGGATTATAAGATTTTCTGATTCTTAGAAGAGGCTATAGATGAAAGGAAACTTGTTAAGAGCAAAGCAGAGGTTTCAAAGGGCACTGCATATCACAGATCTAATATTCATTCATGGATTTTATTTCTGTTCTAAATGTCCTAGTATCATAGATTTATAAATTCAAAGGCTATTTGAAGCAATGATTAAAAACTCAAAAGTACAGAAGTAGGGGTGGGTTGAGGAAGATTCCTAGAAGAAGGACATCCAAATTCTCAGTTCTATTGTAAAGGTGATGGAATAATTAGAGCCTTCTGTTATTAACTATTATAAGTAGGAGGCCTTACTGGTATACCAAAAAAAGTATACTATCTTACTTGAAAAGAACTCTCAGTCAAAGACCCTCTACTATAATATTCCCATTGATGTCTGAAGTTTCGCTTCATTTCCTTATTTTAAGTCACTTTTGTCACTGAAATCCCAATACTCCTCTAAACAGCAACCCAATAAACTCATATTAGTCATTGGGGCCCTACTGTGAATTAGTTACAGCATCATAGATTCTCAACTAAAACCTGTAGCACTCTAAAATATCTCTAATAACTGGACATCTAATCTCCATTCCAATAAAAGTTAACCCACTACCTTCCCAGGTAAGCAGCCCACTTTACTTTTGGACAGTTCCAATCCTTAAGGTTTTTTTTCCATATTTTAAGCTGAAATATGAATCTCTGCGGCATTCCCCATTCCCATTTGCTTCATAATTCTGGCCTCAGGTCAAACCAAATCTTTTTTCCATATAGCAACCATTCACATGCTTGAGTGTTATCATGAATCCCTAAAATCTTCTTTTTCACACGCAACATTCTCAGTTGCTTCCAATGATCTACATAGGACATGGTTTTGAGGCCCCAAAAGATCCTGATTAGTCTTTACTCAGTATGCTCCACTTTGTCAATGTCCTTTCTGAAAAGTTAGAATGTTCCATATATAATCTGACCAGAATGTCAAAGGACTATCACATGTCTCATTTTGGATGCTGCACCTCTAAATAAATCTAAGAACTTATCAGCTTTTTTGGGATGCCTGTCATACCATTGACTTACTCCGAATTTATAATCCACCAAAACTAGGTCTGTTCCACAAAAACTGTTTTCCAACTACAATTTCCCATTCCCTATTGGTACAGTTGATTTTTTAAAAGCCAAGTACAGGACCTTTTGGGGGCGGGTGGGAGGAGGCTTGCCAAAGATACTGAAGTGGTTTGCCATTTCCTTCTCCAGCTAATTTTACAGATAAGGAAACTGAGGCAAACAGGATTAAGTGACTAGCCCAAGATCACACAGCTAATAAGTGTCTACGGCCAGATTTGAACTCGGGAATATGAGTCTTACTGATTTCAAGCCCAGCACTCTACCCACTGTGCTACCTAGTTACCTGTTCACTCTAGTAGAAAAGTTTAAGTTTAAAATCTACCACTGCAATATTTGGTTATATAGAGGCATATTGTACACTATCAACAAGAAGGAACAGAAAGACTACTTATAGGTTTTTGGTACTTTGTACCAACTCTATTTCTCTGCTGATGTCCAAGTATTCATGTACTTAGACCATATTCTATATAATAGTGCTTGATTTAGAATATATAAATATCTATAAATTTTTAAAATCTATTTTAAAGTGCTATGCCAATGTGAATTATTATTATCCCTATCTCTTTGCATTAGATTTTGTTTTTGTTGTGTCCCATTCATTAGGCACCATTCAATCGTTCCCTGAGACTGGTTGAGTTCTAAAGACTGGCACAATGGCAAAGTGATTAACCAAATTTTTAAGTGATGTAGGCCAGAGGTGTCAAACATATGGCCTGAAACACTCTAGTGAGGCCTGAGAGATTAAAATGTAATTGGGGAATAATTAGCAAAATAGATAAAAATACAATAAAAACACAAATGATATTAGTTTGTGGTTTTCTAAGTCAATATGCAACCCGCAGGGATTCTTATGTAAGGTTCTATTTCTTTTGAATTTGATACCACTGTTCTAGGCTTTGGCCCAAGTCTCATTCTAATCATTGACACCAAATCACTGTGCCAAGTCTCAAACAGAAACTTCTATGCTACTA
This sequence comes from Gymnobelideus leadbeateri, assembly GCA_011680675.1. NCBI lineage: Eukaryota > Metazoa > Chordata > Mammalia > Diprotodontia > Petauridae > Gymnobelideus > Gymnobelideus leadbeateri. The sequence goes on from WOXC01000402.1 coordinate 264,925, forward strand.
GCTACACTGTTTGTACTTCTATACAACCATGAAAACAACTGTTCAGATAACGTAGTGGGAATTTACACTGGACTTGTATTCAGAAAATCTGCCTCTTTCACTTACAACCTGTGACATCTTAGACAAGGTACAAGCTCTCTGGGCCCCAGAGAGCTTTCCCTCTGCCAAACGGAGATTGTATGTGACCACCCACTTCATACAGGTATTATGGAGAACAGATAGGATAACATGGGTAAAACAATCTGTCAATCCTACCCCAAGAATGTTGATCATTTGCAACTGACAATAAAGTTGTCCTTTAGCCTATTGGTTGAAAAAAAATACAAGTCCTTATTTACCAGTACTGGGTTTTCTCAGAGACATGGGTGCAAAAAATAAATGCAATGCTATTGGATGTCAAAGATGTAGCTACAGAGAAATATTTGCAGCACATAGGTGATACCTAAAATCAATGACACATGGAAAGCATGCTCACAGAACATCAGTTACAATGAAAGGAAGGTGGGCTTATGGCAGGAGAGGGGTCTGTTATCAGTATCTAGTCAGTCTGTTGTATTAAGATCATGACACTGTAAAGTCAGAACCTGCCAAAAATAGTAAAAATAAAGACATACTTCACTGCTCCATCATATGTGAAATATTCATTAATATTTCATAAAGACAGGCAGAAAATAAGAGAGGAAGTAGGAAACCAAATTTTACATTTCCACCAGACCATCTCCCACTCAGTGTTATCACTCTTTCCCCTGGTGAAGATATTATTTCCTGCTGGTAAGAGCCTCACCTACTACTCCACCCACTGAGCAAATACCAAGGAAACTAAACAGGACAGTGCTTTATTGCTTTCTCCTTTCTAGTGAGAATCCATGAGGTTTTTAGTAATGTCCTTAACAGTTTTTACATAAAGTACAGTGAAAAGAGCACTGAAGCAGGAAGGAGAAGGCATGGCTTTTAGCCCCAGTGTTGCTATTAATTAGCTTGGCTAACTTCAACAAATACTTCTTAAGCTCCTACAACATTCAATGCACTAAGAATACAATGGTAAATAACATTCATTCACTAATTCCATCAGCAAAAACATTTTAAGGGCCTGCTGGACACAGAGGCACTGGGGGAGCTATAAAGTTTAGAATAGACATGGTACTTTTTACAGTCCAATAGGCAGGGGGGAGAAAGAGGTAAGGGTAAGACTCAGATAGAAATACTGTGGAGTAAAAATAGAATATGATGAGTACTGTGAGAAACGTAAGAAGAGAGAAAGAGAGAACTGTCATCTGGGGAGCCAGAATTCACAGGGGAAGTGATGCTTGGACGGGGACTTGAAGTAAGGGGAGAGTTTCAGTAAAGGGATATTGAAAAAGCGGAGGTGGGACAAGGCCAAATCACTTCCCTTTTCTGACCCAGTTTCCTCATCAGTAAAAGCTAGCTCTAATAGTCTATGATTCTTTTTTTTTTTTTTTTGGTATTTCATACATTTACTTATTTTTAGTTTTCAACATTCATTTCCACAAGATTTTGAGTTACAATTTTTTCTCCCCATCTTTCCCCTACCCCCCACCCCAAAATAGCAAGCCTACTGAATATCCCTTCCCCCAATCTGTTCTCTCTTATATCCTCTCCTCTTCGCCCCCCTAACTTTCTAGTAAGGCAAGATGGGTTTCTATACCCCAGTACCTGTATATCTTATTTCCCAGTTACATGTAAAAAGCAATTTTTAAACATTTGTTTTTAAAACTTTGAGTTCCAGATTTTTTTCCCTTCTTCCCTCCTCACCCACCCCCACTGGGAAGATAAGCAATTCAATATAGATTGTACATGTGTAGTTACCCAAATCATGTCCATAGTAGTTATATTGTGGAAGACTAACTATATATTTCCCTTCATCCTATCCGACCCCCCACTTATTCTATTTTCTCCTTCAACCCTATCCCTTTTCAAAAATGTTTGCTTCTAACTGCCCTCTCCCCCAATCTACCCTCCCTTCTATCCTCCCCCCTCTTATCCCCTACCCCCCTATTTTTCTATAGGGTAAGGTACCCAATTAAGTGTGTATGTTATTCCCGCCTTAGGCCAAATTCAATGAGAATCAGATTGTCCCATTCCCTTTCAGCTTCCTGCTCTTCCCCTCCATTGCAACAGTTTACTCTTGCCTCTTTTATATTTGATAATTTACCCTAATCTATCACTCTCTTTCTTCTTCTCCCAATAAATTCCTCTCTCACCTCTTAATTTTATTTTTTAGATATCATCCCTTCATATTCAACTCATCCTGTGCCCTCTATGTATACATGAACATACAAATGCCCACACTCACGTATATATTTATATACACATACATCCTCCTACACATACATATATGTATATGTATGTTTATATATAAATACATATATATTCCCTTCAGCTATCCCTCATACTGAGAAAAGTCTTATGAGTTACAATTATCATTTTTCCATGTAGGAATGTAAATAGCTCAACTTTAACAAACTCCTTATGATTTCTTTATCCTGTTTACTGTCTCATGCTTTTCTTGCTTGTATTTGAAAGTCAAATTTTCTGTTCAGCTCAGGTTTTTTTCATCAAGAATGCTTGAATGTTCTCTTTTCATTGAATGACCATATTTTCCCCTGTAGTATTATACTCAATTTTGCTGGGTAGGAGATTCTTGGTTTTAATCCTAGCTCCTTTTACCTCTGAAATAGCATATTCCAAGCCCTTCCATCCCTTAATGTAGAAGCTGCAAGGTCTTGTGTTATCCTGATTGTGTCTCCACAATACTCAAATTGTTTCTTCCTGACTGCTTGCAGTATTTTCTCCTCGACCTGGGAACTCTGGAATGTGGCTATCATATTCCTAGAAGTTTTCTTTTGGGGATCTTTTTCAAGAGGTGAGCAGTGAATTCTTTCAATTTCTCTTTTGCCCTCTGGTTCTAGAATATCAAGGCAATTTTGCTTGATAATTTCTTGAAAGATGGTGTCTAAGCTTTTTTTTTAATCATGGCTTTCAGGTAGACCAATAATTTTTAAAATTCTCTCTCCTGGATCTATTTTCCAGGTAAGTGATTTTTCCAATGAGATATTTCACATTGCCTTCTATTTTTTCACTTGTTTGGTTCTGTTTTATAGTATCTTGATTTCTTATAAAGTCATTAGCTTCCAAATGCTCCAATCTAATTTTGAAAGAGTTATTCTCTTCAGTGATTTTTTGAAATTCCTTATCCATCTGGCAAATTCAGCTTTTTAAAACATTCTTCTCCTCATTGGCTTTTTGTGCCTCTTTTGCCATTTGAGTTAGTCTATTTTTTAAGGTGTTATTTTCTTCTGTATTTTTTGGGTCTCCTTTAGCAGGCTGTTGATTTGCTTTTCATGATTTTCTTGCATCATTCTCATTTCTCTTCCCAATTTTTCCTCAATTTCTCCTACTTGATTTTCAAAATCCTTCTTGAGCTCTTCCATGGCCTGTAACCAATTCATATTTTTCTTGGAGGCTTTTGATGCAGGATTTCCTCCTGCTCCATGCCTTGATCCTTTTTGTTCCCAAAAATAAGGATTCTATCATCTGTTTGTGCTTCTGTTGCTTGCTCATATTAGCAGCCAATTACTTGACTTTTGACCTCTTTGCCATGGTAGAACTCTGCTTCCAAAATGGAGAGAGAGCTATGTACCAAATCGCTGGGATTTTTGCAGCTGCCGGAGCTATTAGATGGGCACCTTCTCTACAGCCCTCCACACACTCTGGCTCACTGGTCACACACCCCAGGACCACAACCAAAGACCACAATCAGAATCCAAGAATCCAAGCAGGTCAAAGCAAGAGCAATTACCCTCTGAATGGTCACTTGGTCCCCCTACAATCTGCAATCCAGAAGTTCTGGAAGCAGCCACACAGCAGCAGCTGTAGCCACCACACGCCCTCCACTTCTTGTTCCAAGGGTACAAGCCTAACTGCACTCCCCCCATTTAAACAAAGTTCCACGTTGACCTTTTCCTTTGTCTTTGGCATCTGTGGATTAAGAAGTCTGGAAACTGCTACAGCTTCTGGTGATTTACTCTCCTGAAGTTTGCTCCAGCTGCTGGTTTTCTGGACTGCCCTGGGGCTAAAACCATTGCTCAGTCAGGACTGCACTTGGCTCCCAGCATCCTGCTATGGACCCTCCCTTCCTGCCAGCCTGCCAGGCTTCTTTCAGCAGGAGATTTGTTTCTCTCTGTCACTTTATGGGTTCTGTAGCTCTAAAGTTTGTTTAGAGTCATTTTTACATGTATTGGAGGAGGTGGAAGCTGGAGCCAGGTGGAAGTCCTATTTCTACTCTGCCATCTTGGCTCCACCCCCACAGTCTATGATTCTACAGTGTGCTTAAGAAAATGTGGCTGGATTCTTTGGAACATGAAAAAATGACTGAGTCTTTAAGGCACAAATGGCCTTAAATGTCACTTTACTGAGGAACCTAAGCCTGAACATTATCTTCACCCATATGCTGTACCTCAATCCCCCCTCCCTCTCAATACTGTCCATTCTCTCTGCTGTCCCACATTCCCTGTAGGAAGAGTAACCCTTCATCTTGCCAACTCATCCCTTTATCTGTGCTCTCCATTCCATCTCCTACTTTCTCTTCTCCAGGGACTTAACTCTTTTTCTCTAATCTTCAGTATTTCCTTATGTCCTGTCTATTTTCCCACAGCCTACAACTTCACCCAGATCTTGGCCATCCTTAACTTAATATCCATGATTCTGACCTCTCCTGAAGCTATTATCCTAGCTTTCTTCCCCTTTTCTTAGCCAACCTCCTAAAAAAAAGGTTGTCTATTCTGAAATGTCCCACTTACTTCTCAACCACTTGTAATCGGGCTTCAAATCTGATTACCTGCTTTCAACTGCCAAATCCTGGCCCTCTTTCAATCCTCATCTTCTTTGCAATCCTCTTTGCTGAGCATTTTCTGCTCCCTTAGTTTCCACAACACTGTTCTCTCCTAAATCTCTGTCTACTGACCTGTCCTCAATTTCTGTTGCTGGATTATGATCTGTATTCAGTGAGAGGCACCCGAGAATCTTTGCTAAGCCTTTCCTAAGTTCTGCTCTCTCTAAGCTCAACTTTTGGGAGATCTCATCAGCTCCCATGAGTTCAATCATCTTCTTTATGAAGCAACTCTCAAATCTATACATCCAGCCTTAGCCTCTCTCCTAAATTCTAGTACTACATTACCAACTGCCTCTAGGACATTTGGAAATCACCCATTTTTCCATTAGCAGCCCAAGCTTAACACTCTTCCTCCAAACTTCCCTATTTTTGTTGAGAGTACCCCCATTCTTTGAGTCACATGAGTTAGCCACCTCTGAGTCAGCCCTGACTCTGACTCTTCCCTCTCCCTCACCCCCACATATCTAGTTTCTAGGCTTTGTGGATTACTCCCCCACAATATGTCTTATATGTCTACTCCTCCCCACTCATACTAGGATTGTATTAGTTCAGGCCCTCATAACCACACATTTAGCCTATTATAATAGCCTTTTAATTGGTCTCTGTCTCCTCTCTCCTTTCTCCATGTCCACCCTGTTAAAACAAAATTTAATATTTCTGAAACACTGTCTGTCTAAATCACTCCCTTGCTCAAAAATCTTCAATAACTCCCTATTTATTCTAGGACAAGATATAAACTTTTTAATCAGCTTGGCATTTAAAGCCCCCTAGAACCTAGAAACCTTCTCCTCTAGTCATTTTATATTTCTTACCTTCAAATAGTTGTTGTATAGTTAATTAGTTTTCTTAGCAAAGATAGAGTAGTTTACCATTTCCTCCTCTGGCTCATTTTATAGATGAGGAAACAGAGACAAATGGGGTTAAGTGACTTCCCCAAGATAATACAGCTAGTAAGAATCTGAGGCCTAATTTGAACTCAGGTCTTCCTCACTCCAGTCCTGTAGCTCTGTCCACATCACCGTTTAGCTCTTCTTTATAATTTGCATTCCAGTAAATTTAAAAGGGTTTACCAACTATGCCCACATATCAGTATTCCATTTATTTCCATTCTCTGAACCTTCAGATAGGCTATATCCCAGAATGTGCTATCCCTTAAACACCTCTACTTCCTCTCAGTTCAGTTGCCAGCTCCAATAAAAAAACCTTTTTTTTTAATCTCCTGAGTTTGTGCTCTCTCCCTCCTCCAATTAATTTGTGTTTATCTGCATATCTAGAGATAGAGTTAAAGGGACAGAGATAATCAGAGATAGCTAGAGATAGAGAGATATAGATCCATCAGACATTTGACAGCAAGGGTTATTTCCTTTTTTTATTTATGTCACTAATGCCTAGTACAGTGCTTCACTTATAACATAATTTATTAATAAATTAATAAAAATTGAAATGAATAGCACTATATACAGGGTCTCCCCAAAAGGCTTGATGCAGCTTTAAAAGCTTTTTGTTGTTGTTGTTCAGTCATTTCAGTCGTGTCTGACTCTTCATGACCCCTTGCAGGGTTTTCTTGGCAGAGATACTGGGGTGGTTTGCCATTTCCTTCTGCGGCTCATTTTACAGATGAGGAAACTTAGGCAAAAAGGGTTAAATGACTTGCCCAGGGTCACACAGCTAGTAAGTATGAGAGACCTGATTTGAACTCGGAAGATGAGTCTTTCAGTCTCCAGGACCAGCCCTCAGTCCAGGGCACCACTATACAAAGCCTTTGGGAACACCCATTATTTTTCTGAGACCTCTTATCTGTAGCCACAGGGAGCAGGTTTACCAGACTAAGCACTAGCACTTTAAAATTTCATTATAGTAAACAGTTTCAGTCTCATTCTTCATCACACTTTTGAGTAGTGCTGATAACTAGGGGAAAATCCACTAGCTTGGAACATCTTCCTTGAATACAATCCACGTTCTTATGGGAGTGTAATGAGCAGTGAAATTATCTAAAGGTAGGCAGGAGGGGGAAGGAGCAAACGGCCTGAGTTATTAGCTCCTAAATAAGAGAGCTGGCTGAACATCCCAGTGGGTAGTTGAGTACCAACCTAGGCCTGAGCTGTATAATTGGAGAACTGGAAAGGAACATTAGAGAATCCAAAGGCTATACCCTTCATTTATAGTTAAGGACACTTGGAAACAAAAAATATAAATAGCTTGAGCCAAACCACATAAGCTGTAAGTAGTAGAAATGGGTTTGAATTCAGGTTTGTTGAAATTCATCCCAGCTCCAAATGGGAGATGGACAATCGGGAGGAGAGAAGGCAAAGGTTTGGACTCTCCTACTATCATAAATAGGCATTTCTTTATTACCTCCTCTGATACTCTGCCGAATATTTTACAAGGAACCTGGGGCAGGGAGGCGGGCGGGGTTACTCCAAGCATGTGACTTTCAAGGATGGGTGGATGAGAACAAGTTGCTCCAAAGGCCACAAAGGCAGCTAGGTGAACCTGGTGAGGTACAGTTCTTAGAGCTTGGTCACACATTAAAGATGCCAAGGTCATTCATTGCATCCTGGGCCATCACCAAACATCTTGACATCTGTGCTGATACTGAACTTTGATGACTATAGAAGAGACAGTGAGACTGACTACTTTGTGCAATTCTGCCTCACTTAAATCCAAATCATATGAGTCAAGACACCACGCCATGATGTCACTGGTCCTCTGAGGAAAGGACAAGCAACAACAACAAACAAACAAACAAACCCTAAAACCATATCTTCTTGTGCTTCTTACTTTCCCAAGGGGAACATCTTACAACTGTTATAGGACTTCCTGTAGGGTTGAAGATGGGGCAACCATGCTGTTCATTTTACTCCCAACTTAACTCAGGGGCTCTGTCCTGCTCCAACCACCTTCCCCTCCCCCATTTCCAGCTCTTATTTGTTTTGTCTTCCCCATTAGATATTAGACTAAAGTGCAAACCCAGGAATCAGGAAGTTCAAATCCAATTTCAGACATTTACCAGCTACGTGACCCTGGGCAAGTCACTTAACCTCTGTTTTCCCATCTCCTCATCTCTAAAGTGGTGACAATATTAACACTCATCATAATTGGCACAGTGACTATCACACAGTATATACTAATTTAATGTTTATTCCCTTCCTTATTATTCTCTTATTCTTTATTAAAATGTAAGCTCTTTGAGCATAGGAACAATAATATTGTTTGTTTGTTTGTTCATTTGTGTGGGGTTTTTTTGTTTTGTTTTTGCTTTTTGGAGGGCAATTGGGGTTAAGTAACTTGCGCAAGGTCACACAGCTAGGTTTTTATTTGTGTGTGCATTAAGTGTCTGAGGTCAGATCCGAACTCAGGTCCTTCTGACTCCAGGGCCGACGCTCTACTCACTGTGCCACCTAGCCTCCCCTTCATTTGTGTTTTTTATCATTTGCATTTGTAAGTCCAGTATTTAGCACAGTGCCTTACATGTAGCAAGTACTTAATAAATGCTTTATTCTTCTAACTTTGTCCTTTAACTCATCAGCCAGGCATTATAAAATATTATCAATCTCTGAATCTTCAATCTTCCTTTCCTTTGGAAACAGAACCATAATCCTTTCATTTTATATGGGACTTGAGTGAGCATATATACATGTATATGCACATACACACAAATACACACTAACCACAACTATATTTCTAATAATCTACCTCCAGTTCATTAACATTCATGAACATACTTCATTAACAGTTTCCACATTCCCTATTATTCTCACCCAGAGCATTGGTAATTACAAGATGCAAATAAAGAAAATTGACTTTTTGGTGATTTTTTGGTGACAAATAGAAGAGTCAGGAGACCTGAGTTCTAGTTCTCATTCTGCCACTAATTAACTAAGTGACCTTAGGCAGGTCATCTAACTGGTAAAATGAAGAGATTGGACTGAATAGCTTTGATGATCTTTTCAGGTTTAATGTTCTGTGAGAGTCAGAATCTGTAAAACCATGATGTGACCCAGAAAGCCACTCACGGTTATATTGCAGCAATGCCTCTTTTGGAAGGCAGAAGCTGCACCCTTATCAGGAAGTGGTAAGAAACTTCAAGTTGCACTTGGGTATCTAGGGAAGCAAACTGGCTATTTATCTCTGGAGAAATCTCCCAACTGGTTTCTAATGTTCTTCAAAGACAAAAATACTGAGCAAACAGCTTTAACGTTGGAAGGTGAGGGGTGGGAGCCCTTCTTCTCCTCAAAAAAAACAGAGGAGAAAGGAGAGCTCCTCATTAGGGGGTTTGTATAATTCACAAATAGCTAATAGTACAAGAACCTTTCTGAAATATTTGCTTTGAAATTAAATATTTCAAAGCCCACTAGTGGATTAGTCAGCCATCAAGAATTTATTAAGTATTTATCATATGCCATGAAGAAAGGCAAAAACATTCACCCTGTCTTCAAGGAACTCACATTCTAGTTGGGGAGACAACATGCAAAAAATGATTTATATATCAGATACATAGAGTAAAGAAGCAAGATAATCTCAGAGGGAAGGCACTAATAACTTGAGGAGGGGGGGGGGAGGGGGAGAGAGGGGTGGGGGAAGAAGGAGGAGGGACAAAGACAGACACTAGAAAAAAGCCTTTTTGAAAAAAGTAGGATTGGGAGGGCAGAGTCAAGATGGTGAAGAAGAAACAGCACTTCCTCGGAGCTCCAGCCCACACCACTTCAAAATTAGGTAAAAGGGGGACTCTGAATGACCTCTAGAGCTCCAGAACCTACAAAATGACACAGAGAAGCTAACCTCCCACTGAGGACAGTCCTGCAGCCCGGCAGGGAATAGCACAGAGTTCTGGGAGCTGAGCCCAGGCCCCTGTGAGTTGAGGTTTTAGCCTGAAGGTGTCCAGACCAGCAGCCAGCTGGAGGGACCCCAGAACACCAGCAGCCGTGGCATTTCCAGAAATGCCAACACATAGATGCCACAAAGTGAGAGGTCAGTGCCCTATGGCCTTTGGGACTGGTTGGGAGAATGCGTCTGCTTCTTCCCCAGGGGGCGAGAAGCCTCTGAGGAGCCAGCACAGCTTGCACCACATTGCGACATTGCAGCTTCAGCTCTTGGCCTGCAAACTTATAGGGGGATCCAGCGATCAGTCTGGGGGGTAAGCGCTCTTACTTTACTCTTCTTGGATCTGGATTGTGGTCTGGGGTGGAGGTCTTGGGGTGTGTGACCAGCTTGCCAGAGTTTGTGGAGGCTAAACAGAGGCCACCCAACTAATACCTCTAGAAGTTGAGAAAACCCCAATGTTTGGGATGGAAGGTCCCCTGGCTGGTGGCAAAGTCCTACTGTGGCAACAAGCCCAAAAGTCAAGTAATTGAGTGACAACATGCCTAGGCAAAGGAAACAAAATAAACAGAAAAATGCAACATTAGACTCCTACTTTGGGAGTAAAGAGGATGGAAGCATGGAACAGGAAGAGCACTGTGAGGGCAGAACTCCTGCACCAAAAGTCTCAAATGAAAATACAAGCTGGCTACAGGCCACAGAGGACCTTAAAAAGCAGATAAGAGAAGTAGGAGGAAAATTGGGAAGAGAAATGAGAAAGATGCAAGAAAATTATGAAATGAGAGTCAACAGCCTGATTGAGGAAAATAACACCTTAAAAAATAGACTAACTATGGGGGTGGCTAGGTGGCACAATGAGTAGAGCGCTGGCCCTGGAGTCAGAAGGACCTGAGTTCAGATCTGGCCTCAGACACTTAACACACACAAACAAAAACCTAGCTTTGTAACCTTAGGCAAGTTACTTAACCCCAGTTGCCCTCCAAAAAGCAAAAAAAAAAAAAAAATAGACTAACTCAAATGGCAAAAGAGGGTCAAAAAGGCAATGAGGAGAAGAATGCCTTAAAAAGCTAAATTTGACAGATGGAAAAAGAATCTCAAAAGCTCACTGAGGAGAATCATTCCTTCAGAATTAGACTGGAGCAAATGGAAGCTAGTGACCTTATGAGAAATCAAGATGCTGTTAAGCAGATCCAAACAAATGAAAGAACAGAAGGCAATGAGAAATATCTCATGGGAAAAACTACTGACCTGGAAAATAGATCCAGGAGAAAAAAACCATGATCAAAGAAAGAATCCAGAAACCATCCTTCAAGAAATTCTCAAGGAAAATTGCCCAGATGTTTTAGAACCAGAGGGCAAAATAGAGGTTGAAAGAATCCACAGATTACTTCCTGAAAAAGATCCCAAAAAGAAAACTCCTAGGAATATTGTAGCCAGGTTCCAGAATTCCCAGATCAAGGAGAGAATACTACAAGCAGCCAGGAAGAAACAATTTCAATATTGTGGAAACACAATCAGAATAGCCCAGGACCTGGCAGCTTCTACACTGAGGGATCGAAGGGCATGGAATATGATATTCCACAGGGCAAAGGACCTGGGATTAAAACCAAGAATCACCTACCCAGCAAAACTGAGTATCATGTTTCAGGGGGAAATTGGGTCATTCAATGGAATAGAGGACTTTCAAGCTTCTTGAGGAAAAAACCAGAGTTGAATAGAAAATTTGACATTCAGATACAAGAAGCAAGAGATGTTTAAAAAGATGTGGAAACTGAGGCTAATAAGGACTAAAGGACTTGCCCAGGACCAGACAACTATTAAGTCAGTTGCTCAGACCAGTGGTCTCTCTGCTATACCACCCAGCTTCTAGTATGCAAGGCGTGCCAAAGTATGGGAAGGCTTGGCATATAGTATAAAGAAAAGAAGACCACAAGCATAATGTACAAACTGAACACAACTATGTTATTAAAAATTATAACAGAGAAAGTTCTATGCCATATATATGTGGGAAGACAGGGGTGGGTAGGAAGTGAAAAAAGATTAACAAAACAGGAGCAATGAGGTAACTACTATGTTAAAGTCAACATAAACATCTCTGGGGTAGGTGTTAATAATTGGTAAATATCAGATATTTACAAGCACGTGCAATCATTTACAATCTCTTAAATTTTCCTATTTAATTTCACCTGCCCATTTTTCATACTTCCTTTTCTTAATACATTTCTTTAAATACTTAAACTTGTCTATGAAAGTTAATATTTTATGTTAAAAAAAAAAAAGAAAAAAGGGGGGGGAGGTGATACAGTAGCCATAAAAGCTAATGTGAGTTAGGCTACATTCATAAAAACAAAATGTTCCTAACAAGGGAAATGCACAGAGTTGTTTTGCATGTTATCTCTCCCATTAGACTGTGAAAGCAGGGACTTTTGTGTTTTTGTTTGTTTTGTTTTGTCTTTCTTTGTGCCCAGGTGCAGAGTTCCGAAGCCTCATATACTTACCAGCTGTGTGACCTTGGGCAAGTCACTTAAACTGTCTGCCAGAGTTTTCTCAACTGTAAAATGCATGGTGGGCAGGGGTTGGGAGGTGGGTGTCAATATAGCACCTATATCCCATTTGTGACAATAAAATGTGATCATATGTATAAAGCACTCAGTAGATCCTTACATATGATAGTCACTTAATAAATGCTTGTTTCCTTCAAAAAAAAAGTAGGATTTCAGATGAGTCTGGAAGGAAGCCAAGAGATAAACGTAAAGAGGGAGAACATTATAAACATGGATGGTGAATAAGGAGCCACATATATCCTCAACAATTATTTTAATAGAGCCTGAAAATTAAAACAACTAAAGATTTTAGTAGAGAGAAACTACCAGATTTATGCAAGAGAAATTGTCAGTCTAGCCATATATGTTATCTACAAAGAGTCAAATGGATATGGGATTGAATTAAAAGTAATGTTAAGGGGTCCCCTGAACTTGTCTTCTTGAGTTGCCATGTTTTCCAGACACTGGACCCAAAGTCTGGAATAGCCCCTGAACATGACAAAGAGAATTGCCCTCACTGACCCCTATCCCAGCTAATATAATTTGTTGTTTGAGGACCAAGCTAAATTCCCTTTGTGTCTTTGGGAGTTAAGACAGGTGCCAGTCAGGCTGCACTAGACTGAGAAACTGCCTGTGCAACTGGGACTCTGGTAGATAAGCAGACCATCATATCTTTAGTTGCAATGCATGTCTCATGGACCTGTGATGTTATTTTTGGCTAACAGTTGGAAGACTAGTTAGAAGGCTACTGTATAGTTGAGACAGGTATAATGGCGCCTGTACCTCCGAGGCTATGAATACTGGAGTTTTAAATAAATCCCCTATCTACATGCTAGAATATAAGCTCCTTATATTTTCATATGTGTTTCATATGTGTCTTTGTATCTCTAGTTCCTATCACAGCAGTTGGAATGCAATTGGCTCTTAAGTGCTTTGTTAGTTAATTGATTGTGTTCCTACTTGCAGGTCTCTGAACCCTATACCTCAATTCTCCCATTTGTAAAATGACAGGATAGCAGAGTTGACATCTCAGGTATTTCCCATTCATTAGAGTATAATTATCATCCCAGGATCCTTTAGGAGATAAGTAATTAGTAGAACATCACAAAGAGGTTCCATCTAGACAGGAATTTCTATAAATATGATCAGAGCCAGGGTATTGCTAGATTTTCCTACCCCATTTTGAAATTTCAGGAGGGTAGCATTTGTGATTGAACAATACCTCATCCTTAACTCAATTACCATTGATGTGTCAAAAGTAATTCTCCTGATAACTTCAACATTCCTACATCCATTTCTTTCAATGACCATATAACAGGCTTCCTCCCTCTTTTAGAAGGGCTCTTTGTCAAGAAAATATATGCTGCAATTAATGTATCAAGACGTTGTTCTTACTAAAAGTAGGCTACAAGATCACAGAAATAGACCTAGAATAAACCTGGAAGGTTACTTAGTATAACCTGCTCTTTTTTATTTTTTTTTGGCAGATTAGCAACCAAAACATCTGAGATGCAGAGTTCTACAATGTCAAAAATAAAAGATCTAGTATACCTAACCATATTTTATGGATAAATGATTTCATTCCTAAATTCACACATTTAGATATAAGCAAAATAACCAAGTAGGAGGCACAGTAGATAGAACATTGGGCTTGGAATCGGGAATCCTGAGTTCTAATCTGGCCCCAGACACTTATTAACTGTGTGACCATGGGCAAGTCACTTAACACAGTTTACCTCCGTTTCCTCATCTGTAAGATAAGCTAGAGAAGAAAACAGCAAACCACTCCAGTGACTTTGCCAAGAAAACCTCAAATGGGGTCACAAAGAGTCAGACACAATAAATTGAACAACAAAAATTTAGAGCAGCTAGGTGGTACAGTGGATAGTGTGCTGGGCCTGGGGTCAAGAAAATTCATCTTACTGAATTTAAATCTGGTCTCAGACACTTACAAGCTGTGTGACCCTGGGTAGGTCACTTAACCCTGTTTGCCTCAGTTGCCTCATCTATAAAATGAACTGGAGAAGAAAATGACAAACCACTCCACTGTCTTTGCCAAGAAAACCCCAAATAGGCTCAGAGAGAATCATAGATGACTGGAAAATGACTTAATAATAACATCAAAATAGCCATAAGTAAATCTTAGCATCACTGAGATCCTTGAAAATTTAGATCATCCTTCTGCCTTCACCCTAAACATAAGATTACCTATCCAATTTTAAAATATACCTTAAATATAAAATCTCATGTACAGTCAACCTTCAATAAATCTTTGAATTGAATTGGATTGGCAGCCTGCCCTCAACTATAAAAATCTTCTTTATTGGGCACCTACACTGAATGCCTCATGGAGGTATTATGGATTCTCAAAAGCCATTCCAAAAGCCATTACCTACTTGGTAGATAAGTTCTACCAAGCTAGAAAAGTTTTGATTATAGGGCTACTTTTTGTTATCTGATCAGAGATTTAGAGTTGAGGGGTCATTTTTTTTAGTTCCAACAGTTAATTGGTCCCACATATTCTGCCAAAGCATTTTTTCCTTTAGGGCAGACCATGACCATATCACTCTCCTATTCAATAGCCTGAAGTGTTTTCTTATTGCCTCTAGAATCAATATAAATATCTCTATTTGGTTTTAAAGCCCTTCACAACCTTGTTTCCACCTGTCTTTTCAGTCTTGCTTTACATGACTCCCTTTCCCTCGCTGTATCATGCAGACGAACCAGGCTCTTTACTCCTCATACTGGACGCTCCGTCTCTGTCTCTCTGCCTTTGGACTGGCTATCCCCCATGCCTAGACTGAATTCTCTCTCCCCCTCCACCTCTCAGAAATCCTCTTTTTCAAGATGCAGTTCAAGCACCACCTTCTATAGAAAGCATTTCCTGATCCCCCCAAACACTAGTGACCTCCCTCTGAAAGCACTTTGTATTGAGCAACTTGATATTTATTCTCTTTATATTAATTATGAATATACTTCTACATGGCTGTGTGGTCACTTTCATTAGATATAGACTTCTTCAAAGTATATTTTGTTCCAATTATTGCATTTATATCCCTAGCGCCTACCACATAATAAGTGTTTGTTGACTGCTATAAATTAACAATGGCAATTTGAAGACAAGTGTTAAAAATCATGGCAGACTATACAACTCCACATTGGGTCCCAAGCTCTAGTCAGTCTTTTATCGATCCAGTTTCTTAGAAGCATATATTTGACTCTTTATTACTTTTCTTTAAATGTAAACACAGACTATGGGAAGGACAAAAATAATGTTTTAGGCTAAATATGACACTCCTGGGATTATTTCCCATGTAATTACAGAAGTCGGGGTTTGTGTTTCTTGGAATAAATCGAATTTGCTTTGCACAGCAACGAATAGTGATAAAGACTCCCAGAAAAATCAAAGAGTTAGAGCCAGAAAAGATCTTAGAAATCATGTTCTCAACTTCCCTCTTGAGGCAGGAATCCTTTTTTTCCTTATATTAGCATTTTTTTTATTTAAGCTGAAGAACAGGTTATGAGCGAGGTGGGGGCAAGGGAGGAGCCAGGGAGCCAAGAGCCTCTCATCTATGTCTTCTCCAGATGGGGTTGATCCTGATTTCTGAGCCTTGGTCCAGGGCACACAAGGAAGCACATGCTAAGATGAGGTTCCAGGGGTACAGGCTGAGGAAAACATGGGGGTGGCCAGAGTTACACATACAGCCAGAGGTGGGGGCTGGGATTCTCCTTGGATCAGCAGCACTGCTTCCTTTTGGGAACTGAAGCCTACTGAGAAGTGCCATCCCACATATTTCTGAGGCAGGAATCCTTTCAACAAGTTCCCTGATGGGTAGTCATTCAACATCAGTTTGACACTCCCAGGAACCTGGAAGGACTGATCCAAATATTAGGATTTTTTTAAATTTACAACCACAACCTGCCTCCCTTTAACTTCCACATACTAGTCCTAGTTCTGTCCCCTGGAACAACATAGAATATCTGTTCTTCTTCTACTTGACAAACCTTCAAATACCTGAAGACAACTAACATGTTCCCCCCTAAGTCTTTTGAAGGCTTAATATCAAGGCCCTCATATAAGGTTTCCAGAGTACTCACATTCTTCTGCATATATGTGCAAATATATATATATATATATGTGTGTGTGTGTGTGTGTGTGTGTGTGTGTGTGTGTGTGTGTGTTAGCATATACATATATAATTAATTACTATTAATAATAATAACACTAGCTAACACATAGCACTAACTATGTGCTGGTCACTGTGCTAAGCATCTACAATTATCTCATTTGCTCCTCATAATATTTCTATGAAGTTAGAATTTTTTAACATTTCATTATTTTTTATTCATTTCTTTAAACATTTTTATCTAGTCTTTAGTTCCAAATTCTATCCTTCCCTCCCTCCCTCCCCTCCCCACCCCTCTCCATGAGATGGTATAGGCTATATATGTGCAATTTTGTAAACATTTCCATATTAGTCATTTTGTACAAGAAGACTTGAATAAAATTTTTAAAAAGAAAGTGAAAATAGCATGCTTCAGTCTGTATTAAAACAATATCAGTTCTTTCTCTGGTGGTAGATAGTATGCTTCATCATTAGTCCTTTAGGATTGTCTTGGATCATTGCATTGCTGAGAACAGCCAAGTCATTCATGGTTCTTCATCAAATAATATTGATGTTACTGTATACAATGTCCTCCTGGTTCTGTTCACTTCACTATACATCAGTTCATGTAAGTCTTTTTAGGTTTTTCTGAAATCATTCTGCTTGTCATTTTTTATAGCACAATAATATTCCATTACAATCACATAGCACAATTTATTTACCCACTCCCCAATTGATGGGTATCCCTTCAACTTCCAATTCTTAGCCACCACAAAAAGAGCTGCTATAAATATTTTTATACAAATAGCTCCTTTTCCCTTTTTTTGGATGTCTTTGGGATATCAACCTAGCAGTGGCATTGCTGGATCAAAGGCTATATACAATTTTATAGCCCTTTCAGCATAATTCCAAATTGCTCTCCAGAATCCAATCTATGGATCAGTTCACAACTCCACCAACAGTGTGTTAGTGTCTCATCCCCTATAACATTCAACATATTCCTTTTGTGTCATATTAGTCAATCTGAATGATCTGAGGTCATACCTAAGAGGTGTTTTAATTTGTATTTCTCTAATTAACAGTGATTTAGAGCATTTTATATGACTATAGATAGCTTTGATTTCTTTGTCTGAAAAATGCCTGTTCATATCCTTTGACCATTTATCATTTGGGGAATTTGACTCAATTCTCTATATGTCTGACAAATGAGACTTTTATCAGAAATACTTGCTGCAAATTTTTTCCAAGTTTTCTGCTTTTCCTATAATTTTAGTTTCATTGCTTTTGCGTGTAAAAGCTCTTTAATTTTATATCATCCAAATTATCTATTTTATATTTTGTAGTACTATTTATATCTTCTTTGGTCCTAAATTCTTCCCTTATCCATAAATTTGCCAGATAAACTATTTCACACCCTCTTAATTTGCTTATGGTATAAACCTTTAGGTATAAATCATGTACCCATTTTGACCTTATCTTGATGAGGTGTTGGCCTATGCCTAGTTTATGCCATACAGTTTTCCAGTTTCCCCAGGCAGTTTTTATCAAATAATGAGCTTTTGCTCTAAAAGTTTGGGTCTTTGGGGTAGCTGGGTGGCACAGTGAGTAGAGCACAGGCCCTGGAGTCAAGAGGATCTGAGTTCAAATCCAGCCTCAGACACTTGACACAAAAACTAGCCTTGGGCAAAGTCACTTTAACCCCAACTGCCCTCCAAAAAGCAAAACAAAAAAAAAAGTTTGGGTCTTTGAGTTTATAATATGCTAGATTACTATGGCCTATCGTATAATGTAATTTGTACCTAATCTATTTCACTGACTTACCATTCTATTTCTTAGCCAATATCAGATTGTTTTGATAATTTCCATTTTATAATATAGTTTGAGAACTGATACAGCTAGACCAACTTCTTCTACATTTTTTTCATTGATTCCCTTGAGCTTTTGTGATTCCAAATGAATTCTGTTTTTATTTTTCTAGCTCTATAAAATAATTTTAATAGTTTAATTTGCATGGCACTGAATAGGTTAATTTAGGTAGAGTTGTCACTTTTAATTATGTTGGCTTGACCTACCTATAAGCAATTAATATTTTTCCAATTGTTTCTATATGATTTGTGTGAAATGAATTTTATACTTGTGTTCATATAGTCCCAGAATTTGCCTTAGCAGGTAGACTCCCAAGTATTTTACTTTTCTCTACAATTATTTTAAATAGAATTTCTCTTTCTATCTCTTGCTGCTGGACTTTGTTGGTAATATATAAGAAACGCCAATCATTTAAGTGGGTTTATTTTATATCCTGCAACTTTGCTAAAATTGTTAATAATTCCAAGAAGTTTTTTAGTTGGTTCTCTAGGATTTTCTGAGTATAACACCATATCAACTGATAGTTTTGTTTCCTCACTGCCTGTTCTAATTCTTTCAATCTCTTATTGCTGTATAGCTAACACTTTTACTATAATTTTCAATAATAGAGGTGATAACACACATTCTTGCTTCAACCCTGATTGTATTGGGAAGGCTTCTAGCTTATCCCCATCATAGATAATGCTTGCTGATGGTTTTAGATAAATATTACTTATCATTTTAAGGAAAACTCCATTTATTCCTGAGCTCTCTAGCATTTTTAATAGGAATGGGTGATGTATTTTGCCAAAGGCTTTTTCTACGTCTATTAAAATAGTCATGATTTCTGTTGGTTTTGTTATTGTATATGGTCAATTATGCAGATAGTTTTCCTAACATTGAACCAACCCTGTATTCCTGGTATAAAACCTACCTGGTCATAATGTATGATCCTTGTGATATATTGCTGAAATCTCTTTGCTAGTATTGTATTTAAAATTTTTACACCAATATTCATTAGGGAAATTGGTCTATATCTCCTTTGTTTTGGCTCTTACTGGTTTAGGTATCAACACCATATTTGTGTCATAAAAGGAATTTGGTAGGACTCCTTTGCCCATTTTTTCAAATAGTTTATATAGTATTGGGATTAATTGTTCTTTAAATGTAGGGAAGAACTCAGGTGTCTATCCAATCTTGGGGATTTTTTCTTAGGAAATGCATTGATGGCTTGTTCAATTTCTTTTTCTAAGATTGGGTTACGTAAGAATATTTCTTCTTCTGTTAATCTGGGTAATCTATATTTTTTTAGATATCCATCCATTTCATTTAGATTGTTAAACTTATTGGCGTATAATTGGGCGAAAAAGCTCCTAACAATTGTCTTGATTTCCTCTTCATTGGTGGTGAATTTACCCTTTTTATTTTTGATACTAGTAATTTGCTTTCATCTTTTCTTTTTTAAATCAAATTAACCAATAATTTATCTATTTTTCTAGTTTTTCCATAAAACCAACTTCCAGTCTTATTTATTAGTCCAATGGCTTTCTTATTCATGATTTTATTAATCTCTCCTTTGACTTTCAGGATTTATAATTTTGTATTTAATTGGGGATTTTTAATTTGTTTTTTTTTCTAGTTTTTTTAATTTTATACCCAATTCATTGATCTGCTTTTCGCTATTTTATTGATGCAAGCAATTAGAGATATAAATTTCCCCCTAAGCATTGCTTTGCTGTATCCCATACATTTTGGTATACTGTCTCATTGTTGTCATTTTCTTTAATGTAATTATGAATTGTTTCTATGATTTGTTCTTTGATCTACTTGTTTTTTAGAATTAGATTATTTAATTTCCAATTAAATTTTAATCTCTCTTTCCAAAGTCCATTATTGAATGTAATTTTTACTGCACTGTGATATGAAAGGGATACATTTACCATTTCTGCTTTTCTGCATTTTTGTGAGGTTTTTATGTTCTAATACATGGTCAACTTTGGTGTAGATGCCATATACTACTGAGAAAAAGGCACAATCCTTTCTATTCCCATTCAATTTTCTCCAAAGATATACCATATCTAACTTTTCCAGAATTTTATTTACCTCCTTAACTTCTTTCTTATTTATTTTTGGTTAGATTTATCTAGTTCTGAGAGGCAAAGCTGAGGTCCCCCATAGTTTTATTATCTATTTCCTCCTGTAACTCATTCAACTTCTCCTTCAAAAATTTAGATGTTATAACATTTGGTATACATATGTTTATTATTGATATGACTTCATTGTCTGTGGTACCTTTTAGCAAGATATAGTTTCCTTCCTTATCTCTTTTAATTAGATATATTTTTGCTTTTTCTTTACCTAAGATTATGATTGCTATCCCTTTTTTTGCTTCAACTGAAGCATAATAAGTTGTGCTCCAGCCCTTTACTTTTACCCTGTGTGTATCTCTCTGCTTCAAATGTGCTTCTTTTAAACATTTTGTAGAATTCTGATTTTTAATCCATTCTGCTAACTGCTTCTGTTTTATGGGTGAGTTAATCCTGTTCATATTTATAGTTATGATAACTAACTGCATATTTCCTTCCATGTTATTTTTCCCTGATTTATTCCTCTCTCTCTTAACCCCAACCCTTTTCCTCCTCACAAGTGTTTTATTCCTGATCACAGCCTTCCCCAATCTTCCCCACCTTTTATCAGTTCCTCCTCCCCATTCTCTTATCCCCATCCCTTTTTTACTTCCTTATAGAGTAAGATAGATTTCTGAGTGTGGATGTTATTCCTTCTAGTGCTATTATTATCTCCATTTTGTAGATAAGGAAACTGGGCAAATAGACTTTAAGTGACTTGCCCAGGGTCATACAATTAAGAAGTATGTGTGTCTATAGGTATATACATGGATAGAGATAAGAACTAAACCTGTTGTTTTATTGGTATGGGGATCTCCCAGATAAGGAAGTTCCCTCTATTGACTCAGGCAGTCACCTTTTCTGTATATATGTATGTATGGTGTGCTATATTTATGTATCTATGGATATATGGATATAAATGCATATATATATGCATAGATGTATATTCATATATGTGTATATTGGGAATCATGGGATCTGGATTCAAATTCTGCTCCAATATGTATTATAAAGTTTATGTGAGCATATACAGAGGTATATGAGTACCTATGTATATGTGTGTATATATATATATGTTTATACATATATATGTTTATACACATAGTTTATACATATATATGTTACACATGTATGCCTTTTAGATACAGTCTACAATCCCAGTAGTTCTTATTGAGAATAATACAAAATATTCTCCTTTTTAAAAACCATTGACCTGTTGTTTTTCTATAGCCATGCTTTTTCAAAAGAAGTTATTTTATTTTCCTTTGATGCTTGCATACAAATCAAACAAATAAATGGACCACAATGTATTTTCCTACTGAGGGTGTATTTTCCTTATGGGTCAACTTATTTATAAAACATTAAAAATGTACATTTTCATACTGGCTTTGTGGCTTTTGGGTTTTTTGGTTTTTTTACTATACAGAGACGATTTACTGTACCTTTGAATCTCTCCTTAATCAATCTCCTACTTTCATTTATTTCATTCTTACCCTGTGGATTAAGGTCAGGTAGCAAATGCTTCTACTCCACATTATCTAATTGATCATGCTGGTATGACATTTCAATCTCTGTCTCATCTGGAAAAGTTGTCCCACAGAACATGGTAATGTTACAGGCAGGAAAAAAATGCTCAAAATAGCTTAATAACCTCCAGAAGATGATAACACAGCTTGTGTTTCTGCTTATTTTCTAAGCAGTCTAAAGTTTCCCTTATTAAACCTTAAGTAACTAAGTGGTGCTCTTCCAAATGGAGAAAAGGAGAATGAGGTGGGGGCTTTTGTTGTTGCTGTTTTTAATGACTTTCTTACAGACACATAAGCATGTGTACCATTAGGGAAAGAATGGCTAAGCCCAGACCCTCTGTTATGAAGATGAAAGTACTCAGCACATTTCTACATTACGAATTAGTTATTTCAACTGCGTAAACCCAAATGTAGAGTCCTTATTAAGAAAGATCCATGTTTCAATCCCAAATCAAATTGATAGAGCTTTACTGAAACACTCACCATTTCAGCTACAATTCAATTATACAATTATACAATAATACTTAGGCACCTATTATGAGGAAAACACTATGCTTGGTGTTGGAAGATGCAAAGATAAATATTGAACTGTCTACCACCAAGGAGCTTAAATAAGACATTTGAAAGGGGAGAGAGTGTTAATAACCAAAATGGACCAGGGAATGATTCATGGCAGAAGTTACACTTTTGGTAAACCTTGAAGAAGAAAAAATAAATAATAAAGATTCAGAGAGATGGGGATAAGGAAGAAAGACTTTCCAGTTATGAGAAGTCTCTGTGAATGCATAACAGTAAGAAAGAGAATGTTGAAAATGGGCAACAACCAGTAACAGAGCTTGACTGAGATGTACAGAAGGGGAATAATGTAAAGTAAGACTGGAAAGGTAGGTTGGAACCAGATTGCAAAAGGATATTAAAAACCAAGCTAAGGTATTTGTATTTTCTCCTAGAAAGGCTAGTTTGCCACTAAAGTTTAAAGAGCAAGGGAGTAGCATGGTTATACCTATGAGGTGGAAAGATTATTTGGCAATTAGAAAGGAATAGAAAAGAGAGAAAACGGAGAATGATTAATAATAATATCTAGCCCTATAGAAGGCTTTAAGGTTTATAAGTGCTTTGCAAATGTCATCTCACTCTATCTTTACTATTACCATACAAGGTAGATTACTATTATTATCTGCATTTTACAGATGAGGAAACTGAGGTAGACAAAGTTTCTTTTTTTTTTTAAGAGCCTTGCCCAGGGTCACACAGCTAGTAAGTGTCTGAGATAAGATTTGAATTCAGATATTCCTGACTCCAGGTTCTATGTCCCATTAGGCCACCTAGCTGCCACTATAGTCAGCACCTATAACTGAGCAACTAGGAGTCTATTAAAATCTTTTAGAAAAGAGTAGATGGGGGCCTGATCCATGGTGGTAGTTATAGATAGGAAGAAAATGGAATGGACACAAGAGATGCTATGGAAGTAGAATTGTCCAAAGTTGTCATCGGATTGGATATGGAGGCTGAGGGAGAAGGGAAAGTGTAGAAAGACATATAATACATAAGACTTAGGAAAGCATAAGCTCTGTTTCTACCCTTCTGTGGGTACTATGCTTGGCACTGTACAATATGAAAAACTATATTATACTTCTTCATTGCAAAGACTTTACAATTTAATTTCATATGTAAAACATAAATGTGAGAAAAGCTCAATAAAAATACAATATTAAAATAATAGTTTATTAAATGGACATTCAACAAGGAAATAAATGATTAATGACCAAATCAACAGGACAGATGAATTCTCATGGCATCCAAAGGATTTGGGGACATCAGGGCAGGTAGGACAAACTTCAGAGATGACATGGAATTTGTACACTGGCCTTGAAAGGACAAGTAGAACTGGGCATTCCTCAAACAGGAGAACAACAGGAACAGAGGTACAAGGGCCAAAAAGCACAACATGTATTTATTGTGACTGGTGTAAAAGGTTCCTGTGAAGGGGACAGTAGCCGGAGACTCCTTTTGCTAGGAAAGTTGGTTGGGTGTAGATAAATTAAGGGCCTAGTTTTCCAGCTATGACTCTACAGTCTTTGAAATTTATATTCTACAAACTAGTTTTGATTTTAGGACAGAAATGAAAATCCAAAACTCCTAATTGGAAGTTAAGGTAGGATTTTGTCTTTGTGATCTTTAAATTCTGTGAGTTTAGGGACTTGTTTTTGACAATGTTCCTAATCACAGTTTTTGAGTTCAGATTAAACCTTTTGTTTTCCATAGATGTGGGTGTTTCTTTATTAGCACAATGCTGATTCTGTGTGCAAAAATTACATATTGCCCTACACGGGGCTGATATGGGGCTGTAGGAGTTTGTCAACAGTTTTCAGGGGGAGGCATGCATAGGAGATATGTTGAATTATAACGATAAAACATCATTAGACTGTGCTTTTGTACATAATCAAAATGATAGACTTCTCTTAATGAGATATACCTTAGGAATGTAATGATAACATACTTTACATTTCAAATATATATATATATATGCATGTATGTATGTATGTATGTATGTATGTATCTTTCATTTATAGATCATAAAAGCAAAGGAATTGGGGATCACCGAGGAAAAATTTTTAGAGAATTCCTTCCATTTGTCATGGTGTCATAACAGTAAGATCTAAATCCAACTTCCATAATAATCGAAATTCAAACTTCATACTAAGTAGTAAGTACTCATTATTGGGTAACCTTAGGTAAGCTACTTCAAATATCTAGGCCTCAATAGCCTCATCTCTCAAACTGAATTTCAGATTAGATCATACATAAACTCCCCTTTGGTTCTAAATCTGACAAGTCTCTATCTTGTCCCTCTCCAAGGAATAGTTTGCTCTGACTTGGGATTGGAAAGAGTATTGAGGGAGTAGTAAATAGCAACAGTCTTATCACTGCAGATCATTAAACAAATGTGGAATGCTTGTACAAGAGAAAGATACACAAAGATCCTTGCTTATCTTAATATTCTTGCCACTGGATAAAGATAGGCTCAAATTCCTTCCAATATTTCCCATCCCAGGAGACCCTGAAAGCCTTAGTTAATGCAGCTAGAGGCCATATTTCTTTCTTTGGAGGCAATCAGGGTTAAGTGACTTCCCCAAGGTCACACAGCTAATAAGTGTCTGAGGCCAATTTTGAACTCAGGTCCTCCTAACTTCAAGACTAGTGATCTATCCACTGTACCACCTAGCTGCCCCAGACATACTTATTCTTTTTAAAAAATGTTTAATTTATAGAATAAAACAAGCATTTTCATAACATAGTATAATAAAAAGGTGATTGTATATGAAACTACAAATGTGTTGTACACAACTTCCTATTCCTTTTAAATATATAATAAAATTATTACTTAACTCTTAAAGAGCTTTTAACCCTTGAGTCTTAAATTTTTTATTTAGGAATGTTTAATATTGTTCCTAAAAAGCATATATTCGGGGCGGCTAGGTGGCACAGTGAGTAAGAGCACCGGCCTCGGAGTTGGGATGACCCAAGATCGAAACCAACCTCAGAAAATGAGCACCCACACGTAAATAATGACTAGCCGTGTAACCCTGAGCAAGTTACTTAACCCCAATTGCTTTAAAAAAAAAAAAAGCATATATTCCTGGATAGAAATTTAAGAAAATGGTTTCAAGTCATCCCCTCCCTCTTCGGATTCCCACTAACCTTATGACCCTCTCAGCATTCCAGGCAACAACCTGGCTCTAAATGACAAAGTATGCACTGAATTGCATTGATAAAAGGAGCATCCTCCTTGGGAGTTCCCTAAGCCCATAAAATTATAGTTTCAATATTAAAAATGATAGAAAGGGATGAGTGAGAGAGGAAGAGGGAAAAAAGAGGGAAGAGAGAGAAAAGGAGAGGAAAGGGGAGAGGGAGAGAGAAAAGGAGAGAGAAAGGGAGAGGAAAGAGAAGAAGGAGAGGAAGCAAGAAGAAAGGAGAGAGAGAAAACAAAAGGGTAGGGATGGAGAGACATACCCACATAAACACACAAATGTTCACAAACACACATATGCTCATATATGCATAGATATAGCTACATAACTTTCATTTTACAAGTGAGGAAATACTATAAATCTGTACTTATTATAGCACATCTCCAAATACCGTCAGGGGAAAAGGAGAGACAATAAAGCATTCCTAAGCTCAGTGACCTAATAACTCACCGATCAGTTAGTACCAGAGGTAGTGATATGATGTCTCATTTTTTTAAAAATTTTAAAGCTAAAATTAGATCTTTTTATTCCTAAGAATATTTTCATTTTTTATGTTTTTTCTCAGTAGAGCCACACTTTATTTCCTGAAAAAAAATGTAAGTTTCTTACAATTTTTTTTCCTGTGTCTACTACCACACCCCTACCTTTCCCCAGCCTTCAGATCTCTATAGATATTTTCCTAGAATATGGTAAATTGGGATGATTATCCCTGGTTTCACACTTTAGGAAACCCTGCGATATCTGAAGGACAGGAAAAAAGCATCAAGAAGGAGGAGAGGGAGATTGTCCCACCAGAAGATACTAAAAAAAACTTAATGGCTCAGGGACAATCAGTCAGTAATGTCTTCCCCTCCTCCCTGCTTCCCCACTCCCCTCAGACATTCTCCTTTAAGGGGTGGGATTAGTATTAATAGCCTATTAACTATTCCCTTCTTTAAATCTCTTAGGTTGCATCTGCCCTTTAGAAATATCTCAGTGGAGCTCATCATACTGATGAAAAACCCCTTCATCCACCAAGACCACAGCCAGAGCCCCACCCAATCAGACCCCTCTAGCATCTCCCCTTGCCAACAGTACCCCCTAAGTATCCCTAGGCCTTGCCACTGACTCTATGCTGCACCATAAGGACCACTAGGTCTTATTATTTGCCCTGCAGCTAACACATGTATAAATGTACAGCTAACCCACGTACATATGTTGTCTTCCCCAATTAGAATGTGAGCCCCCTGAAAGCAAGGTCTGCCTTGCTTTTCTATTTGTGTTCTAGTGCTTAGTACAGTACTTGGCATACATTAAGCACTTAATAAAAAATTTCACATTCCATCCCATCTCTCTACTGACTGCTTCTTTTCCTTAGCAATACTTTCAACTACAGTTACTCATGTGTGTGGTCTTCCCTTGGTATTCATTTTTATCAGATATTTCCCATTTAAAAATTCAAAGGGGAAGGGGGAGGGGAGGAAAACAGTGTTACTTCCCCCAGAACTCAGGACTACCTAAGGATGTTTTGTCCTGTAGATAATCAGGAACTTCCTGGTAACATTTCATGTACCTGTGGGAATGACAAATATCAGGATATATTAAACTCACTATTTTAAATCCAAAAGAAAAAAAAGTACTTCTATGTCTAGCTAAATCTTTCTGCTCTGGAAAGTCTTTGTGGGTTATGGTTGAAAACCATATAGGATACCCTCTAACCAAAATTCTTAAACCCCTTTCATCACCATCCATTCAAGTCACCATCCACTGGGATACAAAGAACGCTACTCATTAAACTGTGACTTTGGGAATATTGCCCAATGCCTCAATCTCTCTCCTATCTTACTTTCTTTAGAGAAGGTCACCAGCACACCCTCCCCTCTGCCAAGAGTTTAGAGAGGGGAAAATGGCTTAAATATTAATGAACAAATGAATGAAAAACACATATAGTAAATATTTACTACATGCATGCAAAGCACTGTACAAAGAACTGCGGATAAAAATAGGAAAGGAAGACAATTACTGCCCTCAAAAAGCTCACTTTTTAACAGGGAAGACAATGTATATGGGAGGGATCAGTGTCAAGTCAGACAAAAAGGACCAGGGCTCCCTAGAGTACAGAAACAAGGTAGAGGTTAATGCATCTTCTTCGGTGTTTTTTTCCATTGATAAAACTCATGTTGAACCATTTGATAGGACCAAGCATTTTAATGATAACTTTCCTGGGGGGGGAGGGGAGTGTTGTGGAGGAGCTGAATCCTACAGCTCAGGTTGTAGATCCTACAACAAAGGTTGCTACCCAGGATGATAGATGCTGGGAGACAGTAGGGTGGTAGCTGAGGGGTAAGGGAAGAAGGGATGGATGCTGGGGGACAGCAGGGTGGTAACAGGCTGAAAGGGAAGAGGAAAGGGGATGGATACTGGGGGACTGCACGGGGAGGGAGAGGAAGAGGTGGCATAGGCATTCCTGAGACCCTTGGCTTACCTTCCCAGGAGTAGTAGTTGGTCAAAGGTTGACAGTGATGGCAGGAATGGCATGCCATTTCTCTACAAGGGTTACTCCCCTCAATGATTACCAGGTCTGAAAGTAGTCTTGGGGGCACTGTATTTCTAGGATTCTTAGACTCAGGGCACTGGGCCATCTCTACCAGGGCTAGAATGCAGCTATATGAGGTAAAGGAGTTTAGAAAGTAAGCAGCTGGATAAAGTAAGACTCAACTTAGCTTGCCAACTGAGCTCAGTAGGTATTTAAAGACATCAAAGTGCTTTACATCCTTCAAAATAAAAATTAATCAAGTATTTATTGAGTTTCTGCTATGTTGCAGAACAATGATTTGTTGGGCAAATAAGTTAAACAGATACCTCTAAACCTCTAACCGCCTGAGATGGGCAACACTAGTGTAATATTTATATGATAAACACTGAGCAAGAACAGAAATTAAAGCAAATATTCACTAACGTGCAGTTAAACATAGAAGGACATTAAGTGGGGGTCATCCTTTGAACAGGGACACTGCAGCTGGGTGCTAAGCCAAGAGATAGCAATTGGACAAAGAAGACAATTCTGGCCGGGATACTGAAAATTTTTTGGAGAAGAGTGAAGTTGTCGCCATAATTAAGGAGTCTAGCAAAGGGGAAATCTCATTAGTCCAAAGCAGGTCAAAGTCTGGATGAAGATAGTTGCTAGTCTAGGAGATGATGCCAAGAAAAAAATGAAAATAAAATATGAGATTTGGTAATACAGGAAAAAAGTAGCAGGATTTATTTAGCCTTCCCAAAGTTAAGGACTAGAGGCAGCTGCCATAGTGCAGAGCCAGCTTCAGAGGCAGAATGACCTGATTTCAAGTCCAGCTTCTGACATATGCTGACTATATGACTCTGGCCAAGTCCCTAACCTCTCCATGCTTCAGGTGACTCTCCAACCTGCAAATTACAGAAAAGATGCTGAGTTGCATTCATAGAGGGAGTTTCTTCAACTCCCTATATCCCTATATCAATAAAATGACAGGTCTAGACCCTAACCTAAAAGACAAAGACAAAAATGAGTCTGGAGTGATTCCATAGCTATCCGATTTTGCTGTTGTTGTTCAGTCATGTCTGACTCTTCAGGACCCCATTTAGGATTTTCTGAGCAAAGACACTGGAGTGGTTTGCCATCTCCTTTTTTCAGCTCATTTTTTACAGATGAGGAAACTGAGGCAAATAGGATTAAATGACTTACCCAGGTTCACACAGTTAGTGACAGCTGAAGTTAGACTTGAACTCAGGAAGATGAGTCTGAGGCCCCAAACTCTATCCACTGTACCACCCAGCTGTCCACAACTGCCTGATAGATTCCATCTTTCCACCCCTAACTTCAATACTGTGCCAACGAAAATCTAGAGTGGAAAAGTTGAGAGAAAGTGTCTTGCTCAAAAGGCAGGCATTGCTTCTGCACAGTAAGAGGATATGGGGAAAGAGAGGGGCTTCCTTGTGTGATGTTGAAGTTTATTTTCCTTAACTACCGGATTTATGCACATTTTATTACACTTAAATGGATACAGTGTTTGATGATCAAGCCTTTATGATCCCAATTAGACATCCAACACAGAAATAAGGGGAGGGGGCCATTATTTTGGTTTGTTGACACAGAAAATTAGCTAAGCATCTCTGCAGAGGAGGTCCACTTAGAGGGGTTTAGAAAAACTTAATGTATCCTCTCTCCCAATTCAATAAGCCTGATTTAATTATCTTCCAGCAATCAGTTAAAGGCACTGTTTTAGTCTTACTTGCCCATAATCCTTATTTGATTAAAGTAGCATGAGTTTAATTGGACAGGGCTTACTGCTGCCTCCTCCATTCTAGATATCAAAGGCAGCCGCGGAACCCCAGGAATGGTTTTTAAAGGTACCTCCTTGGGTACCACAGACTGCTCTGGGATAATCAGTAAACCAGCATAATCTGCCAAATTCTGAGTATTCCTTTTCTTGTGTCTGCTTCTCATGTGCTTCCCATGTCCCCCTGGGTCTCCTCTAAACACCATCTCCCTCCTGAGCATAGCTCTTTCCTCATAGTAGGAGAGAAGATATTTAGAGGAAAGAGGAGGGTGTGAGCTACCTATCCTTCCCCCCTGTGAGAAGATAAAATCTTTTCAACCTTTTAGGCCTTTTGAAAAGAACTCTAAGTGCTATTTGATTGAAGCCCTGTGGTATTGCAGTATTGACAGGGAAGAGAGCTCACTAAAAACTCCAGCATTTGAAAAGGAGGAAAATATAGGACCCTATCATACACGCTTATAAAATAAGGATATGTATGATTTGGGCAGCTTTACCCTGGAGGGAGCTTTTATGACTGTAGGAAACAGAACAGAAAGAAAGCTCCCAAGACTCCAAGGGAGAGGCAGCTCCAGCATCTCTCAGACCATCCATCAGACCGCATGTACCATGTACTCTACCCCCAGCTTACCAGTTCTAGAAACATAATGAAGTTATGGTTGTTATGAAGATCAAATGAAATATTATATACATAAATACAATCTAAGATGCATACATATATGTGTATATGTATGTATACTTCCTATATTGTTTCTAATGTACTCCTGTGTGTTTTTTTTTAATTTCTTTCATTTTCAATGTATGGAATAAAACAATGTTATACTATTAGTTAAATTATACTAACGTAGTATAATTTTTTTAAAAGATGATTGTACATAAAACTGCAAATCTTGGGTACCACAGACTGCTCTGGGATAATCAGTAAACCAAGATAATCTGCCAAATTCTGAGTATTCCTTTTCTGCAAATCTATTGTGTGCAGCTTGTTATTCCTCTTTTTTTTTTTTTTTTTGCTTTTTGGAGAGCAACTGAGATTAAGTAACTTGCCCAAGGTCACATGGCTAGGTTTTTGTTCATGTGTGCGTTAAGTGTCTGAGGCCGGATCCAAACTCAGGTCCTTCTGACTCCAGGGCCGACGCTCTACTCACTGCGCCACCTAGCCGCCCCTATTCCTCTTAAATATATAATAAAGTTATCATATAAATTCCTTTTTTTTTCTCTCCTCTCCCCCCCCCCACCCTAGAGATGGTTACCATTAGACACTAACAGGCATGTGCCCTACACATATTTCCACTTATCAATTCTTTCTCTAGATGCAAATAGCATCTTCCTTCATATGTCCCTTGTAGTTAATTTGAGTATTTATAATAATCAAAATGACTTATTCACTCAAAGTTGTTCTTAAAACAATATGCTGTTATTGTATACAATGTTCTCAGATGAGCTACCATTGTGTCTTTAAAACTTACTAGTCTTGTACCCTAGTCCTTCAGAGAGAGGTTCTCCTCCAAAGCTAATCTGACAAACTAATTAATGCTAAGATCTCAGTGACTGATACTAGCTTCAGTAGATGAAAGATGATATTTTTGTATTTTTATAGGGGACAGCTTGTAAACAAATATATACAAAACCAGCTATATACAGGCTAAAAAGGAAAAAAATTAAGGGGAGAAGGCACCAGAATTAAGAGGGGTTGGTGGAAGCTTCCTGTAGGAGGTGGGATTATAGTTGGAATTTAAAAGAAGCCAGGCAGATCAGTAGACAAAGTAGAAAATGGAGAGAGTTCCAGGCATATGGGACATGCCTGAAGCCCAGAGATAGTGTCTTGGAACATCCAGGAGGCCACTGTCACTGGACTGAAGTGCACATCAGTTGGAGAGCAAGGTGTGAGAAGCCTTAAGGGGAAAGGAGGAAAGGAAAATAGAGGTGGTTTATGAAGGACTTTGAATATCAAAAAGAGTACTTTGTATTTGCACCTGGAGGCAACAGGAGGCCACTAGAGTTTACTGAGTAGGAAGGTGATGTAATCAGATCTATGTTTTTAGGAAAATCATTTAATAACTGAATGGAGAATGGCCTAGAATGAGAGGAACCTTGAGACAGGCAGACCCACCAGAAGGCAATTGCAGTAAACGTAGGCACGAGGTGATGATGGCCTGCCCCAGAGTAGTGGACGTGTCAGAAGAGACAAGGAGAGATATTAAGGCAATGTCACAAAGGTGAAATCTACAGGCCTTGGCAACTGCTGGGATATTGGAGTGGGATGGGAGGAATATGGAGAAATACTGAGAAATCCAGACTAGAAGAATGATATTGCCTTCTATAGTAATAGGAAAGCTACAAGGAGGATTTAGGGGGGAAGGCCAGATGAGTACTGTTTTGAATATGTTGAGTTTAAGATGCTCCCTGAACATTTAGTTCAAGATGTCTGAAAAGCAGTTGGAACTGTGAGACTGAAGGTCAACAGAGAGATTAGGGCAGGAAAGGTAAAATTGTGAGTCATCAGCAAAAAGATTGTAATGAAACCCTTGAGAACTGAGGGTAATCTTAGGAATAGATAGATGCCCTGCCTAATATGATTTGAGAGATCTTAGGAGGCCTCAGGGGTGGCTAGGTGGCACAGTGGATAGAGTACCAGGCCTGGAATCAGGAAGACCTGAATTCAAATCCAACCTCAGACATTTACTAGCTGTATAATCTTGGACAAATCACTTAACCTCTGTTTGCCTCAGCTTCCTCATGGGTAAAATGAGCTGAATAAGGAAATGGCAAACCACCCCAGTATCTTTGCTAAGAAAACCCCACATGGGGGCGGCTAGGTGGCGCAGTGAGTAAGAGCGCAGGCCTCGGAGTTGGGATGACCCGAGATCAAATCCGGCCTCAGAAAATGAGCACCCACACATAAATAATGACTAGCCGTGTAACCTTGAGCAAGTTACTTAACCCCAATTGCTTTAAAAAAAAAAAAAGAGTTGCTTTGGGGTGGCTAGGTGGCGCAGTGAATAGAGGGCGGGCCCTGGAGTCAGAAGGACCTGAGTTCGGAGCCAGCCTCCGACACTTAATCCACACAAACAAACAAACAAACAAAAAAAAACCTAGCCCTGTAACCTTGGGCAAGTTACTTAACCCCAACTGCCCTAAAGAGGCGGCTAGGTGGCGCAGTGAGTAAGAGCACCGGCCTCGGAGTTGGGATGACCCGAGATCAGATCCGGCCTCAGAAAATGAGCACCCACGCATAAATAATGACTAGCTGTGTAACCTTGAGCAAGTCACTTAACCCCAATTGCTTTTAAAAAAAAAAGAAAAGAAAGACAACCCCACATGGGGTCATGAAGAGCTGGACAAAAATGAAAAATGGCTGAGCAACAACAGAGAGAATGCCTTGCCTCCAAATATCTATCCCCACCAGAACATTGTAATAATCAAAATTCTGTCACTGAAACTTCATTCTTTTGAATCTTTAGGAACCTTTTATTAAATTGCAAATACGCAGAGAGGAGCAGCATCTTACACTTACCAGCCAACAACTTATCAAGAATTATCAGATCTCTGCAACAAGGAAAGTAAGCCCCTGCTGAAGGAGAATGGAGAATCAGAAGAAGGTGAAAGGGTCCTAAAATTACAGTGACACACACCAAAAACAAACCACCTCCACTCTAATTCTGTCTAGCTTGGAGCCCCGTTTTAATTATTCTCTCAACATACATTCTTCTCAACCTATTTGTACTATTGTAACAAATTGTTTTAATTTCCACATGCTCAACTAATAAAAGAACAAAAACCTCATGTTGACATTGAGGTCGTGAGTTAAAAGGCAGAAAAACCACACAGAGAGATTGACAGACATTCACAAAGGTAGAATGTGATGTAGAGAAAACAACACTGGATTTGAAGTCCAAGGTGCTGGGGTTGAATCTGACTCAGAAAGTTTGAATCTGACTCAGAAAGTACCTGAAAAATCTTGCACATATCACAACCTCTCTGGGCCTCAGTTTTTTACCTCCACAAACTGAAAGAGCTAGATTCAAGGGTTGGCAAACCACAGGCCAAATCTAGTCCTGCAAACTATTCTTAGCTCCCAGGCATACAAAAGCAAGTGGCCACAGAATTTGACCCAGGGAGGGGTGGGAAGTGGAGGGGTAGGTCTGTGGTTTTCTCTTTAAGGTCTCTGGCTACTCTGAGAGAGTTTCTGTAAGAACCAATTAACATTAAGTATAGGGTAGGAGGAGAAAGGAAGCTAATGAAATGAGAAAATATAAATATCTATTGTCTCCTTTTGATCCAGTGATTGTATCTGGCCATTATGACATCATTTTCCTTTGATCTCCTGATATGGAATTGACCAATGCGATTTTTAAGACACAGTTAAAGCTACAATAAGGGTCATAGCATTATAGAATTAGAGCCAGAAGGAACCTTAGCAGTCCTAGAGTCCAACTTGTGAGGAAACAGGTTGAAAGAAGTTGAGGCTGGTCCATAGTCATATAGTTTGAGAAGCTAGACTTGAACCTTAGACCTTCTGCATCTTCCTGGCTCCAGATCTAACACTCTAGTTCGGGGGTGTGGAATCTTGGCCTTGAGGCCACATGTGGCCCTCTAGGTTCTCAAGTGCGTCCCTTTGACCAAATCCAAACATATATGGTCCTCTAGGTCCTTACGTGCAGCCTTTTGACCAAATCCAAATGTTTAATTTCAATCAAGGGCCACAATTGAGGACATAGGGGGCCACATGTGTCCTTGAAGCCACAGGTTCTACACCCCTGCTCTGGTTACTACACCATGCTGCTACATTCTGTTTCATACCCTCAGCTCTTCCTGTCACCTGGCACCTTAGCTATTCAAATATGCCAATTTATGCCTTTTTTGGACAGCTGAATCAAATGCAGAAAGAAATGCATAGAGGACCTCTTCAACATGGGGAGGAAGGGGAAAGAACATAGCAAATCTAGCTGGAATAAGTATGTTGGACTACTTTATCTCCAATACCTGACCTGACCTTGACATCTCTCTTCTCTAGCCACCCCTATATTTCACTCTCTGAAGCCCACGTGATCTACTATAGTGCACACAATGTGCTGATACTGTAATCAAAACATCACATTCACCTTCACAGGCTGCTGAGCTGATGAAGGGTTTTCCAGACCTCAGTTCATCAAGCCTGACTTATAATAATACTCACGAGTCCAGGTTTAGAGCTCTCCTGCATTCCGAGTCATTGTCCTGAAGCACCTCATCAGGTATTCCACCTCTTGGAAATCCAGTCACCCCAATATTTCACTCTCTGAAGCTACTGTGCTGAACCTAACACCTCATCCAGGTCACATAATAACTCCAAGGGAATTTCTATCCTCATTGGACCCCCTCCTCCTTCAACTAGTACCTGAGAATTGAGTCTAAATATAGAGAGAAGATAATATAATACATAGAATATGAAGGGATTACCTTAGAGACTGTTCTATTTAAAACTTCACATTTTACAGAAGTGGGGATAAAGGTCCAAAGAAATAAAAAGACTTCAGGTAAGTTCACATGGCTAGTGGTAGTCAGGAATAGAACTTATGATTCCTTACTCTGCCACATTGTGTCATAAAATCAGATATTACAGGATGTGAGAAATAGAAGGACCTCTAAAGCCATCCACTCTAACCCATATATGAATTAGAAACCCCCCTACAATATGCCCTTTGGCTTAAAGACCTCTAGCAGTGGAAAGTCACTATCTCCGAGAGTAACCACTTCTATTATTAGATAACTCTAATGGTTAGTAATATTTCCCTTAAATCAAAACTAAATATGCCTCTCTGAAGTGCCTATCCATGTTCTTTCACCTAGGGGCAAGTAGAAAAGTCTAATCACTTTTCTTCATTATCTTCAAATATTTTAAAAGAGCAATCATGTTTCCTCCAACTTTTTGCTTCTTCTGGAAAATTAACTCCATTGTCTTCAAATGATGCTCATGTAGGGTTCTATCAGACATCGCACTCAAATGCTTTTATCGTGAGGTCCCCTCCTCTGTACACTATCCCCCATATCACTATCCTTCCTAAAATGCAGCACAAATACTCCAGATGTGGTCTGGCTACATCAGGGATAGTAAGACTATCACCTCTCTAGTTCTGGACACTATGTCAATCAGAATGTATGTCACACTGGAAGGAAGGAAAGAAAAATTCATTAACCATCCATTATGTGCCAGGCACTGTGCCAAATGCTTTACAAATATTATCTCATTTAATCCTTACAACAGCCCTGGAACATAGGTGCTATTATTTGCTTCATTTTACAGCTGAGAAAACTGAGTCAGTCAAGTGACTTGCTCAGGGTTAGGAGTCCATGAGGCTAGATTTGAACTCAGGTTTTCCTAACTCCAAACTTAGTGTTTTATCCATTGCATCACCTTGATCCTCTAATCACTGCTGAGCTTCCAGAATAGTACAATGGGATTGTACTGGATTGGGAGTCAGAGGACCTGAATTTGAATCTAGCTCTGCCATCGACCAGCTGTGTGCCCTTGGTCAAGTTGCTTAACCTCTAAATCTCATTGACCTAATCTATAAAATCAGAGGGTTAGACTTAAGCTGCTTTCAAAGTTTCCTTTTAATTCTAAATCTATGATCCTAGGAGCCCTAAGATTTTTTTTCAAATCACCCAGTACCTAGTCATACCTTCCTTACCTTGACCTTGTGAAGTTATTATTATGACTCTAAGTAAAATTGTATTTTATAAGATTAGTCCTAAAATCCCGACTCATAGAAACCTTTCTGGATCCTGATTTTTCCATCCAATATATTTGCTCTCCCTCGCAGCTTAATGTTATCTGTCAATTTGACAAGCATGCCACCCAAGTCACTAATAAGAAATGCTAAATAACACAGGACCCAGGGGAGATCTCTGCTCCCCTCCACTAGGGCCACTAATGGTGGCTTTGTATCTGGCCGTTCAGTTATAGATCCACCTACCTATATCATTATCTATACCTATATCCGTCCATCTTTTCCACTGGCACAACACAAGAGACTTTGTCAAAAGTATGCCAAAATCTGTCTTAACTCTGCTGAAAGCAGCTTTCTGGTGTTCTTATCTAAAAATCCTTACCAAAAAAGGAGAGAAGGGCAAATGCCCTGCCCCCCCTTCCCCTGGAATAAAAAAGGAAGAAAATGGATACTGTGAACTACAGACTAGTGGGTTTGGCATTAATTTCTGGCAAAGTTCAATAACATTAATAAGGGATGGTAAACGAACATCTAGCAAAGGAAGCAGCCATCACCAAGCATCAAGAACAGATTATAGGAGGCAACTAGGGAACATAGTGGACAGATCACCAGCTCTGAAATCAGGAGGCCCTGAGTTCAAATCAGGGCTCAGAGACTGACCAGTTGTGTGATCCTGGGCAAGTCATTTGACTGATTGCCTCCCAAAACAAGCAAATAAAAAAAAAAGAAAACAAAACAAAGAACAGATTGTGTCAGGCTAACCTAATTTCCTTGTCCACAACATATCAAATATAATTGACAGCAAGAGGATTAAGATTGATCCCCCATCATATATCTATTACCTTATTTACAATTAATTTTGTCCTGTAACTGCTTTTGGCCTGTAATTGTTTAGGTCATGGTTCTTTGTCACTGAACTTAATTCAGAATTCAGCTGACCTGTAATGGGTTAATTTTAGAAATCCAGCTCCCCTGCCAATCATTAATCTATTATTGCCTCAAGGAATTTAACTGACCTTAGAGAAGGCACATGAACACAAGGGAGTCAGGCCTAACCTCTTTACACTACCAAGCTATCCCTTCAAGGATGTCTAGTTTGCTGTCCAAAAGTCTGGGCCACTATCTCGACCCTGCATTCAAATAATGAGCACTTCTTAGTCTCATTAAAGAAGAAGGGGGATCATTGCTAACCCCACTGCCAAGCTTCCAACCAATCATGGTGTCTCCTATACCTCAGCTTGTAAGCACTCATGTTGTCCTTAATCCCATGATGCCATCTACCCTGTTTTCTTTGTTCTGTGTTCCCCAAAACATATAAAAGGGGAGTTGTCCTTTTTCTTAGGGCCTTTGGTATAAATGGAGACAACCATTGCCCCTGCTGGTAAATGTTATCTTTCTCAGAGATGTGCCTTAATTTACCCTTTTGTTCAATTTAAATCAATAACACAACCATTACATTTGCAAGCTTTCAGGACTCAAGCCTGTAGTTCACTTGGTGACTTGAATTCAAAAACCATTCATTCTTTATTATTTACCTCCATATTTAGCTTGACTATCAAATCCCTATTAGCAATTTTTGTTCTATCCTTCATTTAATATTATTCTCTGTAGCAAAAAAAAAAGGAGTAAAATATAGTGATTTTGTGTTCTCTTCATTCTCTTTTATCACTCTAACCACCTTCTGCAGCAATGCTAGGCATCCTTTGAATCAGCCAAAATTGCTTTAAATTATTTTTTAAAAAAAAACAACGTTCAACCCTCCTCACTCACTTCAGGTCATTCCACACGTTAGCAAGTCCAACAATTTTTGCCAGACCACCCCACACTTGGGCATTACTACTATAAGAAGGGATATTATGGTATCTTGTTTTGCTCCCACAAAAGTTATTGGGAGGGGTGGCTAGGTGGTGCAGTGAATAGAGAACTGGCCCTGGAGTCAGGAGGACGGGAGTTCAAATCCAGCCTCAGACACTTAACACTTACTAGCCATATGACTCTGGGCAAGTCACTTAACCTCATTTGACTTCCAAAAAGCAAAAAAAAAAAAATTTTATTGGGAGATAATCAATAGCTATGGGGAAGCTCACTTATCTTATTTTACTAAGACAATGGCCTTCCTGGCCCCAAGGGGAACTAGAAAGGTTGGAGCAAGCATGACAGTTTGGATCCTAGAGGTCAAGCCCCTGTCACAAGTGTCCTCACTACCATGCCTATGTAATCTGCATAAAGAGGGAATGTGAGGAAATAAAATGAGGAATGAATTAACCCTAACTCTAACAGGAAGGACAGAACTGTATAATTCCTGCTTCTGTATCAGTGTAGGTATTCCTAGTGAGGACCACACCCGCTCTCTCACAAGAATATAAGAAATGCCTTCCTCTGCCAACTCTGTTTCAGAGTTCTTTCAGTGAGAAGGGATTTGTCATATTAAGGCATATATCAAGTGGATCCTCCTAAGGGCCCCCAGGGAAACAGTAGACAGTGGAAGCTCATCCAGGCTAACTCCCTGACCCTGCCTGGTATAAGGGTAATGGGAATTTGAAGATCTTCCCTGCCCCTTAATAAACCTAAGGTAATTTGAAGACCTTCCCTGCTTTAAAAATATACTCTGCCCCCTAATAGGCTGAATGTAGTCACATGGAGCCTATGGTAGAAGGAGATTGCTGAAGGGTGGAACAGAGCCCACAGGAAGCTGGGAGTCAGAGCAAGATAAATAGTTGGGAGGAAAGGATGTTTCTGAGGGAGACAGATAAGCTTGTGAATAAATATTGGTCTTGTGTTGGTTTGTGGGAAGGCTAAAGGATGGTATGGCTCTCTGCTACACTGTGGTGTATTAACTTCTATGTTGCTATGATGGATTTGGTTTCCTGGTGTTGGAATTTAGTTTCCTGGCATCTCAATGTTTTGCTTTTGTCTTCTATATGGAGAGTCTGTTATATTTTGTGATCAAGTACCATGCCGGTATATTTATCATGACCATGGACACTGTGAATATTGCAGTGGTGCTACACGTCGGAAGTCCTCTGTTCCCAACAAGCGTGTTTCTCACACTACTCTTTTGCCTGCCTTCTCTTCATAGTACAAGTCTTTTTCTAAATCAGTTAGTTGATGAGTTCTCTGCACAATTTCTTCTGACAAATTCTCCTTTTCCCTCTTGGTGTGAATTTCATTCTTTTTTTGCTTTTTTAGAGGGGGAAAGCAGGGCAATTGGGGTTAAGTGACTTGCCCAAGGTTGTACTGCTAATTTTTTTGTGTTAAGTATCTGAGGCGAGATTTGAACTCAGGTCCTCCTGATTCTAGGGCTGGTGCTCCATTCTCTGCACCACCTAGCCATCCCTGTGAATTTCATTCCTGAAAGTATCCCATTGCTACTGAACTGACAAATTTTACCTGATGAATTTTGTTCTGAGAACTTACTTCTCCTTTCACGTAACTCTTTTAAGGTTTCTAAAGTATGGGGTACACATAAGATTGTGTCCAGACTTCCCCTCCTTCTCTCTCACAAATTTTAATTTAGCATGGTCTCTTCCCCCTATAAAGCCCATTCTCTCCCCAACAGCAATCTTCCTTGTTGGTAAAAATCAGATGCAAACCAAAATTTCCCTTCATTGGTTCCTCTGCCTTTTGAAGGACAAATTATCATCTAGGTAAATCAAAAAACTATTAGTTGCTCTACTTCTAGAAGAAAAAGAGTTCTAACAGACATATGGATAATTGAAATTCCTGATCACTACTTTATCATTCTATCCAGTTGGTCTGTTTATATTAAATGATGATATCATTTCTATTTCTGCTTCCCTCTGGTTCCTGGATTTACACATGAACAAATCTTCTTAATATATGATGCCATTATGCTGTATCTTTTCTTTAATATCTCCTATTAATTCCAAATAAGGGAAACCTTTCCATGGTTTCACTCATGGGTCTAATCCTACCAAATCTCTCTATGTAGTCAAATTTGCCCCCTTTCAGGAGGATGTCTAGTTATTCCTTACTCATGCTTTGTTTACAAACATCTGAGGGTTTTATTGCTTACTCCTTCCTAGGATATTGCATTCTGTGAACTTCTGGATATCTCTGTTGCTCTTATGTTCCCATATTGTAGCTATTCTCAATAACATTCAGTTCATATATGTATTTGTAGGTAGTTTCCTCTTTTGCCTTTTCAAATGACTATGAATAATGCCTAGAGCACAGGTATTAGAAGGTACTACCTACTAGAAGAGCTTTTGCCTCAGCAAAGTCTCATTCATATCCAAAGATCAGCTGACTTTTGTTTAGAAAAGCTCATTGCCAGGCAGGTGACCACCACTTGATGGGGCAATGGGAAAACTCATTGGGATTTGGAGTGAGAGGATTTATATGTGAATACCAGTTCTACCACTTAACTTAGGTTAGTTTCTTAACCTCTCTTGGTCTCAGTTACCTCATATGAATTGGAGTAGATGACCATAAAGGTCCTTTTCTTCTAAAAACCAGGATTTTAATTTTTTTTGGCCACAGCAATTCATGAAAACATCTAGTAAGGGATAGAAAGATTAGTACCTGCATCCACAGTGGGAATACCCATACCAAGAAAATCACTGATTCTTAAAATATTATTTTTGGACAGAAATTGTAAAGTTCTATTTGTTCTATTTAGTTTTATAACCTCTTCACCCACAGAGGTCTTCCCAAGGACTTAAATGTCACCCACAGAGGTCTTCCCAAGGACTTTAATGTTGGGCATGTCTCTTCTTCCTATCACACTGTCCTTTCAACCTCTTAATGCTAAGAGTCCTAATTTAATTAATCCAAAGTAGGTAAGTAAAGTCAGCAGGTGATAAGACCTGGGGAATTTGTTCCTACATAGTTTATCCTCTCAGGATTTTGATAAATCAACAAGTATTTGTTAAGTGCCTTATATGTTCCAGGCATTCTACAAGGTATTTGGGAGAAAAGACAGGAAATCAAACAATCCCTGCTCTCAAAGGGCTTCTCTCTCTGTTGAGAAAGAAAAATGTTTACTATAAGTTTGCATACAGAAGAAATACAAAATAAATATAAGGTGATTAAGTACAAATTAATCAGGAAGGGAGGATGCCATTTAAAATGTCAGTAATTATTGCCAATAAATAATAAGGGATAAATCTTTAGAAAGAAAGGCAGGGCCATTGAAAGAGAAAGTTGGGAGGCAAGCTGAGAAGAGCAAAATATGGAGCAAAATTAAGCTGCGAGCCAGCCTGAGGAAATGCCGTACAATTACTCTGAATATGAATCATTGCCCTGATGCATTCAAATAACCATGTTGTTTCCCCACATCAGCATAGATTTTGTTTGATTTTGAAGCAAATATTACATCACTTGATCATCTCATTAACAGATCTTTACTTCCTGTCTTACCCCAGCTGACATCCATATTTTTTAAAATTAAAATGAGTGATTGACATCATAAACATATATTTCATTCTAGGAAAGACCATGTTATGAAGCATGCAAGAAGTTTTCTTAGGTAAAGTAACTACATCTGAAAATAGGGATTGGGAAAATAACCCAGTGGTGCTTGCCATTGACTGCCTAAATCCACAGTTCTCTGGCTCTGACATTAAACAAAATGAGAAACTGATGGCATACTGTATTAAGTTCTTCACACGAAGGCAAAATAGTATTGTATATTCTACAGCAGGGGCACTTATAAGACAGTCTACCCCACAAAAAGAAAATACATAATTATGTGTATCCCTCACCTATGTTTTACTTGACATTTTGCCAAATAAAAGTCATGCCTTTACTTTAAGGAGACCCCTCCTCGTGGTTCTCTTAGAAGACAAGTTGTCCTTAGAGGGATAATACAATGAGTCACAGAAGTCTTGGTGCAAATAAATTAATTAGGTTCTTTTCTCTGCCACAGGAGTGTTTTCTCTGAATCAAAAGAAACTGTGATGCCTGGAGGAAAAAGGACACTGTGTAAAGAAGAAAGGATGCTGAAAGGGGTGGTATAGATCAAATTCCAACCTCTTATTTCCCAAATTTGCCTGTGGCCAGCCTTAGACAAGAGGACTTTCCTCTCACCGATGGAGCTGTGATGTTATGAACAGCTCTAGCCATTCAGCTCTAGGGGGGCTTTTCATGTGGGCTGTTGCCAAAAGAGACAGATAGGAATTTCGTGGTGGGAATGTTACTATGCCAGATGGTGACCACACGAGCTAGAGCTGGCAGCCAAGGGGTTGTTCAGTGTGGATTTAGTTCAGATTTCATGGCATCTGTTCCCTGTGCTAGAGCTGGGTTTTTAGATCTGCTGATGCTGCCTCTCATGGAGCCAATTCAAATGATGGATCAGCATCAGCACCCTCCAGCACTGTGTAGGAAGCTCCCACAGCTCTCGGAGGAAGCTGGGATGTCCCCTGGAAAATCTAGAGGGCAATTTTCTTTTCTTTTTTTATCCATCTTATAAAAAATCACAGCTTTCCGCATTTACTCCCCTAGCAGGGGCAGAGCTCCTTCATCAGACTTAACTAGTAGCAAAATACTTGTTAAATTTAGTAATTTGTGGGTATGATTAAAAACCAAACTCTATTAACCTTTATTGCTATTTCAAAATAAGAAATGAATAATAAGAAATGAGGGAATCATTACTTGTATGAGGGGGAAAAATCATCACTATGTTATTTCAGAAACTACTGATAACAGCAATATAAATTCATTTAGCATTTTCCTTACAATAATCCTTCAAGGGGAGGGATGGCTAGGTGGCACAGTGAACAAAACACCAGCCCTGGAGTCAGGAGGATCTGAGTTCAAATTCGACCTCAGACATTTAACACTTACTAGCCATGTGACCTAGGGGCAAGTCACTTAACCCCAATTGCCCTCCAAAAAGCAAAAATAATAATAATAATAATAATCCTTCAAGGTTAGGTAGTACAACACTATACAGGAGGCAGTGTTGTACAATGGAGAGAATATTGCCTCTTCAGTAAGAGGGTCTGGATTCAAATCTCACCTCCATGGGCCTCAGTTTCCTCATCT
The DNA here is from genome assembly GCA_011680675.1 of Gymnobelideus leadbeateri. Lineage (NCBI taxonomy): Eukaryota > Metazoa > Chordata > Mammalia > Diprotodontia > Petauridae > Gymnobelideus > Gymnobelideus leadbeateri. The sequence goes on from WOXC01000402.1 coordinate 308,569, forward strand.
GTAAAAAATAAAGGGATTAAATTAGCTAGTCTCTGAGGATCCTTCCATCACCAGTTAAATCTTTGCTTTTATGGCAATTAGCCCCATTTTAGACATAGGAGATTATAATGGTTATGCAGCTAGAAAGTTTAAAAGCCAATATCAAAATTCAAATGCTCAGAAGTCAACATCAGAATTCTTCCACATTTTATAAAGCATTATCTTTTGAAATATCATGAATTTCTAGGAAATCATGAAAACGTACCTAGAACAATAAAACGCATTGGGTGTGGGGGAAGGGGAGTTAGTATGTACTATAGAATTGAGTTCCATTGTCTTAATTTAGCTGTGTTTACACACAAAGAGTATAACATGTACAATAGGTAGAAACTGCCGAGGCAGATTTCAGTTTAATATAAGGAAAAAGTTCCTAACCATTAGAGTTATTCCAAATGGAAGCTCACTGACTTTGTAGAAAGAAACCCCTCGGTGTGTTCGCAGCCGCCTAGCTCTCCAGCGCTAGGGCCGCCTCTCGCTCTCCGAGCCCAAGCCGAAAGAGAAGGGGGGTGTATAAGGAGAAGTTTTCAGGACCATGGCTCGTACCATGCAAACTGCCCGTAAACCCACCGGTGGTAAAGCCCCCAGGAAGCCGCTCGCTACAAAAGCCGCTCGCAAAAGTGCACCCTCTGCTGGAGGGGTCAAGAAACCTCATCGCTACAGGCCGGGTACCGTGGCTCTCCATGAAATCAGACGTTATCAGAAGTCCACCGAACTTCCCTTCCAGCATCTGGTGCGCGAAATTGCTCAGGATTTCAAAACAGACCTGCGCTTCCAGAGTGCAGCAATGGGTGCTTTGCAGGAGGCAAGTGAAGCCTATCTGGTTGGCCTGTTTGAGGACACCAACCTATGTGCTATCCACGCCAAACGTGTCACAATCATGCCAAAAGATAGCCAGCTAGCACGCCGCATACGTGGAGAACGTGCTTAAACTCCACTATGACGGGAAACATTCATTCTCAAAACAGAAAAAAAAATCTCTTCTTCCTTTATTGGTAATTCTGAACGTTAGATATTTTTTTTCCCATGGGGTCAAAAGATACCTAAGTATATGATGGCGAATGGAAAAATAGGGGACAGAATCAGGTACTGGCAAATTTTTTCCATTTTCATTTGTGTGTGAATTTTGAATATAAATGCGAGGACATAAAGCATTAATGCGGTCAAAAAAAATGTTTCCGTGAACAAGTTTCAACAATTCAACATTATAACAATTATCAATAAACCTGTTAAATTTTTCTGGACAATGCCAGTATTTGGATTTTTTTAAAAAGTAAATTTATTGATGACAACTAAATGGTGTTTGTAGCATTTTTATCATACGGTAGATTCCATCCATTCACTATACTTTTTTTTTTTTTTTTTGCTTTTTTGGAGGGCAATTGGGGTTAAGTAACTTGCCCAAGGTCACAGGGCTAGGTTTTTGTTTGTGTGTGTTAAGTGTCTGAGGCCAGATCCGAACTCAGGTCCTTCTGACTCCAGGGCCGGCGCTCTACTCACTGTGCCACCTAGCCGCCCCTCACTATACTTTTCTGAGTTGTCCTACATGCAAGTACATGTTTTTAATGTTGTCTGTCTTCTGTGCTGTTCCTGTAAGTTTGCTATTAAAATACATTAAACTACAAAAAAAAAAAAAAGGAAGAAAGAAATCCCTCGTCTCTCATAATCAACTGACTGTATGACTACTTGTTTGAGTTGTTGTGTTAGAGACATAATGTTTGTGCTTGTGGCACAGGGTTTAACTAGAAATCCTAGACCCCTAATAAAACTTCTTAAACTGAATGGCCTTTCAGGTTTCTGCCATCTATACAATTCCATACTTAAATAAATTACACTTTCTGTAATTCAGTCAATAAACATTTATCAATCACCTTCCATGTATCAGGCACTATGCTAGGCACTAGGGATATGAAGAAAGGTATTTACTTTTTATGCTTTAGATTATCTGCCTTATTTCTCTGTTTTGTCTTACTTGGGTAGACATAGACAAGTCAGACGGGAATCATGAATTATTGAAAATTTTGGAACAGAAGAATTGTACAATCAGAACTAAGACTAATTCTACAGTAGTATGTAGGATAGATTGGAGCAAGGACAAAATGGAGGTAGAAAAAACCAGTTGGATACTATTATGCTAGAAATGTTAAGGATTTGAGCTGTGATGGTGGCAATAAGAATCAGCTGAAATAGAGGGAATAGGTTTCTACTCTGGGTTCCAGGGAAGATGGTGTTAACATTAATAGATTTAAGGAGTTTAAAAACATGAGCCAATTGGAAGGAAAGCCTGGTTTGGGTTTTGAAAATGTTGAATTTGAGGTGACAGTGGGGTAGACCTGTGTGATTTTGTGTGGACAGATCACTTCACCTCTCCATAGATCCTTCTCAATAAAATGGAAGTACTTAACTAGTTTTTCCAGCTTTGTCATCTCCCATAAGACATCTTACAGACATTGCAAAGGTAGATATGTAACTCAAGAGAGAAGTCAATAGAGAACTCAAGATGGAAATTTAGTTCTGGGAGGTACCATAGAAGAGATAATGGAAGCTAAAAGAGAAAATGAAATTGCCAAGGAAATCTGTGTATAGAAAAAGAAGAGAGAACCTAGAACAGGACTCAAGGGAATAGCAACATTTAGGGGACAGAAAGAATAGGAAGCACCAAAGGGAAGCCACCAAAGTCTAGGGAGTACACAGCCTCATGGAAGCCAAGGAAGGAGAATTTTTTCAGACGGAGAAAGCAATCAACAGTGTCAATGTAGTAGAGAGGACAAGGGGGATGAAGACTCAGAGGGGTAGATTTGGTGAGTAGAACAGGGAGGGTGCCTCTAGAGCATAGGAAGACACATTGCAAGAACATCTAAAGTCCTTCCCACTCTTCTGAAATTCTACACGTTGGAGAGTGGATGGGAGGCTAGAATATAAGGTCCTTGAGGGCAAGGACTATGCCACTTTTGTCTTTGTATTATCCATAATGCTTAGCACAGTACTTGGCACAGGGTAGGGACTTACTAGATGGTTACTGATTGACAAAGTAGAAGTGGTAAACCTGTATTACTATTTCAATAAATTTAGTGATGAAAATACAGTGAAAAATTGGATGATAGTCAAGTGAGTAGAACAGTTGTGGTATTTTTTTAAGTACAGGAGATTTTGTCATTCTTTTTAGTTAAAGGGAAAGGAGCAAATTAAGGAGGTAGAGATTGAAAATGTAAGAGAGAGATGATAATTGATTAAAAAATATATATCTAGGCCCAGGAGGAAGTCTACCAGCTCAGTTACCTACTATCAGAAGCTGCTATTCCTACCATAATCTTAGCAGTGATAGTCCAGCATGATGACAAGGTAGACAGAGGACAATCATCAGTTCTCCCTACTCAATCCTCAGTCTTTAATGGGTACCTGCTTCAAACAGAACATTTACTAGACCACAGAAATGTCCATAGGTTTAAAACTAGAAGGGACCTACAAAGCCACTGAGTCCAGTCCCTTCATTTTGCCTATGAGGAAACCAAGGCACAGGAAGATTAAATATGTCCAGGGTCCCACAGCTAGTCTTTGAGGTAGGAATTAAACACAAGTCTTTCCAATTCCAAAACCAGTGCCTTATCAACTATAACACAACTGCTTCTCATTCTGGTCCTTCCTGTTCTGCCCATTTCAGTGGCTTGGTTTTAAAGCAAGGTTATAAGTTTCATAGGTGAGTCACAAGGGCAGGGAATCTGTCTGATCAAATTTATGTGCTGGTGCTGGTATAACTGTAGAGGTCCCTGAGTCACAGCCTTTGCCACCACATCACCAACCCCTGAAGCACCAGGCAAACAAAGTGGACCCACCCTTTCTTCCACCCTTGTCCTCCTCCTTTCTCTCAAAGTGGTACATTATGACCCAGCTCACATTGCTATCTCTGACTTCTCCCACTTCCTTCCTGAGTATTATGCTTCCACCAGCTCTCTGGCTCAATACCCAAGGTAAACCACAGAACAGGAAACATCTGTGGTAGTCAGGTGGGGCATGACAGGATACCAGGATGAAAAAGTACATACATGTGCATGTCTGCATCTGTATGGTTGCAAGGTAAACTGCGGACTTTTTTGAGACAGAGAGACGATGTAGAACATGTTGGGGAAGCCATGATAGCCCATGGAAGAACTAGAAGAATAGAAAATTGATAACAGTTATGGAACAAAATAGAAGAGGTCCTCAGAAAGACTAACATTTCAGGGACCATAGGAAAAGGAGGAGTCAAATAAAAAAGATCTAGGGAGAACCAGGAATGTGCCAGAGCCAAGGAAAGAGCATTATAGATAGCCTATTTTCATTTTAACCTCAAAAAGCACATACTATATTCCACAGTAAAACATAGATGCCCTAAACAGTAGTCCCAACTCTTATTAATAATTAGCTGTGTGATTTTAGATAAATTATTCAACCTCTCTGGGACAGTCTCCTCACCTATAAAATGAGAGGGGTGGACTAGAGACTAATCTCCAGGGTCTATTCTTCTTCCAGATTTCTATGATTATGTGTGGTTAGCTACCCTGACATGTCCTCATTTAGTTTGAATGTAGCAGGTTTGAATGTAGCAAGAATTGTGAAAGGAGAATTTTTTTTTGAATGTTCACCTCCTCAAGCTCTGAGCAAAAATTGATCATAGGCTGGGCATGAGAGTCATGGAATATCAGGAACTAAAAGGACCTCAGAGACCATATAACCCAGTTCTTTCATTTTATAGCTATTTCTGCTAGGTCCAGGGAGTTTGTTACTTGTCCAAGGTCATTATAGCTAGCTAGTGATTAGTAATAGATCTGGGATAGCCCAGGCCTCCTAACTCCCAGCCCAAGCTCTTTCCAAGTTAAGTTTGAACATAGAGCAATATGAGAATTTTAATATGAGGAAATATATGAGGAATGTGAGGAAATTTTAAAGGAAAATTGTGCTTTATCAGTGGTCTAGTAGGGATCTCCATGATGACTTGGAAAATTTAATATATACCTTTATCAACCATAAGGGCCCTGTCCCTTTATCCCAGAGTACAATGGGAAAACAGTTTTGTGTGCTCTAGGCAAGATTTAAAAATTGCACACTCTGTATATCAAGTTGTCCACAGGAAGTACAAAGCCTTCATTGTAGCAGATACACCTTGACCTATTGCAAAATAATACTAATCTACATGTTATAGAGAAGAATTTTTTAAATTATTTTAATTTTATTAAATTAAATTAAAACATTTTGAATTTTTAAAAATTAATTTTAGGAAATAAATGAAATTATAAAAAGCAATATGAAAAAGTATCCCTCGTTATATCCTACTATGTATCTAAGTATAGGTGACTGCCTACTTTTCCTATCGCTAATCTTTTTTTTTTTTTTTTGAGGGCAGTTGGGGTTAGGTAACTTGCCTGAGGTCACACAGCTAGGTTGTGTGTGTGTGTGTGTGTGTGTGTGTGTGTGTGTGTGTGTGTGGTCTAGTAGGGACCACTGAGGCCAGATCCGTACTCAGGTCCTCCTGACTCGGGGGTTGGCACTCTACTCACTGCGCCCCGCCCCCATCCCTAATCTTAACTCTGCTCTATCCTGACCTCTGATCTATTACCAAGGCAAAGAGAAAAGAAAACCACTCTAAAAACACAGGTCATTTCCTATGCCGACAACAGGATGATAGAAACAAACAAAAGTTATCCATTTGTCTCATAGAGGGTTTTGACATTGGATGCTTCATTTTGTTTTGTTTTTTAAAAAGATTCTTCTGTCTTTAGTAAATCTTAGTGTAAGCAGAGTATCAAAAGCACATAACCAAAAGGATGCACAGTTCTTAAGAAATGCATCCATATGGTAAAATCCAGAGCTAAGATTCTCATCCTTCTTTTCAAAGCCTTGCACTACAAAGTTTTTCTTCCTGTGTCTGGTCCTTCCTGTTCTACCCATTGCAGGCACAATTGCTCATTGTTTGCATTTACATCCAACTCATCCATCTGAGATGGATCATTACCATTTAAAAATATCTTGGGATCTGTGCCACAGTTCCCTGAAACATTTCTGATTAAAGAGAATCATTACAACCATTTCTCTTTACTGATCAACACATTGGATTCCCAAAGCTTCCTTCCCAAATTTTCACCTCAATGACAAATCTCTCCTTCTCACCACTATGAGGTGACTAATTATGCTTAAACATCTCTATGATATTTGGGATCAATTCATATATTTGCATTTAGCTGTGATATTTACAAGCTATGTGAATTCAGGCAAATCCCTTAGTGTGAAGCTTAGTGTTTCCACATTTGAAAAGGGGGCATTAAAGATTAAAATCAAAAAGGAAGTTAGATTATGGCATGAGGTTCATCAGAGAAGTTCCTTGATTAGTCCTAACATCAAAGATGTACTATTTATAGACAATGAAATTTAGTCCCAGTGAAGGCCCATAGAATCTGAATATAAGCAGAGCTCATATTCAAACTCAGGTCCTGTGACCTCAAATTTAACATGTTTTGCAGTGCACCATACACCTGCATATCACAACAACCTGATAAGTTTACAGGGTGATGAGATTTTATTTTGTACTTTGATTTTATCTTCCTAGGTGGGGGATGGATATGCCCACTGTTAGCCTTTTTGAATGGACCAAGGGACTTCTACTAGGGCATGCCCAGTTATACCTCACTGAGGATGAGGACAATGTGTCTCCTTAGATCTCATCAATTAGGGATGAATTAGTTCAGTCTATTGTGGATCATAGATACTTTTTTTGCTGGACTTAAAAGAAATGTGGGGATAGAGGTTAATCATGGGGTGGGCCTTTTTTTAGCAAGATCATGGGAGAAATGAGCACAAATCAGAGTGATCAAAGAGCAAAGTTAAGAGCAGACCAGGCTTAGAAGTGGTGTGGAGAGAAGAGAAGATAGGGAATGGTCACCCTCCTCCTCTCATACTCATTAACCCCTCTCCTATTTATACTCATTATAATGTACATTACAATATAATATAATGTCTAACAAAGGCATCTTATAATTACATGTGCTATCATTAACATGGCTGGAGAAGACAGCCCCTGAACTCTTGATCCCTGGTAGCCAGCCATTGTTACCACCCATAAAGAGATAGTGACATAACATTTACATCCAACAGGTGACATTCATGAAAAGTGATGAGAATTCTTGAACCCCAGTGTTTTGGAAGAATACCAAGAAGCCCTAGACCCCAGCTTCCTGAATAGAGGCGGAGAGATTTTTTTATATCAAGTTCCTGGAGAAGTCAGGGACCCAGACTTCAAAAGTTCCTAAGCAGTCCTAGCTTCTTGGGGAGATAATCATGTGCATAGCCCCATAGTTTGAAAAGCAGCAAGGGACTGAGTTACGATAGAGAAGAAAAAAATCTGAACTTTGCCCTCAATTATTACCATGAGTCATTCAGACACAAAAAATCCAATGGGAAAACTGTTCCATAACAAGTGACTTCAAGTACATTTTCCATCCAGTGGAGTCCAAGGACCCAGTACAATAAGACTGTAGGCTTCTATGGACCTATGGAATAGCAAAGTGACTCAGCAAACTGTCTGAAAATAGTTTCATTGGAACACTAAGTTCATTTCCCAAAGACAGTGCAAGCCTCAGGATGTCACTATGAATCCAGAAGACTATAAACTCATTTAGGGGGATGGCAGACCTGAGCAGAGAGAGAGAAGTACAATTATTTATAGGTTACTTGAGAGTGATGATGACAATAACATTAACAATAATAGAAATTAGCAATTATTAAGCACTTACAATTTGCCAAGAACTGTCTAAATACTTTACAAATGTTATCACATTTGATACATTGTCATTGCTATATGCTGTCTGTGGGGTTAAACAAAGGATGTCCTATACTCGGTATGCATTGTTATCTTCAAGAGCTTATACGGGAACTGATCCCTTATTTAGTCAAATTTGTGGTAAGCTAGGCAGGAGACATAGCAAAGCTTCCCAAAGGAAATTTGGAGTGGAGCCAAGCAAGTCAAGGAAATGAGACTGCCACTAAGACTGAACCAAAATGTCATAACCCCAGAACTTGGGAATCTGAGTCCCAGTGATTCTATATTGCCTCAGGGTCTCTTCCAGCTCTAAATCCTATGAGCCTTGTTCATTTCTCTTGTCTCTGAAATGGGGATAGTAATATTTATACCACCTACCTTTTTGGATTATTATCCTTTATGAAATAAACAAAATACTATTTAAATATCTAGTTATTATGGTCTGTTCTCTATAAATCCAGCAGACATGTCCATAAGACCATGTCTTCCTTGACTTCCTTCCTCCTATAAAGCAGGGGCTAGATCTATATAATTCTCATTGCAACACACCTGAAATGGAATAACAGAATTAACTATTAAACACCATTTTTCAAGAATCCTGATAATGATAGACTTCTTGTGAGGCTCTGCCCTATGTAAATTGTCACCATCCCTTGTGCAGGTGTCATTGCAAAAATAAACTTCAGTGAAGTAATTCATGGAGTTATTAGAAGATTTAATAAAGTTTAGTGGCTCCTATCCTTTGTGAGAGGATTGTTTTCTCTGAAAAATACCCAACAGCAATAATAATAACATTTATTAAGCATTTATTATATATCAGGCACTATGCTATGTACTCTACATGTAGTATCTCATTTGATCCTCACAACAATTCTGGAGGTAGTTGCTATTATTATCTCAATTGAGGAAACTGAGTCAAATAGAGGTTAAGTGACTAGCTATGTCACATAACTAGTAAATGTCTGAGAACAGTTGTACTTTAGGTCTTCTTGACTCCAAACTTAGTATTCTATCTACTGTGCCACCCAATTGTCTAAAATAATTCCTTGCACAGTATACCAAATGGACAAGGAACACAGATCCCAGAATTAGCTGATGGAGAAGTTTATGTTGGAGAAAACCACTCTACCAAAGATGAAAGCATCACCTGGTACTCAAGTGAGGCAGGAAACAATTTCTCAGCAACAGTACTTCAAGTCCAACTGATTGACCAGAGAAATGTTTCAATGGAATCTTCACCCCAACAAATAAGAGTGCAATCACCACTTTAGTCCAACAAGCATTTATTAATTGCCTACAGTATGTAGTGGGCAGATTTAAGAAATGCAAATACAGACAAAAATGAAATTCCTATCTTCAAGAAATTTACATTGTACAGAGGGAACATAACATGAAAGCAAATAGTAAATACAAGATAATTTTACAGAGAGTCCTAACCAGATCAGAAAAGGCTGCAGGTAGGAGGAGATGGCTCCTGAGCTTAGCCATAAAGGAAGCTACATATTCCAAGAGGTGAGAAAGAAGAGCATTCCAGGTAAGAGGGTCAGTTAACCTGTGAAAGTTCTAAAGAGAGGAAATAGATATGGAGGCCTGGGAACAGCCTGCAGGACATTTTGTCTGGAATTCAGAAATTATTAATAAAAATGAATAAATGAAAAAGCATTTATTAAGCATTACTACATCCAATGTGCTATGCTAAATGTTGGACATACAAATAGAAGGCCGGGACAGTTGCTGCTCTTGGCAGGGTTTACATTCTAATGGATGAAATAGCACATGTAGAAGTTTCCTCTGAAAGTCAGACAGAAAGGTCCAGTGATCTTTTGTTTGTATTTGAAATACAGAATAGAGGAAAGAAACAAAAACTTAAATATTGGAACTTAAATACAAAGCAAGAAAGGGGGGAAAGCATGTCATATGCATAGCAGAACATGAGAGGATTCAAATATGTAACAATACATTTTCATTTCCAGAAAGCCTGTATAATAAATAATACACTTTGTGTTAAGAATTGCCCATCTTGGGCGTCTAGGTGGCGCAGTGAGTAGAGCGCTGGCCCTGGAGTCAGAAGGATCTGAGTTTGGATCCAGCCTCAGAGACTTAACACACATAAACAAAAAGCTAGCCGTGTGACCTTGGGCAAGTTACTTAACCGCAATAGCCCTCAAAAAAAAAAAAAAAAAAAGAATTGCCCATCTTGTCTTTGCTTCCTTGTAAGTTCTTTTGTTCTCTGCTGTACACTTTTTAACTTTGTTCTTTTTTGACACCCTCCACCGCCACCCCCAGAAGTCTACAATTAAGTTTGGGTAAGTTTCTCTATAGCTATAGACACACACACACACACACACACACACACACACACACACACTGCATATATATGCATATATAAACATATATTTTTTTATTTTTATGGTTGTGCATATCTTTTGTTTCCAGTAATCTTTAAGATACAGTGGTAAAGCAGATAGTAATGCATCTTCTTTAATGTCATTTCCATCGATACAGATGATAGATAGATAGATAGATAGATAGATAGATAGATGTAGATATACATCAATTTCTGACACTAAGCCAGTTAGAAAGGACTTTAGTGGTGAAAACTTTCTTTCGAAGAGCAACTAAAGAATCAAGAGTTGTAAGCATCTAGGGAGGCAGTAGCCAAGTCACATCACCACAAGGATGGCTTCCCTGGATAATGGCCACTAGAACCAGATTAAGAGCATGGTTGATAGTCTGGAAGATGCTATTTTCAGACATCTTGGGCTTCCTTGTCCATCAGTGGCATTGATCAGTGGTTGGCATTTATGGTAGCTAGGATGACAGACTACTCTCCTTAAAAAACCATCTCCTTGATGATTGCTATGGAGACAGAACTGGAAACAGGATCTGGAGGACCACCACAGTTTGTAAGGTCTTGGTCCTGAGCTGCTTCCAATGAGGTCCACAGGAAAGTACCTGGCACGTTCTATGCCATGTTTTTCCTTCAAGGTACCTTCATGCTTCAGTTAAGCTGGCAGTTGGTGGACATCTAGGTAGGGTAGGGATAGAATATTTTAAGAATCCAGAAAAAAAAAAAGCAGGAACCAAATGGCAGAGAACTTTAAATGTAGAACTCTATTTTTTCCAAGAGGCAATAGGGAGTCATTGAGGCTTTTTGAGCAGGAAAGTGACATGATACAACCTCAAGATATACAAGAAAGAGAGAGAATATGTCGTAATAAATCAATCATAGTTGGGTAGTGCCATTCCCTGAAGCAAGGAGTCAGAGAGTATATATCCAAGTTCCTATTAGTGTGAATAACGAATTCCCTGAGGAGGTCCCACATATTCAAATTCACACTATGCAAAGTTATAATAATGTAAAATATGGTAATTGATTCCAGCCCAATGGAAATCTGCAGTGTGAATTAGAATAATGTGACCATTTCAAAGGATTCTTGATTCACACTAAACTAATCCAAATCTAGCTGTAATCTATATTTTCCATCATTCTTTACTTCCTTTGTATGATCTGCATTCACTGAATAAAGACCATCTTGATTTTGCAGGCTGTACAGGACCTTATACATCATTGGTTCAGATCAAATGAAAACAGCTTTGGTGAAGGAACAAAATTGTAGAAAAGAAAAGAAAGAAATGCCCTCTTAGCAGAGTCGGACTTCCCATGGGCATTTGCTGAGTGTGTCTATAAGCATCTGCAAAACATCCAAGGAAAATTGTTTTCAAAAAGATTTTATAAATATCTGAAACACACCTGTAACTTTCAGAGCACTTAGACTGTAAGTGGTTTGGGAGTAAAGAATATAAATCTCTTTGCTCTGTAAGAAGCATGCAGCACATCACAAATTCCCAGCCCAATAGCTCTTGACCTTATTCCCACTTACATTTGGGGCATGCATTTTTTACTGCACTTGTGGCTTGCTGAGTGCTTTCCATGACAGTAAAAGGGACTTCTCAGGAATCATATGTGAAATGCATAAATATAAAGCAATTTCTACTTTCCAAATAATTTTACCTTTGAAGTAACTGTAAGTCAATAGCTTAGCACTTTTTTTTTTCCGTGAGTTGAATGTTAACCAA